>BDMV01000005.1:38624959-38970357 GCA_008326285.1 Oryza officinalis
ATCGACTTACCGCAGGGATCTCGGAGGCGTAGAACGGGGCGGAGGCCATCGTTGTCGTTGGAGGGGTCGCTGTGAAGGGGGTCGAAGTTGACGAGACGCCGAGGGGTCGCCGGAATTGAAGAACACGAGGGGTTTGTCGAATCGGCGGCGAGAGGATTCGAATCTGGATCTGTGCGGTTTTCAGGTTAAACCTAGCAAAGAGTCGATGAGTTCCCTGGAGCTAATTCCGCCACATTATATAATGAAGCGGAATTGGGGGGCATGTGTTGACGACGGATTTTGGTAATTGACTCGGAAGGAAAGAGGAAACCGAAGCAGAGAAGAAGGATTGAGTTGGAATCGGACCAAGCTTTGTATCGGACTCGGTAACTGTATCGGACTTGGGGAGTGTTGCTATAGAGGGCATATTGGCCGATACGGATTTGGTTTGGTCACGGGCCGATACGGGTTGTGAGTTGACAGTGTCAACGTGGGCTTGGTCTGGGCTCAAAGTAAGCTTCAAGGAAGTTGCCGAATAGAGATAAAGCTCGGTTTTGGGCAATTGTATCTTGTAAATTAGGTAGTTTAGATCTAATCTGTGGCTAGAGTCTGCCGCAAAGACTTGTTTGTTAGTTGTAGATAAGATCGTGCCCTACAAGGGTTCTGTTGTAACCTCGGGTATAAATATCCCGATAGTTTGTACAGGAAAGCTCTCTCGAATCAATCACAAAAAACCAGTTCAATCTACTTTCGGCGCATCGCCAACCCTCGCAAGAGGTCTTCTTCAGCGAGTTCTTGCTTCCTCGGAGCAGAGGTAAGAACTCGTCCCCGACGATCTGCATCGTCGGGGCTAGCGTGTCGCTTTAGACACGTTAAGCCTCGATGATGTGATCGTTGATTATCATGTCTTGGATAATTTTGACGAGTGTCTCGATTAAGCCTTGCCAGCGGTTTACTCGTTTTAGGGTTTATTGCCGACGATGGTTTAATTCTCATGCTTGGCTAAATTATTCAATGCATCTGTCATCCCCAAAAGCAATCGACGGCCTGATTTTCTTTGTGTTAAGTCTCAATTCATACTCTGAGTTGCTATCGACCTTAGTCCTGTTTTGAGATCTAACACAAAGCCTGTTTTCGGTTGTAATTAAGGATAGTACCGGGATTTTAGCCGGTCTTACCTAACATTGTGATGCTTTATATTACTTGCATATGTTTGCCGCTTATATGTGCGGATCGATCAGTATAAATGTGTTGATCATGAAGTAATCTTAAGATTTCTTTATGGTTGATGTGTTTATACTGGCCGATTGGCTTACATAAGGTTGCACCAGAGTACTAGCTGGTGTAGTTGTCTTAGTCATTCTTATCGGCCAATATTATTAGTTGAAGCCTACATGTCAATGAAGGCCGATAAGATTAGATTCATGTTTTACATATTTTCTAAGTGAGCCGATACAGCTTTGCCCTATCGGCTGGGCTGTGACAATGTGTCATCGGTCTGTTGACCGATCGGCCATTGTTTTCTGACTCGGTTTGCTTGTTTCTTGTTGATTGCAGATCAAATCAACTGGCACGCTCTACTTACGACTAGGCAAGCCATTTGGACCTGCACTGGAGTTAAGCAGATCTCCCAGGCCGCCGTGGTAACGCGGAACCCGTTTGGTTGCTGGACGGGTCGAAATTCTGCGCCAACACGCTTTTGGCACGCCCGGTGGGACTTCAAGATTCAAGATTCTCACCAGCAACAAGAACACTTCGAGATGTCGAAGCAGGCCGAGATCGTCGAGGAGAACGTCATTCCGGGTCCGATACGGTTACCGGGTCCGATACGAAGCTTGGTCCGACTCCAACTTAATCCTTCTTCTCTGCTTCGGTCTCCTCTTTCCTTTCCAAGTCGATTACCAAAATCCGTCGTCAACACCCCCGCTGCCACTGCCTTCGTCCAACCGCCGCTTGCCGCCGCTGGCGCGGTGAGGACTCCACATGGCGGACTCACCTTTGTCGCCCGCTTTCCCGCTTCCCTCCCACCCTCACCACTTTCCCCGCCGCCACCGCCTCCGTCCAACCGCTGCTGCCACAAGGAGGACTCCGCGCGGCGGACTCTGGGGACAACGCGACCTTCTCCCTCTCCTGCACGGACTTTCTCGTCCTCGTCGAATCGCCGCCTCCACGCCGCTCGTATACCCATCGCGATCTCCGCCATCTAGTCCGCCGCCACCTACGCCGGTCACGATCACTGTCATCATTGAGATGCACGTCTCCTTTTAAAGGTACATATCCCCTCCTGCCCCACCCCTCCACCTCCTCTCTCTTTACCCACCCCTAATCAATCAACCTACTGCCCGTAGCTTCTTCCGAGCACGGTGTCACCACATCTCCCCTCCATCTCCTTTGTCATCGAATCTGCTGGTCCTCACGCTGACCGCCGATGGTCCTCCTCTCCAGTAAAGGTCAAGATGATTTCTCCTGTGGTCGTGGATACTACAAGATATGGCATAGAGCGTTCATTTTGATGCTATCAAAGTTTTTCATCAGTTTGATACATGAACCATATTCTTGGGTGACCAATGTTGATTGTGCTATTGACACTTCTCTGCTAATGTACTGACACATATCTATTAATCCTTCGTTACCAGATCAGTCCGAACAACAACTGCTTCCCATCCGCAACCTACTGCGATGTGCTTATGGTCGAGGCAGCTGTGAACCAAATCAGCACATCAACCTAGGCCTTGTCGCGTTTAGAGGTGACCCGACCTGTGAACCCTCTACTGCTTGTGATCTATGAACCTTTGCATATATGAACCCTCTACTGCTTATGATAGACAATTTAAATAAGTTATCCTATGCCCTGAAACTTACCATCATCAAGTACAACATCAGGTTAGCTATGTGCATGTTATTTACTCGAATGATAAATTCTTTGCATGCTAATTTCTCTCATGTGTTCCTTTCTTAGGCCCTCTTGCAAATATATAACTTTTGGAGAAATTTTATGATTTACTATTAGCACAAATCACCTCTTTGGAATCAAGCTCCCTCAATCTTTTCCAAGGGCCCAAGTCAGCTTCAGTTTGACAGTTATATTTTCAGACAGAAATCAAGCATATACCTATAAGTCATCTTTGATCCGTATAAAATGTCCTACTATTATAAGCTTTATTTTTCATGAGAAAGTGTTAGTTTCATCATTAAAAAATGTATTTACTTAAGCCAGCTTCTCATTTCACATGTTAATTGAAAGAAATAGTCTTGTAAAATCCATATCATAATCAGTTAACAAAATATTGACTGTGCAGCATACCTCATAGTCTTCCCCCTTTTCCTTTTTAAAGCTTCTTTAAATTTAATAAGTTAGCCAAATGACATGCTATTCCAAGTCAAATTAGTGGCCGAGAATAACACTTATTCACAACCAGATTTGCGCGACATTATATCTAGTGACCAATACCCAATGGCTTAGGGCACTGTAAATATTCCTACATAGTGCCAAAAAATTTTCATTATATAAAATGAGTTTATACATTCTTTGCCCCCCTCTCGCTATTTGGTAATTGTTTTATGCCCTATCACTGCAACTCCATTCATACCACATAACGATCAATTCATACATTGAGTTATAGTATACATACACGTGGGGTTTTTAGCAATCAATTGAGAAGGCATAACGAAGCATAAACATGATGTACATAAACGAAATATGCAGAGTGGAACAAACTGTCAAACCCTGAGCACAGAGTTTTATATCCTCAAGATAGAAAAATAAATTGCTATGAAACTATTGATCTGGTAACAATCTGAAGTGCAACCTACTATATCAATGTTTAGAAGCACAATCGCTGTTTGGTTAGTGAAGCAAAAAATTACCACAACAGGGGAAGATCAAGTAATCCCCAAATACATGTATTAAGGCTCAATCGGAAACCATGGTTTCATTCTGAGCCTGTTTTTTTACTATTCCAAATAAGATGCTGGCCTCGTCATCAATGAAACCTGCAAATGTGCAGTGCATATTTATGTTGGTTGTTTCAAAATTTCAAAATTGTTGATCTATCATCTCATTTATTTTCATAAATGGATAAGATTGGTGGAGGCTCCACACAATCATCAAGTACAACATCAGGTTAGATTTTCATGTATTGAGCTATGTGCATGTTATTTAGCCAACTAAGAAATTCTCCGCGTGCTAATTTCGTCCATGTGTTCCTTTTTTAGTCCCTCTCGTTGATATAACAAATGTAAGTAGTCCCGGTTTGACTAATAGATGGGCCAGGGGTGGAGACAAGTCATTACGTGTTGTTCGAAGAAATGACGATAACTGTGACGCCTCTAAACAGGAAAATTCCAACAGCTTCAAATGGTATCCTTATCAGATTGTTTGATTTCTAATTTAATTTAATCTCTATTTGTATCTACCAACACCAATGTGCTGAGTATATTCTTATGATGCGGGCCATGACTCAAAGGATAGGGTGGATATATTGATGGTTTCTTTGTGACCATGTTTTTTACTATTTGAAATTTGATGATGGCCTCATGATCAATGAAAACTGGAAATGTGTGCATATTTATGTTGTTTATTTCAAAATTCCTTAATTGTTGATCTATCATCTGATTTTATTTTAGTACCAGATAAGATTGTTGGGGGCTCCACACCATCATCAAGTTCAACATCAGGTTAGCTATGTGCATGTTATTTACTCGAATGATAAATTCTTTGCATGCTAATTTCTCTCATGTGTTCCTTTCTTAGGCCCTCTTGCAAATATATAACTTTTGGAGAAATTTTATGATTTACTATTAACAAACGCTTGATTCCATATAATGCTATCTTTTTCTTTTTTACAATGTGATCATTCTGCTTATAAAATGTGACCTACACTAAGCAAACCAAGCTTTAGTTCTTTTTTAAAAATTTGCATTGAAATAACAGTACATTAGCACAAATCACCTCTTTGGAATCAAGCTCCCTCAATCGTTTCCAAGGGCCCAAGTCAGCTTCAGTTTGACAGTTATATTTTCAGACAGAAATCAAGCATATACCTTTCACATATATCAAAACAAGGTAACAAGGTAAACAATTATATTTTTAGTGATAAACCCTAAACTCCACTCGATACGCTCAGGGATCTGGTTGTCCCGATCTTTCGGTGAGTTGATGATAACTACGATTTGGGAGAAACATTGACGACCCGACTACAACTGTACGAGACGTTGTTGTGTTGTGCCTTAGCGATCGATACACCTCTCCGTAGGTTGTTGATCTTGCCGGTGCAGATCAACCTTATTCCTGCAAGCAAATCGAAAAACAAGTAAAAACAAGATAAAAGCAATCTAAATTGCAAATAGGAATTAAATACAAATGATAAGTTGGGATTCCGTAATGAGCAAACCGGCGATCTAACCGATTACTGGATTACACGGCAAAGTAGAGAAGCTAAACTTTAATCTAAACAAAACCCTAGAAATCTTAAAGGGGTACCTAGCTATTTAAAGGGATGGGAGAACGACCAAGGGAGTCCCTAGGTCGTGCTTCACTAGGTTGGGGTGCACCCCACATGGGCCCTACTTGGGCCGGGGTCCCAGATGAAGTTACAAGTCCATAGGCCTAATATAGGTGATACAACATCTTATTTTCGTGATTGCGGCCGACTGGGATGGAATTTGGGGATGAGACTGGATCCATTAGAAAGAGGACTCCAAGAGCTTTCCATCAAATACTCATGGGCCCAAAACGGAGCTCGTATGCATATTTGGCGGTCATTTGAAATCAGCACTGTAGCAGGTGGCTGAATTGGATTTCAGAACTTAGACAACTTGATCTTGGCATCTTCCTGTTGACTTATGATGTGAGCAATGGTTGTATCTATAGTAGCCATGGTCACATCATCCTCTCCTTCTTCATAGAAAACCGTCCTCGGTTTTTCCATATGGTGCTCTGTGCGTAGTCCATTTAAAATAATCTGTTTCTTCCAATCAAAACTACATAAACTCAAAGTAGCATAATTAGCAATAACATGTCTCTCTAGCTTACAATTTTTATCCACATCTACAGAAGGTTCTAAATCCGAACATATGTAAACTTTGTGCACCAAATATATTCCGCTATCATTATATTCACCAAAGATATGAAAATTAGCATTAGTTGGACATGGCAAACCAGATTTAGCAAACAATTTCTCCTTCAAATTTCTAAGCTCACAAAAGTTATCAAACAGAACATAGCCCAAAATACTTAAAGAAGATAGCAATTCACGTTCCTGAACTTCATTAGCAATCTGAACAACATGCTTAAAATCAGCGCAGAAAGAATTAACAACAGGAATAGCATGTTCATTCATTAGTTGCGGCATGGATATAAGTGAAGTATTATCACACAACTTTTCTTTATCATAAGGAACAGTAAACAAATAAACTTGTGACAAAGAAATCTCGGCAATAGATTCCACTAATGGTTGCTCTACTATAGCATGAAAAGTGAACATGTGTAGCTCAGCTTGAGAATACTCACCTTTATTTATCTCAGCACCATTTAATTTACCTTGCAAACTTTTTTTATACATCGCGGGTGCTTCATGCTTCTTCTCTTTCTTCTCAAGTACATCATTCTCCTCCTTTTGTTGAATGTTTTGAACTCCCTGCAAAACGTTAGTAACAGGAGACATAAAAGATTGCTCCTCCAATGTTTGCACATCATCATTGCACAATGCTATCGGAGATTCAGAAATAGGAGATAAATCACATTGTTCATGTTTTCTTGCATTTGATATGATTTGACTCTTAATGCTACGAGCAAGCATGAAAAGGTGTCCAATATGATTATATGTCACATTAGCAAGCATAACCTGAATTTTAGAATTAAGCCCCTTGAAAAATCTACGTATTGTGTTCTCATTGCATTCTTTTAGACCACTGTAGATGATACAAACTTGAAATTCATAGATGTACTCTCTAACAGTTTTATCACCTTGTTTCAGATGTTCTAGTTTCTCAAGAAGAATACATTTGTAATAAGAACTCACAAAACGCTTTCTCATCATGGTTTTGCACTTATCATCAAGTTTCATGTTTGTTACTAACATGACTCCACCAAAATAATGCAGAAGAGGTAAACTTATTACAAGCAGCCTTAACCATTTGAGCATCAGAAAATTCATATTTATCAAATTCATTGTCTACTGCTAGCTCCCAATCAATATAAGCAACAGAATCATACTTACCATCGTAGAATGGTAACTTAGATTCAACTCGTGCACGATTATAGTCAGGTACCTCATATGAATCACGTAGAGAAGTCGTCATATCTTGTTGAAGGTGAATAAGTCGATGTTAAGCATGAACATCTCGTATCCCCTTGCGTAATCCTGCCATGATTAGTAGCAAACAAGAAACACACATAAGAATTTGCATGCTCCTATCAACTACTAGGTAGTGGAGGCTCAAATATCACACACACTCAAGCTTTTAACCAAGCTCTTACAAGATCTTACCAAAGCAAGCAGAATGGTGACCACACCGACTCAACCTAGATCCAATGGAGGTTGGATGTATCAATGCCTTGGCAAACATTTGTTGTACGGCTGCAATCAAATCTGTGGAGCTCTGGGTAGGCTTAAATATATAGCAAAGGAATAGCAAATGCTCAAATCAGAGAATGCAAAGTTGAATAATTGTTTAAAGTCAAGTACCGTACTAGTCCTAGGCTAGAACGTACTAGAGACGCGAGCTTAGACACAGACGATACCACAATATAGCACTAGGAACAACTCAAGCACAACTCTGATATACAAAAGCAAACTCAAAGGTAACAGCTGAAAGCAAACTCAAAGATAACAGCTGATTTTCTCTTTTTTTTCTTTCTTTCTTTGGTGCGGCTTTTGTTTTCTTTTTTTAGCACCTTTCTGTCTTTTTCTTTTTTTTAATTTTTTTCAGCAAAAATGACTCAAGGACCTGAATGCAAGATTACTTGGACTCAAATATAAATATGAAATTTACAGGGACTCAAATATAAAAGTCCAAACCCTAAAAGTTGATCTATATGAAAATGGAATGCTCTCGTCCCACAGGTTCCCTTTTTGCAAACAGATCTCGAAACAGACATCGAATTTTTTTTACAAACAAAAACCAATCTAATCTAATCTAATCTCCTCCTTCCATCTTTCTCACGGCAACAACACAAACATTGTGGCGGCGACGACAGTGGTACTAGACGTGACAATAACTCGAAACTCTAAATGTACTAGATGCTAAGACCAGAAACACGACACGATGATGCAATGCAAAACTCAACAAAGCAAAAACTGAAAAGAACAATGCAATGGCACAAATATGGCTAGGTAAAGGATGCAATTCTTTTTTATGGCTATTTTCTAGTTATAGGTAAATAAAAACTCATCGAGCAACGAAAGCTCTGATACCACTTAATAAACCTTGAACTCCACTCGATACGCTCAGGGATCTGGTTGTTTCGATCTTTCGGTGAGTTGATGATAACTACGATTTGGGAAAAACGTTGACGACCCGACTACAACCGTATGAGACATTGTTGTGCTGCGCCTTAGCGATCGATACACCTCTCCGGGGGTTGTTGATCTTGCCGATGCAGATCAACCTTATTCCTGCAAGCAAATCGAAGAAACAAGTAATAACAAGATAAAAGCAATCTAAATTACAAATAGGAATTGAATACAAATGATAAGTTGAGATTCCGTAACGAGCAAACCGGCGATCTAACCGATCACGGGATTACACGGCAAAGTAGCTAAGCTAAACTTTAATCTAAACAAAACCCGAGAAACCCTAAAGGGGTACCTAGCTATTTAAAGGGATGGGAGGACGACCAAGGGGGTCCCTAGGTCATGCTCCACCAGGTTAGAGCACACCCCACACGGGCTCCACTTGGGCCGGGGTCCCAGATAAAGTTACAAGCCCATAGGCCCAATATAGGTGACACAACATTTTGTTTTCATGATTGTGGCCGACTGAGATAGAATTTGGAGATGAGGCTGGATCTATTAGAAAGAGGACTCCAAGAGCTTTTCATCAAGTACTCATGGCCCAAAACGGAGCTCGTATGCATATTTGGCGGTCATTTGAAATCAGCACCGTAGTAGGTGGCCGAATTGGATTCCAGAACTTGAACAACTTGATCTTGACATCTTCCTGTTGACTTATGATGTGAGCAATAGCCATGATCACATCATTGAAACAGAAGTTTGCTAGGAGAAGCTAACATTTGATCATGCACATGTCTCTTTTTGTCTCAAGAGATATACGAAGCCTGGCTTCATATTACAACGGGATCGGTGTTCCCTAAAGAAAACACCAGCAGTACCTAGGTTTACTAAAATTTTAATATGTACACAATCAGAACCTCTAAGCATTCATGAGTTCTAAAAAAGGTGCTACTAATATGCCTATTACCTAATGGCAAGTATCTTTAATCGATGGAATAAACAAAGATAATAGTTGCTTGAAGTTGATACTATTTATTCAAAAGGAACTTGATGTTGTGAAATTAATGCAAATACCATCACTTTTCTAAGCTGTTTTCAGAGTTAAGTTCAGAATCATGGATTTTAACTCTCATTAGTTTGCTTTTGAATTTCTCATCTGACTTACTTAACACATAATTTTTTCTCCTTCATGTAGTTGTTAACCATGTTTTCTGCATATCTATTTTCATCAGATACTGGATTTAATGGGTAGCCCATGTTCTTCTGAAATTACAAATTGAAATTTCAGCCAACAGTGTGCAGAGCTGATACAACCCAATGGCACTGCAATAGCACCTACTGTTTGTCAATTTTGTTAATCCTGCAACAATTCAGAGGCTTAAAAGGTTATACTACTAACACGGATCCATGAGTAACAGGAAAATAAGAAGAGAAAGCCCTAATTATATGACATTTCTTGTGGCAAAAAAAGGTTGCAAACTGCCAATCTAGAAGCGATACACAGTATTGAGCAACTATAGTTTGATGGAAATCTCGCAAACAGACCTAGCACTGCACACTCCATTCATAGCACAGAACTATCAATTCAGCCTTAGACTTATAGTATGGATACATGTGCATTGAGCTAATCACACTGTGGTTAGTAGCAATCAATTAAGAAGGAAGAACGAAGCAGAGACATGATGTAAAGAAAGGAAATAAGCAGAGTGGTAGAAAGAAATTGTTGGAACAAACTGTCTATGCACTTGCGAACAAACCACTCCATTGAAGGCTTTTCTCTGAAAATAAAGCTCTTGTGCTATTATATATTTTTCTTTTAGTGGAAACAAGCTCTATAATCTTCAAGCTCAGTACTATGAATTTGTAGAGCTAATTCGTCTAAACAATCTTACCTTGACTGCTGGGATATAAAGAGATGCAGCTCTTCGCCATAATCTGGGGGGATGGTTTCAGTGGCCTAGAGGCTGCGATACAGGGGATTGGCAGCACAATGCTTCAGGCTGTGCTACATGTTCCTCAAATAATGGTAAATTGGTACACATACAAAATGATAGCTGGACGTCACTATCCAAAGACCACCTCTTAATTCTTGTAGCACACAAGGCAATATCTAATCCTCTTTGTTGGGTACAACTTACCATCGTGTATATCTTATGCACAACAGAGCCATTGGTTTACAGGACCCAAAGCACAAATTTATTCCATCAGATATTTTTGCTAAATAAAAATGATGGGATCAAATATTTATAAGAGAAAAAGATGAATACTGCATGTCTCAAACATTAAAACGGAAAAATAAGATTCAATTCAATTGGACATTGATAGCACATACAGTGGCACACCCCTCTGGAGTTGCGAAAATATGTTTAGTTCTAACCTGCACCTCCTAATGACATAGTTTAGCTGATGGCACTTGTTCATAAAAGCATACACGGACATATAAGAGGACAATGATTAGATTAACAGTAATTAAACAGCATAGCAGGTACTAATTTTTATTTAATTAGATTAACACAGTCTTATATCCATGTAGTGTTTTTCTTCACAGCAACCTGAGACAATTACATTCATGTTGGTTACTTGATTGTTTGTACCGATAAATGAAACCTAGAAATGTGCGGTGCATATTTATTCTTTGCATGCTAATTTTGCCCATGTGTTCCTTTCTAAGGCCCTCTGCTGATATAACAAATATAAGTGGCTCCGGTTTGACAAATAGACGGGCCAAGATCTGATCTGGTAATGGCATTTCATTGTCAATAAATTCCATCCTTCCTGTATGTTGACCAATAAGATGTGCGGCTGCTATCATGATTTCTATAGTCATGGTTTTTTCTATTAGTTGGACATATAAGAAGTCATCTCGACATATTAAATTGTTCAAATTAGTAGCTGGTTGTATTTTAAAATTTGTAAGCCTTGTCGATTCTTTCCAAATTAATAGCAAGTTACTTCTTTGATTTGTAACCCAGGTTAGTTCTATATTTAACAAGAGTTAAACATCTATTACAAGAGTTTGTTGATGATATGCTAAAAAATTGCATTTTCCATTCTGTAGGTTTTAGACCTTTTGATATCCTTTTGCTTAGTAAAATAGCAAGCAAAGCACGTGATGACGGCAAACAAGTGAACTCGTGGCAGAAATTTCTTGATGGAAATTTAACATTGATTAGAAACAATTTGTATGCAAATTATGCGGCACAAATTAGCATATATTTGATACATGTCTTTAATGTATCGTTTTTATCATTTAAATTAAGCTTCTTTCTTTGGATTTAAAAATGTAGCATACTGTTGTAATCTCTCGAGATGATTTTCATTACTATATATATATATATATATATATATATATATATATATATATATATATATAGATTTTTTATGATGGCAGGATGATTGTTATTACGTTGTATATTTGATACATATAATTGTCGTTATGTGTACTTCATAAAAAATTAGGAACTTGTCGTTCATTTATTCGTACTATTGTCCAGCTATAAAAGATGGATGTCGTTGAAGTTTCAAGAGACTAATAAGCCTCCTGCATAAACTTTCTTTTCAAGTATTTTTTATTAAGCAAATTATCTGCTTACTACTTTACTTTTATGATATTGGCTCAAATTTTAGCAGCATGGGATCATAGGTGATTAAAACATGTGATCTTAAATTGATTTTTTTTCCGTTGCAACGCATGGGTACCCAACTAGTACCTATAAATTATTTTACTTTACTCTCTAATAACATTCTTTTTTCTCTTTATATATGTTGTATTTTAAGATGCAAGTTTGAGCCATAGATGACACCATTATCTAGTTCAAAAATATTTAATTTTTTTCATAATCGTTTGCTTGGTCTTTGAAATCTCGATTTCAAAGTTTTAGGTGCTTCCAACCTATATAAATAATGAAAAATAAATTCTAAAAAAAATATTGATACATAAGTTGTGATACATCTATCATCATCTGACCAAATTATAGTACAAAATACGACTTATATAGGGAGGCGAAAAAATATTGTGAGGGAGTAAAATGAATCATTTTAAATAGTTTGAGGGTGTAAAATGAATCAAAAAAAGTTTAAGGGATTAAGTGTTCTGGCGAAATAGTTTGAGGGAGTAAATTGGGCTTATATTTTCTTTAATATTTGAAAATTTTGAATTTGCAACTTTGTATACCACATTTGGGACAACAATTTTAGCACATAGCTACAACGGTTTTGTCATCAAAACAATTTAGGTCTCTTGAGTCTCAAAGTGCATCTAGGACCTTTAAAGAGTATTTTGATAATTCATGACAAGACAATTAATGAACTAATATGTTTAACATGTATGTACGGGTATCAGTTTCATTGGAGATATGTTTGACGCATGGCAACCCCTTACAAATGAAAATAAAGGCAACAAGTGGGTTTAATGCATTTTTATTTTATTTGAGTAAATTGCATAATGGACTAGATCTTTTGTACCTATGTTTCACAATGGACCAAGTCTTAGGAAACATTTTCACTTTAGACCGGCCATTGTTACCGGAGCACGCGTTGGACTAGAGGCCCACAAGTCAGCTAGAATAGTTGTTGTCTTCCTCTTTCCCTTCTCTCTTCTTCTTCCTCTATATTTTTTATATTTGACCCTTTTTGAAAACTTATTTTACAAATAGATTCTTGAAAAAACTTAGTTCAAGAATGGACCTTTTCTCGACGTCAGGGTCATTGGCGGTAAGGTTCAATGTCTTCACGCCATGACACTAGCGTCGATACCCTTACCTCCCTGCGAAGCTAAGTCGCTAATGTGAAGGGGGTCGGCGTCAAAGAGATTGGCACCGAGGACATATTTTATAAAATTAATTCCAAAAAAGGTTAAAATATAAATATTTTTTCTACAAATGGACCCTTGACACTAGCATCTTTGCCACTGAGAACCTATTTATAAGAAAAAAAATATATTTTGACCCTTTTTATAAAATTTATTTTACAAATAAGTCCTTGACATAAGTCTATTTGGTAATGATAACTTTTAACCGTCAACGGTCTTTCATTTTGTTTTTCACTTATCGTTTTCCCTTTATGTATGTTTCTGCAAACAGCCATGGTGCCTTAGTTATATAGTTTTGTAATTGCTTAGTGTTGACACGAAATTCGTCGTGACACACGAAGACCTAGGAGATCTGCTTAGCTCCTGTGTAGGTCCTATCAGTTAAGTTCAGGGTGTACTAGTTAGTTTGATCCTGCAACTAACAAGATAGATAGATCGATGATCAAGGAGCCGATCGGCCAATAAGCCGATGGGATGTAATGAAGTCGGCCAATGTTGATAGGGTTTTGATCAATCGGCTATAGATCCAATATAGATTCAAATAATCATATAAACAATGAGAATTATGTTATCGTCGGCTAGAACTAAACTATACATAATCATCAATAAACTATTCTTTATCAAAAATAATCTTGATAGATCAGATCAAACCGAGACAGCATAAGATTAAAGTTGATAAAGATGGATTTAACTAAAGATTATATAGGTTTGAGTATAAACCGATATAACTCAAAATATGTAGCAAGATAATATAATGCAAACCAATTGGTCAGAACTAATATAGCATGATAGATATATATCCGATGGTTAAAACATGCATCAGCTGGGGATCCGATGTAAATAAACTAAAGTGTATATCGGCTAACTAACCGATATATTTGATAGCTAAAGTCCAAAATAATGATAACTCATCTGCTAATACTCCGATGAACATTGTATAAAAACCTATCGGCTTAGTAGAATTAAACTTATCAACAATAATATAATAGATCGGACCTAACCGAGACAGTACAAGATTGAAGACAATAAGAAAAACCTATTTAGCCGATAGATATATACAAACGTGATGGATATATAAATATATCTAAAACAACAATACGATTAGAGAAATATTAACTTAGCCAGAATATTAGACCTAACCGAGAAAATCCTAACTAAGCAGATACAACTCTAAACAACAATGCAGTAAAGATAGAATTAATATATCAAATAAGCAACGCTTGCATCAACCTGAATAGAATATCGGACTTCACCAAGAAAGTTCTAGCCACGCCGATATAAGTGAAGTTGATGGAACTTACTTCCTCGTCGGAGATCGAACTCAACCGATGCAGCCCAACTCAAAACTAAGAACTCACTGCAATAAAAGGATGGCGATGCACCGAAAGTAATTATATTGATATGTGAAAATAGTTTACAAAGACCCCGGGTGTACATATTTATACCCTAGGGTTGATACCAGTCCTGATCGGACATAATACAGGTTTACTAAAGATAAAAGGGAAAATACAAGTCCTGATCGGATACTAGACAAAACTTTCTAAAGATAAAAAAAATTTACTAAGTCCTGCCTAATTAATAGATAGAATTAAATTGTCATAACATGGTCTTTACGATTCCTTCTTGAACTCGGCCCTCTTTTGGATTGGCTTCCATCGACTGATCAACTTCATTCCTTAACCGAATCCACTAAAAAACCATACCAAATTTTGATGTTAACACTTAGACATGCAAGTTATGGCCTTTCATAGTACTATGATTCATAAGAGAATGATTTCAACTAGCTGAATTACTAAACTTTTATTTGTACAGTGAACATTTTCTCCAAACTCCTTTAGTCATCAATTATTTAAGTAGCATTGTAGTGGCACTGGTAGTTTTTGTTTGTGTAGAGTCATAATGTCCCATCCTGTTCGAGGTTTGTTTTTTAGGGACAAAGGGAGTAGAAGCTGAAAAACCTAATTTTGTTATATTCTTGTTGGTTACCAAGCAACTACTATACTATCTCCATCCCAAAATATTGCTACCTATCTCTGTTCTGATTCATTGTCTTAGGATGAGCTAAACTTTATCTTATCTTAGTTAGTAATATTTTGGGACGAAGGAAGTAATTCTTAAAAGGCAAATTTTGCTACATGACATCGAACTTCGTGATTTTAGCTGTAGGACACCGCACCAACTTAATTTTGGGGGAAAACATTCTCTAAACATGGTTATTTGCCAACGGACACCGCACCCATTAAAATAGTGTATTTGTGCTGACGTGGCGATAGGGGGCCCAAAATGTTACACTAAAGTGACCAAACTGCCGCGTTCGGATGATGTTTGGTAGCTTCTTCACTTTCTCTCTATACAGCTACCCAAGAACATCTACTCTCTCTAGCCGTCTATTTCTCTCTCTAAGCTAGCTATGTTTCAAATAAAAAATCAGATTCGATCCACAATCTTTCATCCTGCAAAAAATATTACAGAGAGGAAAAAAAGGGGGAAATGTGATGGAGCTCGTTGTCATCTCCGACACCTCGCCGCATTGCCAAATCTGCTTTGCAACATGCTTGACTCAGCTGCGAGGAGCTCACCTCTGCCACCTTTCGCTTGATCCGCTGGCTCACCTTCGCAACCTTTCGCTTGCTCCGCTGGCGTCCCGCCGACGCTCTGCGACCATCTCCACCGCAGCCGTTGCTCGCTTCGTTAGTGACACCGACACCCTGCTTGCTCTGTCGTTGCTTCTACTCGCCTCACAGATGCCCTCGGCGGTTGCTCTGCTACCGTAGCTTGCTCGCTGGGTAGGGTTTGAAGGTGTTGCATTTGGGGCTCATTTGAAGCTGTGAAAACTAGCGGCACCTCGTCCTCCTTCTCTAGGAGGTGCGACTGGTCTAGCGGTGCTTGCGGCATCCTCAGCACCATATTCCGACGGCCGTGGCGCCGGACGTCATTGTGCTCCACCTCCTTTGCCTCCTCCTCGTCATGGTCCTACTTCCCATTGTCGGTTCGATCGGAGAGAGTAAACTCGAGTTCGAGCTTGATACGGGGCCAAAATACGCGAGATTGGTTTTGATTCTTGCAGGAAATGGTAGATGAGGGATAAGAGGATGATTTTCCCTCAACTAATTTGACTCGGGAGCAAAAAGGGTGGCTGGATTTGGCGGTCAGGCGGCGTCGGCTCGGACTCTACCTCCAACTAGAGGTAGAAGATGAGCCCGATAGATGAGGCCCCTATCACCAGGGGTAGTTTGATCACTGCGTAAAATTTTGAGCTCTCTATCGTCACGTCATCACGAATACACTATTTTAATAGGTGTGATGTTCGCTTTCCCCAAAAATAAGTTCGTGCAGTGTTCTACAGCTAAAACCATGAAATCACGATGTCCCGTAGCAAAATTTGCCTTCTTAAAATCATCTCTTACATACAGAGGCATATATACTTCGTCCATAGTAGGGATGAAAATGGTTCGGAAAGTTTTTGGATTCCAGACGTGTTTTCGAAAATGGAAAGTGTTGGTCAGAATTTTTTCGAAAACTTTCGAAAACGGAAATGAATTCGGAAGTTTTTTCTTAGAAACGGAAACGAATATGATAAGGCTATTATCCATCGGAAACTAGAATCCGTCGGAAACTTTCCGAAAATAAATTCGAAAACTTTCCAGAAACAAATTCAAGTTTTTTCTCGAAATCGAAAACGGAAAAATTCTTATATGCAATTGATTAGCTTCAGCCTTCTCGACCCTAAATGTTTAGATTTATACTGTGTATTGAGGTTTTTAGTTAAATAGAGATATTTTTTTAGTTCAGTACTATAGATTTTATTTGCCTAATGACTATTTTTTATTTTTATTAGGCCATGCCATACTACTTATAGTTAGCTATGGATGAATATAGTTCTTTTTCTCCATGAAAGTAATGTGTAAAACTAGTTGTATTATTATTAATTGATAAAAAAATAAAAATATTGACTTATTGTTTAAGAAAAAAAATGTTTAGCTACGTCTCTTTGTTGATTTGAGAAGTTAAGTTTAAGGGTTTTTTATATTCTGATAAATATACGTTACCGTATTCACTCTAATTCGTATTCGCTCCGTTTTCGTATTCGATAATATTCGATTTTGTTTTTTATCAAGGATTTTTTATTTCGATTTTAATTTAAAAAAATATAAAAACAAAAACGATAAATGATTTCTATCCATTTTTGAACCGTTTTCATCCCTATTCCATACGGTAGAAACGGAGATGGAAACGAACACAACGCGGCCCCTCTTCTCCTTGCACAGTCCGATTCGGATCGGAGTCCCACTGATGTATTCACGAGAACGGTCTCGACTCTTGAAAACCTCCAGAGAAAAACTCCCCAACCCGCCGCCGCCTGCCGAAGTATCGTCAATAGGAGAACGGACGAGTCGCGGCCTCTATCCCTTGCCCTCCGGAGTGCCCCTACCTCCGCCAGCACGGTATTAGACCTTACCCCCTCGCTCTAATTTCTCCCTTCGATTTTATTCCTTCTCCACTTTGTTTGTTGGATTAAAGTAGTTCCCTTTGCAATCCTGGTATTGCCACACTGCAGGTTTACCTCTCAGTTCAGATCACAAAAACAACTAATCTTAGTACCTGAGCACCATCCATTTGTATCTTGCGATTCCATACTTGTTTCTGATTTGACCTATGTTCAATTGTTCATTAGAGTTCAGACTAAGGCTCTGATTGTTTGTTGTAGATCCAGATCTGAGATTCGGCATAGGTTTGAAGTTTGTATGTTAAATTATAGTGCTTTCACATTTTAAATTTCATCGGAATAAAATGGTTTATTCAAATGTTATCGATGTAATCACAGATCTAGATCTATGAAGCTCCACAAAAATTTGAATCCAAAGCTGTGCTAAAGAGGGCCTAAGATCCAAAGTAATTAATGTATGTTTATTGCCTGCAGACAATATACCATTTTTGCCGAATCAGCCCGGTTGGGCGTCAACTTTGGTGGTGGACATGCTGCTGGGCAGCAAGAGGAGAAGGCCCGGACCATCTGGTGAAGGTGTGGTGCCACCGGAGGAGATGACAACGGATGTTGCCCCCAGCAGCAAGAGGAGGAATTGTGTACCATCCAGTTGCCCAGTCGCGATGCTACCTGACGAGTTGCTGGCAGAGGTGTTCCTGCGGGTACCCATCCAATCCATTCTTCCCTGCCAGGCTGTCTGCAGATCCTGGGATGCAATCCTGTCTTCTGAGGAATTTCATCAACTCTACACGGCAAGAACCGAGGAGATGTCACCAAAAACCCCTAAGCTGCTGTTCGTCTCACCTATAGCAAACTTCAACTCCACCGCGGTGTACTTGTGCGCGCCGTCGAAGCCCACAGATGACCTTCTGTTCACGCTTGATGATGTGCACGGCGACTTTGTGGAAGTGGCACCCATACCGTGACATGGTCTCACCCTCCTGTATGATGCTGTCGGGGCAGCTTACTGTGTTTTCAATGCAGCCACACGGTCAGTCACACGATTGCCCCCTTGCCAAGATGTGGCTCTTGCCACTGCTGGTCTTGGGTTCGATGTCCATACAAAGTACAAGGTGGTGAGGCTTTTTGAAGGGAGATTGCATGAGAATCTATCTGTTAAGTGTGAAATATACACACTTGGAGGTGAGGAAGGGGATCATTGGAGGCCTGCCGTTGGCAGAGTACCTTTCAGGTTCTGCAGCTTTGCTCGCACTGCTATTTGTGATGCAATGCAGTACAAACTGCAGCCAGTTTTTGTGAATGGATTTCTGCACTGGTTGATCAACCCATCGCTCTTCGGCAAAACACCAAGAGTTGTTATCTTATCATTTTCCCTCACTGATGAAACCTTCAGATGGATTCGATCACCACCCTTTGAGGTATCTGGAGCACACTTGGTGGATCTTGATGGTCAGCTGTGTATAGTCCGAGACCTTCGCGATAGGTCAGCTGCTGTTTGCATGTTAGAAATTTGGAAGCTGAAGGACTATAACTCTGGTGATTGGTCTTTGGATCATCAAATTGATTTGACAGGACAGTTGCCAAGGGATTTACTTGAGCCACGGATAGTGAAAGTTATTTGTTCCTTTGGTAGTTATGGATCAGGTAAGAAGATAATCATCGCTACATCCAAGCATAAGGTGTGTGCCTATGATCCTGTTTCTGGAACTCTAGAAACCATTGTCTCAATCTCGGAGACATGTACATCCTATCAAAATGAGAAATCTGATATTAGATTCAGTTTATTTAAAGAGTGCCTTACCCCTGTGCGTAAAACAAGGCAAGAGATATCCTTATCTACTCCGTTCGTTAAGGCTACTAAGGAGGTCCTACTCCGACTCCTGGCTGAATCAATCTTGAAGTTCAAACTTGTCAGTAAGCAATGGCTTGGACTAATAAAGAGTGACAGATTTGTCCGTGCATACTTTGCGCACAAGAACATGGACAAGAGGCCAAAAATCATGCTTGTGGGTAAGGGCTCTGGAAAATCTCTTTTCAACTTTATTCCCTTAAGTAAATGGCTCCAAGAGAATCAAGGCACACTGTTTCTTGACACAAAGGTGGTTTGCTCCAAGCCTTGCCATGGGTTGAATCTGGTGAGCATTGAGGAGAAGGACTATCTGTTCAACCCGTGTACTGGTTACCACATGATCTACTGGAACAGGCACAGAGAGCACAGAGAGCTGCTGCAGCTGCACCCAGTGTGGAAAGTGCCGATCGGTTGCTGCGAACAAGAAGGCAATCCTTTTGCTGTTGACAATAAGAATGTTGGCTTGGCATTCAGCCAGGTGTTTCAGGATCATGTTGTTGTGGCGATTTTCTATGACTGGAGAGACTACAAAACTCGTGGATATTACTTAAGATGTGTGCTGTTTGGTTGTGGCTTTGGATACAGCAAGCATCTTCTTGAGCCACCTCTGCCTGTGAATGACATGCCACCTGCCTCTCTGGATGAGGTGCTGTACTGGATGAGCGAGCCAAGGTTGGGTTGGAGTTATGAGCGGGCCATTGTCTCTTTTGATGTTACTGCTAAGATATTTGATGTCATCCCTTGCCCTTCATGCATTGCAATGTGGGACAGCGAAAGTCGCCGTCACGCATTTGTGGTCGAGCTTCAGGGGATGTCGTGTGCTGTTCTTTCAGATCCAGTTGCAGATGAGTTATATATATGGAAGTGGGATCATGGTCTGTGGACTAGAGCATACACAATGAATTTAAAACTCTGGCCAGATTTTTCACTTGCGACAAATGTTGTAGTGCCTCTCGCAGTTGATCCAACAGATGGGAGGGTTCTACTAAATACTGGGAGGAAGCTTGGTTTATATAATCCATTTAATCAAGCGATTGAAAACTTGTCTGCACTTGATCAGGCGTCACTTGTGACTTCTAAAGTGCAGCGACGGCGCCCTGGATTTCGTCGGTAGTGCATTACCAGATGCGGGGATGTTCCTAGCAAGTTCTCTTCATGGAAACTATCTATGGCTCCATGTGACAACTTTGCTAGCCCTTCAAGTGCTTCATCAGGGAATAAGGAGCTGAATTGTGCGAGCCCAAAGATTATGCCTGTGGTTCCTATGTTGTATGAGGAAAGCCTAGCTTACTATCCTCCAGTTGCCAGAGGGAGGGGCGTGGGCTTACTAACCTAACGCGGCCGGAGCCGAGGGGGTTGTATGGTTGAACCTTTGTCCAAAGCTACCATTTCCAGTGTCAGACAGGTCCTCCATGTTGGTCATATTATGTCACCAAATTTTTATAATGTAATGTTGTGATGTTTATGTCTCCTTGCTGTCAAAATTATAAATTATTTCCTTAATGTATTTGAGTTGTCATTTCAACCACAACTTTTGGAGCTCGCAAGATCTTAAAGCAGTACGGTGTCTGTCTCAGCTGTGCAAGAGTGACTCAAATGCATGTCTCTTTGCCCCCGGTCTCTCACTTTTTTTTTCCAAAAATTTGACAATTTAACCATTTTAAAACACTTATTTGAAAAGTGAACTGTATTAAAAACTTGTTGCAAAAGTTACCAGATATTGTTCGAGGTGGGACGAAATTTCCCCGTCATCAGATTTCAGTGATATTGCCCCTGGCGCTGAGCTCTTCAGCGGATAAATTGCTGTGCAAGCCAACTCTCTAATCAAAAGCAATGCGGCCATGGTGGTGGAGTGGTATTTCTGCCTTACCCTAGTAGTACAGGTAAGAATTTTTTTTAAAAAAGTTTTATATTTTGTTCAATTTTGGAATAAAACAAATTTACAACTAATACATACGTTTTTTTAAAAAATATTAGGAGAGTACGGTAAGAAAAGTAAAGGAAAATAAAAGAGAACTGTGTTTTCTTACAACTCTCCTAATATTTTAAATAACTAGTTAGGTGGTCGTGCGTTGTAACAGAAAAAAATATATATCAATTTAAGATCACATACTACTAAAATTTGAGCCAATGTCATAAAAATGAAGTAGTAAACAGATAATTTGCTTAATAAAACATACTTGAAAAGAAAGTTTAAGCAGGAGGCTTATTAGTCTTTTGAAACTTCAACGACATCCATCTTCTGTTATAGTACGAATACATGAACGACAAGTTCCTAATTTTTTTATGAAGTACAACGTTACGTGGTCCCATTCCAAACAGTCGATTATATGTGTCAAATATACAATGTAATAACAATCATCTGACCATCATAAAAAATCATGATATATATATAATGCCTTGAACAGACTATATATATTAAGAAATAAAAATCATCTCGAGAGATTACAACTGTATGCTATATTTTTAAATCCAATGATAGAAGCTTAATTTAAATGATAAAAAGGTACATTAAAGACATGTATCAAATATATGCTAATTTGTGCCGCATAATTTTCATACAAATTGTTTCTGATCAATATTAAATTTCCATCAAGAAATTTCTGCCATGAGTTCACTTGTTTGCCGTCACCACGTGCTTTGCTTGCTATTTTCCTTAGCAGAAGGATATCAAAAGGACTAAAACCTGCAGAATGAAAACTGCAATTTTTTAGCATATCGTCAACAAACTCTTGTAATATATATTTAACTCTTTCTAAATATAGAACTAACATGGGTTACAAATCAAAGAAGCAACCTGCTATTAATTTGGAAAGAATCAACAAGGCTTACAATTTTAAAAATACAACCAGCTACTAATTTGGACAATTGAATATGCCAAGATGACTTCTTATATGTCCAACTAATAGAAAAAAAACCATGACTACATAAATCATGATACCAGCCTTAGATCTTATTGGTCAACATACAAGAAGGATAGAATTTATTGACGATGGCATTGAAGGATAGAATTTATTGACGATGAAATGCCATCGGGAACAAGTATGAGTTGTGTTCATACAGTTCTCTATGTGGTAGCCACTTGGCAGAGCTCTGGTAAGTGATAAGTAATACCCCCATCCAATCTATCTAGGTTTTCGTTAACTATCACGAATCGGTTACTGCCATTTGCATGGAGAGACTAAGTAATTCGGCCCCAGACCTAATGTAGAGCACAATTCAACAATATTACATTTATGAGCACATTCAGATGTCTGGCTAACTGACTGCTATACTATCAGAGCACTACCACATATATATACTATGAATAACAATATGTTATTGTACCTGGAAAGCAGAGACAATAGAGTTGATTCTACCACTAAAACAAAAATATAAAAGTTTCCAAGGTGAGGAGTTGATTCTGACAATTGTTGTTCATCTAAAAATGAATAAATATATTTATTCACTTAAAAGGCACAACATTTAATCTACAAATATTATTTCTAGCCATTTAAAACTCTTTTTGCATTAGATAGTGAGCACTCATCCAATTCACTCTTTAATCAATAGAAAGGTGCAGGCCAGTGACCAGTATCTTGCTCACCTCTTATGGGGTTATCGAAATTGAATGGTGAGATAAAGCTGGGGTTATCGAAATTGAATGGTGAGAAAAAGCTATGATGATTGCAGTGGCAGCAGAAGGGCTTGAAATCTCCTCCAAGTTCAATCTTGAAAGTGCATATCTCAACAATTCAGTGCTTATTCCTCAAAGCTTGGCAACTGATCTTTGTCAGTAATTAGGTTGACCAGTACGTATTCCTAAAAGATGGTCCAGTGACTGCCAAACCCAAACAATTCACATGTAGCATTAGACTGGATTTTTTTGCAACATGAGGGCAATTGCATAGACTGAAATAGATTATACATATCTATAGTACATATATAAACAGATCAATATATTCATATTTGGTGAAGTCACTCTGCAAATCTGGTCATGCAAGTGAGACACATAGTGTAATAATCTTATCTTATCAATTAATATAATAAAGGTAAACTAATGACAGGAATTAGTTATAACAATAATTGAAAAAAAAAGAATGTGATAAATGCATGCCAGATCTGACAAGTTTAACTGCATGTGATTAACCATTGTGTACAGACATGAAATATGAAATAAGATTGACTGATATTCCAGTAGGTAATGAGTTCAACCAAAATATCAAATGAGTTCAACAGTTAATATAAAAATTGCAAAGAGAATGGGTCATAAGCAAGCATAATGTGGTAGGTTAATTAGTTAGATATACCTCGTCTATGTTGTGAGGACCTCCATGTACACAATATTCTTTGTGCACGTTGCAATCTGTTTGGACCGTTTGTTTTTTTTCTTCTCTTTGTCCTGCATGGAGAGAATCTTAATGTTTGTTCTAAAGGTTGCTCTATACAACGCGACGTAGAGCTGACCATGAGAGAACACCGGCTTCGGGGGGTAGACGCCTACATTTGGAATTGTTTGTCCCTGTGTTTTATTGATTGTCAGTCTAACTGGAAACTGCTTCCTCTTAAAGCAAAACGGGAACATCTCATCATCCAAAGGGCATAGGGGCATCGAGGAAGGAAAACTCTCTTACCAGCATGCTGCCCTACCACAATCTCTGCGTCAATAGCATTTCCTCCGAACTCACGAACCACCAGCCTTGTCCCGTTGCAAAATCCGTTGGCTAGGTCAATGTTCCTCAATAACATGATAGGGCAGTTGATCTTCAGCTTAAGCACATGCGGAGGTAGCCCGTTTGGAGTTAGAGAGTTCACGAATTCGGGCAGGTAATAGTTATGAGGGTCATTCTCTGTTCAATCAAAACTATGATATGTCATCACCTCTCCTCAAAATCGCCCAATCATTTTCATGTTTATTCGATCCACGAACTCATTCTGAGTGGACAATATGGCCCTAGATGTGATGTAGTTTGGGTCCATAAGGTTATCATTTAGGTTGGGGAACACGGTATCGATGAGCCCATCGAGGTCCGAGTCATTCCCTTTGCAGGGCACGCAAATATCTGAAGGCAGACGTATGTGTCCTTCCTCGTTCACCTTCTCGGTGCCATTCCCAACTCGAAGGAGGTAGTTCGCAAACCACGCTCCGCTCTATGCCTTCATATTGCAAACAAGCTTCAACTGAATCATACAATCCCAAAGATAGGACCTGCGTAGAATGACATCCGTTATCTGAGACCTAGTGCCCTTCCTAATGACCGGGAGCACCTACCTGAAGTCTTCTCCAAACACAATGACTGTAGCTGCAACCAGCCCTTGACAAGGTATTCAAGACAGTAAGACCAACATTAGTGATCTCTGGACAATGGGAGTCGTGACATCTTATTTCTGCATCTTCTGCCAGCTCATCAAGGGTTTGTCCGCCAGATGTTCAACGTGTACCCTCAGGAAATCATCCCAAGATCGACCTCTGCCATCCATAGCCACTTTGCGAAATGACCCCAGTTTTGTCCCAACAATCTTCCCATCACCTCTGTAATCATGGATAGAGGTAGATCAAAGATTCACACTCACATTGGTAGTGTCTTCGGTCTTCAGCGGCAAACGCAGGAGTAAAATTAAGAGGGTGCTAGTAGAGTTGAGAAATAGCTATCAAAACATATATTGCCCATAGAAAATTACATATAAATAAAATAGCAGCCTAGGAAAAAAATACATTCGAAGAATTACCTGACAGTACTGTGTAACTGTTCCTAGAAGCCCATAAAACATGTAAGCAACCTATATCAAAATTGTCAAAATTAGTGATACAATCATATATAGATATTTATATAATTAAAAACTACGGAAATAACACAACCTCTAGTAAACGAAGATTGTTGAAATGACCTTAGCCTATCATTATGCATCTTCTGGAGAAAATCGTGATCTCTTTGTTGGGTTGGACCTCTCAACAGATATGCACACCGTGCATCATCCCTAATTGAATTATGATCATACTCATCAATTGGTATATGCTTAATGCTTTGCTAGCTCAACAATGATGTCATCAGAATTAAATTTCATGCAAGATCTCTTTGGTTCACTAACAATATTATTATTATCAACGTGAGTACTATTTATATTGCTTGCATAATAATTATGCAATGTCCGTTTCGCCATGCTTCAATGCACACGCAAATCCTCCTCCGATGCCATGCGATGTTGGTTCAGTCTAAACGCTGATTCGGGATACACCTTTATTTCCCCAGCAAGATCGTAGACGAGTGAGATGCAAGATTTGTCTACCCCTCAACCTTCTTTGTAATGAGAGATCGGATCATCGGAATCTAGTCTGGAGAATAAATACCCTTCAACCAGAGCCCTAAACGGAGACTTCATTGATGATGTCGTCTCCCATCAGGACTCCCCTTGGAAATTAAAAGAAAGAAAACTGCACCCAGCCAGGACTGGAGACGAGATCAACTCCTGTTGAGCAGAGCCTTATAATCGCCTAGCGCTGCTTAGGGTTTCAGCAGAGCGAGACAACTAGAAATTTTGTATTCTTATTCTATTATCACTTTCCAGTGTACTAAAGGGTGCGTTTGAATTCTAGGCAAAGGAGATTCTACCCTAGCTTAACAAGGTTAGCTATTTGGTATCAACAAAAAACCTTGTTTTCCTTGGCAAGTTTGCCGCTAACCGCATGAAAAAGCTCGCCCAACGAGGAGAGCCAAATCGGCTCGCTTAAGTCGGCAAGCATGTCACTGCACAAGAAAAAAAATGTCTAAGTGCAGTTACTATCCATAAGGCTAAGCAACCAAACAATCAGCATGGCTTCTCTAAGCCATAGTTTTGCTGATCTAGTTTGTGCTTGTTAGGCTAGGCAAAGTAACTAGAGGATCCAAACGCACCCTAAGTGACTTTAAAAGATTTGTTTTTGATGTGGTCTCTAATAGTAGTTCGGTTCACTATCGACAATTTGTAGGAGCTGATCAGTTCTCATTTTCAGATGGGACTAACTACCCATCAATCGACAAATTTTTAGACTCGTATCACATAGATTTTTAACCATTGGATTAGACCATTTAGATCCTCTTGAAATCTTGATTAGCAATTAGTGAATTATACATTAGAACACATCGAGCACATAAAAACTCATTTACAAGATAAAAAACAAATAACTTAAGTTCAAATTACGATATAATTAGAAAAAGAAGTTACATTGTTACACTGTAAATATATTATATTTACACTAGAAATACACATTAATTTTCAGCACTGATCTTTTTCATAATAAGTAGAACGTAAAAAAAGTTACATGTAAATTATATATATTTACACTGTAAGTTTAAAACTTACATTATAAATACTATATTTTTACAGTGTAACTTTTACAAATTCATATTGTAAAATTCAAATCTTACACTATAAACTTTAAATGTTATACTGTAATGATTAAAAATATTTTTCCATGCAAAAAATAAGGTAGGTGATGAGAATCTTTGATTCTTCCTACTATGAATGCATGAAGCCTCGAATCTAATCTAATCTGGATGATCAATACGATTAAGCTACTTTAATGCGGTGTCATGGATATGGCACGGATCTCAAAAAAAACCAGTTGGCTAAAAAAAAGTGTGAGATTGAGAAAAAAATTATGGACAGATGTCTAGCAATATCGTTTTCGGATAACTGAAACTTAGAAAAAAAATTAAACTGATCAATCTGACCGAATGACCACCGGTTGGATCGGGACGGCGACACGGCGCATGGGACCCATCGGTTCGCACTCCCGCACCGTACGATACGATACGCAACAAACGTAGCACCTACTCCTGCTCAAGTTCTTGCCTCTCTCTCTCTCAGCGAGTCAGAGGATCAGGATCGCCGCGTGTCAGGTGGGGGTCAGGTGGGGGCATGTCGATTCGGTTTTCTGTCAGTAGTAGTACTTCCTGTCAAAAAAGCAATGGATTCTGCAATTCATCAGTAGAGAGGCGTATGATTTGTACTCCCTAATAAAGGCTAAAGCAACTGGGGTAACAACTACTCCTACTGTTTACTGCATAAGTTACTGCATCATTTACAACATGGAAGTGTTTTTAGAACACAAGGGTAGCTTCTACCATTTGTTTGCTTAAAATATTTCCAAATGATTATGAATAATCTATTACTCATAATTACTAAAATTTGTATAATATACATCTAATGCTGCACATAATTTGAAGTTTAAATTCGAACAACATATTGGGAAAAAAGACAATCTATGGGGTGAACCATACATATTCACCACCTTATTTGTCATCTGTCCCAGCCATAGGGAATTAGGACCAGCTCTTGTACAAATAGTTTTACGCAGTCTTTTTCTTGTAAAATATGTTTACTTAAAAAAATATTTGTATAGAAAAAATCCTTGTATAGACCATTTATTTATGTTATACTAATATTTTTTTAAGAAAATTAAACAATTGATCTATATGATCAAACCAACGATCTTATAGCAATACCCACGAAATAATCAAACGGCACTTAATTACTGGAGGAATAGTCCGTGAAGGGTTGGTTGAATAAAGCTGCAGCAAGCAAAAGGCAAAAAAGCTTGAAACGCAGTGGCTCTAATCCCCAGGAGGGTATTCCAACAAAAAAGGTAAAAAGATTTTGGATGGGGCTTTCCGCATCAACCGCTCTCCGTATGTGATGAACTGGTTCAAACCGACAGAAAGGAAAAAGAAAGTGAGCGGACAGGCGGTCAGGCTCCTGGCTCCTGTGCCTCTCCGCCCTCTCCGCGCAGGTCTTGTAACCATTGTCTCACAGCTGACTAGTCTGACTAGACAGTTACACTGCTGTAGGGTGCAGTAGGGCCACTAGAATCTACTAGGAAAACAGGGAGGTTTCTCCTAGTAATTTCTCCGTCCCAGTTTGTTGCTATTTCTAGGTTGTTTGAGGTTGTTTGGATGGATCAATGTTTAGGGTGGAATGACCATAGTGCCCTTCATTAATGGAAGCATAAACATGATTACACATGGACACTGCTGCACTTGATTCCTCTGGCACTTACATGTCAAAATTAATAAAGGGACAAACTTTTGAAACCTGCCACAAAAAGCTTATCGCCAACCAAATTTGAATTCACACCAAAAAAGATTAAGTGAGCAAATCTATAAAAAAAACTCTCCAGCATACAGAGTGCGAGTACTAGTTCATCCCTCCATCTCAAATGCATTCTCCATTCTCCAGCAATCTCCCACCCCAAAACAAATCACCAACACATATTGCCACACAAATACCATCATAAATAGTCATATCTTTACACCATCAACACATGAACATCAATATTAATATCCCAGTTCTTGAAAGAGGGGGAGATGTTCTTCCCGAACTCAACCATGCTGCTCATCAAGATGAAGACCTACCCGACTTCAACCTTGCTGATGAAGATGATGAAGAACTTGAGCAGGTTGCAGCTGATGGTGAAGTCCATGAGGCCGAAGAACAAGTCCATGAAGAAAATGTTGTCGCTGCATATCAATTTGACCTCAATGTGCATATAGATATGTTCTAGATAAATCAGATGTTATGGAATGGGATGACAAAATATTTGGACTATTTGAACCATTTCATCTCTCTTATTTGGACGGATTTTTGAATCTGTGTCATGGCATGTGTGTTGGCTAGATCGTATGAGCAATTGATGTATGCTGATGACATATTTATGATGGCATATGGCATGGCTAGATGATCTGAGCGATCTTTGTCCTTTGATAGTGGATTAATGAATAAATGTATCATGGGTATAAGACTAAACCAAATTTTGATTTTGGAACACACTCCTATAACATTTGGCAGTACATGATATGAGCAAATTGTGTCCTTTTAAGACAAATTAACTAGGGCTAGATGTTATGAAAATTTTTTGATTTTATAAGCTACATTAAGGGGTATATGTGTCAAACCTATCTCCCAAAACATATGGATTACAACAAAATACACTCATTGACAAATATAAATATGAATATCAAAGATACAATATGAAGCTCATAGATTACAAATGTGTCATGGGTATAAGAATAGACCAATTTTTGATTTTGTAACACACTCCTATAACATTTGGCAATGCATGCTTTGACCATTCAAAGGATATGAATCACCTTTGCACATCTAAATAATTTAAATCTGAATTTTTACCTTTGCAATGTGTAGAAAATTACCACCAAGACGAACAAGTGCATGAAGAACTTGGTGAGGCTGGTCATCAATTCAATTTGATCGTGCAGGATTATTACCAATATGAATCAGGTATATATATCAAGTTCTATATCTTATTATGTGCAATCTGAAATGTTCACTTCTACACATATAAATAATTTGAAACTAAATATTTCACCTTTGCAATGCATAGATGATGATCAACAAGGCGAAGAACAAGTGCAGCAAGTGAATGAAGAGCATGGTGAAGCTGCTTATCAATTCGATTTGAACATGCAACTTGATTGCCAATATGATTCAGGTATTCAACAAGACAGAACAACATTTCCAACTTTGCACTAAATTTAATCTGAAATTTCAAGTTTGCAATGTATAGATGATGACTATGATGTTTATGCTGAAAATGTGGACATTGTTTTTGAACAAGAGGAGCTAAGTGATTCAGGTAATTGCAGAAAAAAGTATGCATGAGCGTTATAGTAAGGTTGACAATAACAATTACAAATTTTAGGTGAAGAACAAGATGACATGGATCAAGATGTGCATCAAGAACAACATGCAAATATGACTGCAATCAAAAGAACCTATTTGACGGATATTGAGCGAAAACATGTTTATGCAATACTACTAGCAAAAAGTGTCAATTTCAAACTTAAGAGGGACACGACCCTTCTTGTTGCCAACATGTTTGGCATTTATAGACCTCTAGTGCAAAGTATTTGGAGGAAAACAAAGCATTTTCATGCACAAGGTCTCTCGGCTGATCTTAGCTCAAAAAAAAATCGTTGTGGGCGGCAAAGGGTCCAACTGGACTTATCTCAGATTGCAATAATTCCACTAGAAAGAAGGAATAGCATTAGAGCAATGGCCCAAGAGTTGCATTGTAGTAGTAGCACGCTGCATAGGTTCTTCAAAGAAGGCAAGTTTCGTTGCTACTCCAACACATTGAAGCCCTATTTGAGGCAAGAGAACAAGAAATCTCGCCTTCAATTCTGCATTTCTATGCTAGATGCCCTTACTCTTCATTATCAGTCAACATTCAAAGAGATATACAATATCGTGTGCATAGATGAAAAATGGTTCAATACAACCAGCAAGGTCAGGACGATCTACCTACTACCTGATGAAGAGGACCCATTAATGATGGTTTAGAATAAAAATTCAATTGACAAGGTCATGTTCTTGGTTGCACTTGCTAGACCAAGGTATGACCATGAAGGAAATTGCATTTTTGATGGTAAGATAGGTGTGTGGCCTTTTGTTAAGAAGGTTGGTAGTTCTATGTACTTTCATTTCTTTTTATTTCATTGTTACAAATATTGCTCTCATCCTCTCCTTATTTATGCTATGTGTTGTAGGAACCAGCACAACGGAGCAGCCGCAATAGAGAAAGCGGAACACTAGTCACAAAATCTATTACTGTGACCCGAGACATATATAGAGAATTTCTCATAACCAAAGTTATACCAGCTATTGCAGCATGTTGGCTTCTAGAAGATGCAATGAACACCATTTGGATTCAACAGGACAATGCCAGAACACATGTACCACTAGAGGATGATGCATTTGCAACTGATGTGGCACAAACTAGGCTTGATATTCGCATAATGAACCAACCTCCTAATTCCCTTGACATGAATGTTCTAGACCTTGGTTTCTTTGCCTCACTTCAGTCATTGATATACCGAAGGATTGCTAAAAACATGGATGATCTCATCAGCAATGTTGAACAGGAGTATGCATAATATGAAGACACTAAAGTGAATTCTGTGTTTCTTACACTATAGTCTTGCTTCATAGAGGTGATGAAGGTTAAAGGTGGGAATGGCTACAAGATTCCACACATAAACAAACAAGGAATGTAGCTGCGTGGCACTCTTCCTACAAGCCTTTTCTGTGATCATGCTACATATGACACTGCATGTCAAGCACTCTTAGCCGAGTGATGTGTCCTAGTATGACGTAAAGTTCTTTTCTTGAAGTCATTATTCTGAAGTACAAGTTCTTTTGGTGAAGTTATTAGTGACCAGCAATAGCTCTTTTGTTGAAGTTGTTAATAGTGTATAGCATGGTCAAATGTCATTATCTTAAAGATGTTTTAGTGTTGTCAATGCCACTTAATACTTCCACTACATATATGTAAATATGCTGGAGGACATTAGTGTTCCTTACAAAATTTTGTGTACAAATGAAAGAAATGGATCTACTGGTTGCATGAAAAGGGTGTGCTTCACATTTGATGTGCATACTCAGGGCCGGTCCTAAGCATTTCAAAAATTATTATGGTCAAATTTTAAATTTTGGCTGAATTGTATTCTAAACGTCAAATACTCTTTATCAGAGGACTACAATATAATCCCCTACAATAATTTACAATGTACAACGACTTATCAGTCACATTCTAATGGCATATCAAGCAAAGTAGTGTCTATTTTCTCTAAAAAAAATGTAATATTAATACAAGGCCATATATTAAATAGAAAATCTCTTGAATTGGTGTAAAAAGAAATAGGTCCCAGTGAATGACGATAATTTTACAAAGGGAGGAACGGGGAGTAGAGTCTTGGCTAGTACGCATAAGTTGGGCCTAAATAACCAAATTAAGTTGGATCATGTACTCATGCAGCTTAATTAAGTTAGGCGATGCATACAAGTTTGCCAGACTTGAGATAATATCATGACCACGCTTAACTGCTTAGGCCATGGAGTTAGAAGGTTAGACCTTAATTTCCTCACATTTCTATACATGCATATGCATACATGTATAGCAATTGCATCAGCTAGAATCGTAATGAATAAAGACACATTTACTATTGCAACCATACATATCAAGTGACAACGGTGGCTAATCACATTTACTACTGCAAAGTTAAGCTAACCATGTTCTACTACTGCTACATGGCACTAATTAGCATGTTCATACTTAAGCTTTACTAATACTAATACTACAGGATTAAGCAACATTGCATCTGCATATAGAGTTCGCATCCACTATTTGGGAGTACGTTTCACAAAGTACCAAGGCAGCATAATCCGCAACATACCGCCACACCTGTCGTTTTATGCAACCCTTTCTGCGTGGCTAGGTCCTGCAGTATCCTCGCCTTCCTCCTTCTTCGCGCCCACATCCTTCTCCAGGCTGCCCTGCTGCTCGGAGGCTTGCGCAAAGCACCCACGGCCTACTACACCAAGTCATCATAGGCCATGGCCACATCCACCTCAGCTTTCCCTTGTCGCTGTACTCCACCTTCGCTTCCACCTCCTAGCTGCAGATCAGACTCGAATAAAAGGATGCCTGGCAGCGGCTCGGACTCCGGGATGAAGAGGGTCTCATTAGATTCCGAGAAGAGGCCCTCCGGCTGCGGCTGGGAGTCGGGGACGAAAAGGACCTCACCGGAGTCGAAGTCGTCGCTTCTATTGTCCTCGTCGGAGTCGGGGATGAAGACGATGCCATCGTCTTCACTCTTCGAGGATCGTGCCTTGCATTCGCTGGTGACAACCATCCAAACCCCTCGATGGTTGCCCCGTCGGCGCTTTTCGCCTACTCCTCCTCATCGCCTGCTCAATCGTCACCTTCCACCGCCTGCCTGCATAGCTATCTGCATCATCGCGACAGGTCCTCCTCTTCTTTCCCCGCCTACCTAAGTCCTGAGCTGTAGTGGCAAAGCAGGTCCTCCTCGCCTTCCGCTGGCCCACTGTGGGTCGATCTCCACGCCTGCCGTTCCATTCGATGCCCACTCATGGGCGATGCTTGATGGCGCCGGCCTACGCCCGTCTCGCTGCCCACCGCCTACCTATGCACCGACCGCTCCATCCGACACCCACTCATGGGCGATGCTCGATGGCACCGGCCTATGCCCGTCCCGCTGCCCACCGCCTACCTGCGTGCCTGGATGCCCTCCGGTAGGTTGACCTTGCCAACCCCCGTATCCATGCGCCCTGATCTCCTCGACAGTCGGTCCCTCTTCGCCGTTCGCCCCCTCCATCGCTACTCTAAATCACTAACGAATGGATTGGGGATTTTTGTTCCTGTAGACAGCAAGTTGGGGATTGGGGATTTTTTTCCTGTAGAGAGCAAGTCTGGTGCCTCTCCTCGTCTACTTCATGGATTGGGATAAGGTTTGTGGGCTATGCTGTGTTAGTGGAGTAGGGTGCAGTGCATTGGATGATGGGCCCATGGGTCCCACAGCATGGGGTGGTTAGCATGGGTAAAATGGGCATAACAACCTCTCACCTACCTAGAAATAGCTTCTTTTGGGACAAATTTGAATCTGAAAAATAGCAACAAAGGCCCTGTTTAGTTTCAAACTTCAAACTTCAAAATCCATCACATCGAATGTTTGGACACATGCATGAAGTATTAAATGTGGATGAAAAAAAAAACTAATTACACAGTTTGCGTGTAAATTGCGAGACGAATCTTTTGAGCCTAATTGCACCATGATTTGACAATGTGGTGCTACAGTAAATATTTGCTAATGACGGATTAATTAGGCTCAAAAGATTCGTCTCGCAGTTTACAGGCGGAATCTGTAATTTGTTTTGTTATTAGACTATATTTAATACTTCAAATGTTTGTCCGTATATCTGATATGACCTGATGTGACTTTTTTTTTCAAAATTTTTTTGAATCTAAACACGGGCAAACTGGGACGGAGGCTCCATCTCTATCTACTGTTGCGTGGAATGTGTCGTGCTCACCGTGATGGGCCTGCGGCGGAGAAACGACAGAGCAGGGTGCGCAACGCGTGGGAGACTAGAGGACGAATAAATCCAGGTAGCTCCCCTTCTCCTCCCTTTGTGAGCAGGGTCCCATCTAGTACTAGAATATTCTAGAACGAGGTAGGCGCACAGGGCGGCTTCGGCATGTTACTTCTTTCTCAAGCTGCTGCTTGGCCAATACAAGCAGCGCCTTTGGATTTTGTTTTTTTACCTTTTGTATTTTTTAAAAAAAAATTATTTTTTACAAATAGATCATTGAAATTTTTATTTTAGAAATAGACCTTTTTCATGGTGTCAGCGTTATTGGCGTCATTCCCCTAGCCTCCCTGCGGAAGCTAAGTCCCTAATGCTTCATGTTGGACCATGACACTAGCGCCACGGAAAGAATTTATTCTTGGGATAAGTTTTTTCAGGGATATATTTATAAAATAAATTTTTAAAAAGGTCTAAAATATAAAAAATAAGTTAGGGAAAAAGAGAAAGCTATTAGCCTATAATTAATTGAGTTTTAATCATTACAAACTTAAAATCTGGATTTATTTGATATTTCAAGGTAACTTTATATATAAAAAGTTTTCGCAAGAAACACACCGTTTAGCAATTTGAAAAACGTGCTAACAAAAATCAAGGTATGCATTTTAACCTCTAAAATGGAATTGCAAATCAATTTAATAGAAGGTTAGTTGTGTGTACACTTAGACTACTACCTTCGTCCCAAAATAAGTTCATTTTTCACCTTTCCCACATATACCGATATATAACCAAAAAGACTAGAATACCCCTACTTTATCAAATCGCAATGCAACTATTCCTACTTTTACAAACTTCGATGAATGATTACCCTAAAAATAAACTTATTTTGGAACAAATGGAAGAAGTTAGAAATGAACTTAATATGGGACAGAGGAACTAATACTCTAATTTTAACCTTCTCAAATTTTGGTATTAAGTACTAGGAGTAAAATTGAAGGTTTCGAGCCAACAAACCAAGCACAATTACAGTATTACAAAAACAACCCTAAAAACTTTGTGAAGAGAGCGTAGCTCAATTGGCTAGGTTCCTTATGGTGTAACCAGCCTGTTTGGATTCAAATTCTAGACTTGATAGGGTACTTGCATTACTAGTATAGTATTATTTCAATAGTAGGCAACATACTCACCAGATATGTCATATGCGGGCTCAGTCTTCCAGAGATGCTCATAGTGGTAAGGTATACGCCGGTGCTTCAGCTCCTCCTTCATCACCGGCGAGATCCTCCGCTTCTCTAGCGCCAGTGACGCCATAACTTAGGTAGAGGGCCTATGGATTAAGCTTTGGGATTGGGCGAGGGGTAGAAGGGGTGGGGGAGGGGAAGAGGAAGAGGGATGGGGTTTCCTTAGGGCTTAGAGGGATCGTCATGGGTGGCAAAGGACAGGCAGTGGACAGTGGACACAAATGGGTGGTGAGGCACCGGTGGCAACACTAGAGTTGCGTTGATGGAGGAGGGCAGTGGTTGGCGTTGGAGTCAAGGGCAATCGAAACGAGAGGGAAAATCCTTGGCCTTTGGTTGGCTGCTCCTTTCATCAGGATCCTTCATTTGTCCATTTCGTCTCTTTAATGGGCAGGAGGCCGATTCCTCGTCAGGTTGTTGGCTGGGAAGGAGAAGACGGAGATTCCGTAAATAAAGAGGAGGAAGAAGCCATATCTACACAGGTATTTGTGATTTTTCAATGTCTCAACAAATATATATCTTAATTTGAAATATTGCACGAGGTATTTTGATGGTGTATCATACTCTTGTCTTAGATTATTGCAGATCAGTTGATGTTTCAACAAGCAAAGTATGATGTTTCATGTGTGATAGCAAAATGTTTCAATCGGATTCAACTGTGTTTCACCAATTTAATAGTTTGGAACTATTTTAATTAGTGGGAAACATTTTTCTACAAGAAATAAAACAACGCCCGCATTTTGTTGAAAAATCGGGCGCCCGACCTATAGTCATGTGCAAACGAGAGGGTTTAGCCGGGACTGTGATGGCATCTCCAATGGTGGGAAGCCACCAGATACGGGAAAGACAAGATAGGGGGCACCTCACCGTCGCCCGCTTTGGGGAGGAGGACGGTCATTGCTCAAAAGGTTGGGAGGCGACACGCTGGGCAAGTGAGGCGGTGACACTGGAGGAGGTGAGCTGGCGAGTTTTCTATGTGCAGTAGAAGGGGAGGGGAAAATATTAACTGGATTTTTCTTTACTTTTTGTCATTTTTGAAAACTTATTTTATAAATAGACCCTTAGAAAAAACTTATTCAAGGAATAGACCCTTTTCGTGACGCCATTGTCATTGGCGTCGTTACTATAGCCTCCCCGCAAAAGCTAAGTCACTGATGTGAAGAATGTAGGAGCCAATGACACTAGCGCTGAGGACCTATTTGTAAAAATTCAAAAAAGATGTCCTAAATGACAGTGTCATTCGCGCCAAGGATCTATTTGTAAAGCTAATTTATTACAAATATGTCCTTTTCCGAAAAAAATATAAATAGGTACTCGGCGTCAATGCAATCGGCGCCGTTATGTTGGACAACGGCGCTAATGACGCTGGCGCCGCGAAAAAGATACATTCCTGAAATAAGTTTTTGTAGGGATTTATCTATAGAATAAGTTTGAAAAAGGTTTAAAATGTAAAAGAAAATCCAGAATGATAAGATGATTGTATTTGCGTGAATTTTAAAGCAGATCTAGAATTTGTTTGATATGGGGTAATATGATTTTGAGTCACAACCGTTCAAACCAAAGCGAAATGGTGGTCAGACGGTCAGGTGTGTGCAGATGTGTCAGGCTCGTCACTTGCATGGTGCAATTGCGGAAACGTCTCACACCTGTCTAGCCTCCCCTCTCCTCCCTTCCCTGGCTGTAAAGTACCCATTTCGTGTTCCGCTCGCCTTACCAAACTCCTCTCGTCAGACAGAAAAAACCTAGTGTCATGGCGCCGCCGGCGGGAGGCCGCTCCCCTCCCACCGCCACCGTGTGGTGCTGGGTGGAGAAATCCCTCAAGCGCCGCTCCGCCAGCCCATCCTCCCCAGCGGCCGGCTCTGGCTCGCCGGCGTGCGGTGGTCGCGTGTCGCCGCTGTCCGGGCAGAGTCGCGGCTCATCCGGCGCGTCGCCAAGATCCCGGCCGGAAAGCCCGGCGGAACCGTCCGGTGGGAGGGGTGGCGGTGCCTTCCGTCCCTCGCCCAGGCGCTCCCGCGCCACGCCGGACGAGGACGGCTTCGTCCAAGTCCAGTGGGACCTGAGAAGGAGCAGCCATGGGAGTCGCAACTCGCAAGCGACTCTCGGGAAGCTCCTCCTCGCCACCGGAGAAGCGCAGGGTGCTATCGATGCCTCCCATGCGCATCGAGAAGCGCAGGAGACGTCTGCTGGGGGCAAACTACAATGTGTTCGACGCCCTCGACGACGGCGACCACGAGGAGATCACCCCACCACCCGCCCGCGCCGGGGGTACCGGCCCGTCCACGGGTCCCGCTCGCCGGCCGCGCGCCCGGGCTCGTCCCCGGTGTCCTTCCGCCTGGCCGCGGGTACCAGCTCGTGCGCCGCGCCAACGGGCTACTCCACTTGCCTCGCCGCGTACTGGCGTCGGGTGCACCTCAACGCGCTGATCCCGTGCGGTGGCCTACACCGCTTGAGGCGTCTCGTGGCCATCGTAGCGCCGGCGGTCAGGCGTCCCGAAGCCCGAGCGGCGGCGGGCGAGGCGGTTGTGGCCCAAGCGGAACTGCAGCCGGCGGTGGCCAAGGCGGTGGCGACCGAGGCAGGCCAGGCGGAGCAGGCGGCGGCGGCCCAGGCCCAGGTGGAGGTGACGGACTAAGCCCAGGGGGACGCCGCGGTGGGCCGCCGTTCGCTTGGAACGTGCCTATGCCAAGGCCGTTCACGTTCCCAACCTGCAAGTTTTGTACCCTGTTGGCACAGGAGTATTCTTTCTGTTGTGATTTGCTGCTTTGCGTCAACTGCCATTGCGGGTGTCAACCGGGTCAAGTCGTCCATCTTCCTCCAATTCTTCACGGAAATGTCCCTCACCTCGTGATCAACCAACCTTGTTTCCTTGATAGTCCTCACATCTTTGTCTCTGCCTGGAGTGATGTCCAGTACTGGAGTAATCATATTTACTATGCCTTCTCATGAGTGCAGGACGTTCTGAGGGGCGCAGCCCAACTTCCATGTATGGTATACAAATTCAGAATCCAGAATGGATGGATAGTGAATCAAGAACTCTATGAGCAGAGTATCCCGAGGTGGATGGTGGTGGGGGGCATTAGTGTGTGTGTGGAGGGGAATTTGATGATGTTTCATTGTTGGCTCATATGTATGTCCCCGTAATGCGGAAGAGTATGATTTTACTTGTTTATTTGTTTTCTTGTTACTAGCAAAAAGTTGTAACGAGCGAAGACACTTAGTAAAATCACCGGGTTGCAAGGCACGGTATTTGTTATTTCTATAACATTTAGAGTTTATGCTTTCTATGAAACCTGTCAGTTTCATCTTTGATGCAAGATTCAAAAGAGAAAAAAAGTAAGGCACTTCAGTTTGAGTGATAATTTGAAATTAGCAAGAACATTTCATTTCTCTGCATTTTAGAGCATGATGAATCTTGAATTACACAAACTGGGAGTAAACAATTTCAGTACACACTTGTAATTCTGAACAAGGGTTCTTGTTGATTAAAAGGGGTCGGAGATAAAAATACTGAACCCCACTCCTCGGTTTCATTTAATGGCCCACCTTGTTCATTTATCATCCAACAGGGGAATAAGTTCATCTGAGGTTCCTTAAGTATTTTTGAGGGACGTCAGATGAACTTATTCCTCCAACAGGTCACGACCACTTTGATTGGGCTGCCTTGCCCGGCGAGACCCTCTTAACGGGCCGGCCTTTTGCAATCCGGTGGGGTCGGAGATAAAATCTCCGACCCTTTATCTGATCGTTTAGCAACGCTAAATCACTGTAAAAGTATTAGAATCGCACTTAATCATTGATTATTTAATGCAAGGCCTTAAATAACGCTGACAAGGAAGCCGTTGATGATTCCTGATTTGTCCATCGCCATGTGATGTTATACCAACCAAATGATAAAAACTGAAAAAGAACAGGATTTGAACTCCTGCAGGGCAGCGTGCTCTTTCTCTCTCACTGTATCAAGTTTGGCACAAATTCACATCTGACAATAGACCTGAAAAAACATCAATACAACACATATGTACCATCTCGGAACAAGCGTGCTTTCATGTTCATCTTTATTTACTGGCTCTTTGGATTTGTACTATTCTTACTTCTGAATTCGTGGTCTGGATAATTGCCAAAAAAGAAAGAAAGAAAGAAAGAAAGAAAAAAGAAATTGTCAGTCTGAACTTTGAAGAACAGAGGAACGGTAACGGGAACTTTTGTGCACCTGACAATACCAGTGGATGTGCCAATGTTATTAATCAATCAAACAATCTTCAGCCCATCAAAACAAAACTAGAAGTTCAAAAGCAAATTTCGAGGCGGGATATCCTGAACAGGGAGAAATTTCAAGATTGCATGAGATCTAATTATAGTATAATTGAGTTTTTTGAGAGAAAAACTTTAGATATAATTATAGTATAATTGAAATGTAATACATTATAACTACTCCGTAACTGCATTGTAACGATACTGTAACTACGATATAACTGATATAAAACTTGTATTCAATTATGGTTTGATTGGTTAACACTGAGATCTTATACTTAACATGTTTAAAAAAAATTTTCTAACAATTTTTTTTTCATGCACAAATCTCGAGACAATCCGATAGCTACAAATCATAAAATTTTAGGAGCAAAAAACTTGAAGTTTTCTAGTAATTCCGATCTTTTTAAGTGTGAGGTATCCTTTCAGGTTCTGCAGGTTTGCTCGAGCTCTATTTACAATGCGATGGAGTACAAACTGCAGCCAGTTTTTGTCAATGGATTTCTGGCTTTCTGCATTGGTTGATCAACCCTTCGTTTTTCCTCAAAGCACCAAGAGTTGCTATCATATCATTTTCTCTCACTGATGAAACCTTCAGATGGATCCGATCACCATCCTTTTGAGGTATCTGGAGTGCACTTTGAGGTATCTGGTCGTGTCGGGAACTTAGATCTGACGCTTGACATACGCGCTCCACGATCCTTGACGAGGTGTGCCATCCCACACGATCAGATCATATCGGCGGAGCGCGCGGACTCCACTACTGCCTCGACGAAGACAAAGTGCATTCAGGCTTACAATACGCTTGACTGAATCCAATCAGCGCTAAAGACGCAACAGAAAAGAAAAAAAAAACAGACTCAGAACAAGAACCTGAACTATAAGCTGAAAGATAAACATGACGTGCTCCAGAACCTTTGACCGAAAACATTCAGGAAAACACAAGTTTACAGATTTATTATCTATGACTAAACTGCTAATAGCGGGATCCGAGGCAAAAAAAAAAAATGTAGAAGAGCCGTGGGCTCATTTCAGCACAAGAGCGAATGGGACTGTGGGAGGAGGTACCACATTTTGTACAGAATTCTCTAAACCATTTTAAAACTTTCTCATTTGCTGCCCTCTCGCAGTTTTATCACGAGCTTAAATTTTGTACACAATTGTACATCATGCAGGGCCATGTAAGGAATGAATACTTTCAGGGTTAAACTTCTTCTCTGGGGGAAGACCGGGGATTAGAACATCTACTGCCTATCCAAGAACATGTAATCAGCAGTTGTGGACTGGAACCCATTGTGAGCCGCCGTTGCATCTGCCATCTCCTTGAGGAAGGAGACGACCTCCTCTGATGAGTTAAGCAGGTAGCGGGCGTTGGACCGCTTCCTTCCAACAGCGCAGGAGAAATAATTCTCGCCCTTCAGGTCAAGGACCGAGGACCCTTCGCGCCAATCATGGTGGCTGTTTGGGGTGCCCTGGCTTGACGAAGAGGATGACGGTGACCTCTCCGGAGCAGCCTGTGCCTTCGGTGTCCTTGACTGTGAGTTTCTGGAATTGCTCCTACCGTTTGATGGTCGTCCATTTGGCCTCCTGTCAAGAGATACCGAGCCGCTATCTTGTTTTACTTTTGATTCAGAAGGGTACTCAGGATCGAAAAAGACATAGATGTCCTCATCCTGAAAAAGAGACAATGTTACCAGAGAAAGCCAAAGATGAATCGGACAAGTGCAGGAAGAGTACAAGAATGCACAAGAAACAAGACAATTCCTTCAGTTATAAAAGCACGAAAGGCTCCAAACTTCGTATTGAATAGTAGAAACGTGCATGCTATGTGGCAAAAATTACTACATGTCACAATGTTAGAGTAAATAGCTCGTGCAATTTCAATTCGGTTACTTTGAAACATTTCAAACTGTTGTATATCCGTAGGGCATTGTTGATTAACTTTCATTTGTGCATCAGTACAACAGCATTGACGATATGAACATTGCTGAAGTTTGTTCTGAGTTAAAACAGTCTTTTTGTAAGTAAAAACCAAAAGAACAGTTTGTGCTTTGCTAGGAGGTAATTTTCCCTTCTTTTAGTGTGTAAAAAAGAAAGATATCAAAGAAACCTTTCTTATACCCATTCCCACAAATCCCCACCTCTTCTAAATATAAATTTGCAAGGGTCTAATGAGGTTATTTGAGGACGTGTCCTCCCCACTTTGGACTTTATTCTAAACTACCAATGAAATGGTGTCAATCCAAAGTTTATAAATTTACATGCATCAGACCATACGAGATAATTGAAACATTAATGACAAAAAAAGTACCTTGCACTGAAAGAAAAAGGATATGCACATATAAACTAAGTGCAGAATTACCTTTCCTAGGAAGTGGCCTATGCATAGAACATAATCAATTGGAGTAACCATGCTTTTGCTATGAACTATCTCTCCTAGAATACGATCAATTGCAGCACCCTGTGGAAAGAATATAAATTTTCAAACATCAGCTAACAAAACAAAGTGTAAACTTTCAATTATCACGAAGCATCACACTGAACCACTGACCTTTGTAACTCCGACAGACCGAACTTCAACTGATCGGCTTCCTTGAACAACATCGACTGCTGCATTTGAGATTGGTCCTGTCCACAAGTGCTGCAGCATATCTCTTGCTTGGAGCCGTCCAAACTCAACATCTTTGCAATGGGAAAACGAAAATAGCATTAAAGGTTTTATGTTGCAGGCCTTCTCTAATCAAAACTAAAGAAGCAATCAAACATAAACACGTACCAGCATACTTGTAATTCCATACAAATGATGTCTCACGGTGTTCGAAATGAGACCTTGGGGTTCTTTCTGTAAAGTATTCAAAAACATGCTGGAAAGCAATACACCATGTCAGAAGGCATTCATCAAATGGTTGCAACAGACACTGTTTATCAAATACACACCTTTACACTGTCTACCCAATCCATGTTCAGATGCTCAGGCATTGTTGTCATCCACTCTCCATTAGTTGGACGTAAAAACATCCCATGCTCTGCTGCTAACCACATATTGAATTCTCCGAAATTCTGCATGGGAAGATATATGTTAGTTTTGATGGAAATATAGTAGCATCTATTGTAAAAATAAAGACAGGAATAATCTGAGAATTACTTCATCAAGGACGCTCCTGTCACTTCCACTAAGAACAATAACTGTTGTATGCTCATCCTCACAGAGGGCTCTCAAAGGGCCCTTCAACTCAGGATGCAACTTGAGCTCCATTTCCTTGATTTGGTCACCACCCCTTCTCCCAGAGGATTCAACTGGCTCAGTCAATGTTGAATTGAACCCCTACATTGTAAAAAAAAAACAGGAAATACAAATGCTACTATCAAAGTGCAATTAAGTTTATTATCTTTTTAAGAGAAAGTTGAACAGATCACTTGCATGCAACTTAAAGTGGTTGAAACTTGAAAGTGCAACCAAACAAATAAACTAAAGCTGAGGTTTTTTTTAAAAAAAAGGGCTTTCACTGGATTTCCCAAAGAAAACATCAGACAATCAGTAATATTTAAATAGCTCAATTTTATAAACGTTAAATTTTATTACTTGAACAAGAAAAAGTGCATGTCATAGCAACTATTTCAGCAAGATTAAGGCTAACCATTTCAGAATGAAGGCAATAAGTGCATAAGAGCACATATCAAAGCAACTATGTAAAGAATTTGCTATCAGATAAGAATAAACAAGCACTTTTGCATCAGAACGGCCCAGCCAACAAGTATAGCAACAGAAGGTAGCAAATAAGAAATATGGTATACCAATATGAGCAACCGATTTTTAGAATGCAGATATTGCTGAATTGCTGCTTGACTAGGGAGATCAGGTGGAACTTGTCTTGTTCTCAGCTGAGCTTCAGCAACTGTCTCATTTAGCTCACTACATGAAAAGGCGCAGCACAATATTTAGACAGTCGAACAATGGCAAACAAAATGTACAGTCAAAATAGCAAGCATCAAATCAACAAATAAGGTCCAGTCTAGCAGACTACAAATCAGACCATTGGAAACAAGCTCTACAGATCAAGCAATTGGAATGAGCTCCTCACCATACAAAAGTTTCGGCCCAATCTTGTGCAGTGTGAGTTGTCACATGAGCATAGTTATGCCTATGTCGTTTTTCCCTCTCATCAGATGTCATTGTCAAAGCATGCTTGATTGAGTCTGCGACTTCTGTAATATTCCAGGGGTTTACTAGAATAGCACCGGCTCCAAGAGACTGTGCTGCCCCAGCAAACTGAAATGACAGTCATAGAAAAGTATGAACCAGCAGAATGCATATGAATAGCATGGAAATTCAGGAGTGATAAAAGGTTATTGATCATCACAATTGACAACTCACCTCACTCAATATCAGAACTCCTTTTTTTGATCCTTGGCATGCAACATATTCATAGCTTACAAGATTCATTCCATCTCTCAGCGATGTTACAAGGGCCACATCTGAAGAAAACAGAGGAAATGCACAGATCAAGCTTGGCAAGAGTCCCTAACATACTGAAGGAACATTCTTATCACACGCTCAAATGTAATCATTACGAAGCAGGAGTTATTGTCATGAGTAAAATTTTAATATCAAGAGAGGAGCCTATAATTACCAGTGACTGCATAAAGGGCACATAAGGCATGGAAATCAAGAGATCGGTCCTGCAAGGAGTTCAATGTTTTTAGATGATATAGTTACTTCTCATAAAAAACATGAAATATGCTGGTAGAGTGAAACAAGGAACCAATCTTTGACTTGTCGTAGTATTTAAATAGTGATAGGTTAGGTATAGTCATCATAGAAAATATGGGTATCACAAGTGCCATTTTGCCTACTAGAGAAGAGGCAAATATGACTAAAGGATGTATATGTTTTTGTGATAGCGCAGAAATGAAGTTAACAAGGACAAGAAATTAAACTAACCAGATGATGAATAGGAACAGCAGTCAGTGTTCCAAATCGGCCATTTATGCGCCCAACAATTTCATGCACCTGACTTGTAAGCTTTTGATCTGCTCATGACAGAATCTAAAGTTAGTAAAATGGCCATAAATAATCAGGTTAGATTTCCAATTCAATCGTATAACACCAAAATTAGGAAATAAGGTTGAGAAACAATCTTATTTTAGCTAACTAGGTTCTTATTATAGGACTTCAGCCCCATTTTCAAATGGACAGGTAGATAATATGAACCACCCTCACCTAATATGATCTCCCGAGTAAGATTTATTGAATCCATAATCAATAACAAAGTTATTGAACTGCATTTTCGTTCAAATTTTAAGAATAATGTTTTTTTAAGTAAGAAGACTGCAAGCAGATAAATATTGATAATCCATTTACGTGGAGAAATTATACTTCATGCATCTGAGGTACTCCAGCAGACATGCTTATAGAGTCGCACAAAGTATAAATAGGAGATAAAACACAGGAATGGCTCATACACTCAGGGACATCAGTTCTTGTCGGCACAGCAATTTGAAGTAGAACCACTTTATCATTCCATTCATGGTTTTCTTCGAGAAACTTTTCAAAGGCCAAAATCTTTTGCGGAATTCCTTTGATCATGTCAAGTCGGTCAACACCAAGCATTACCTATCACATCAACAAGGAAAAGTTATAGTGGGAAGACCATCCTAGGCATTTGTAATAAATCATTTAATGCCGACAAAACGGGAACATATCCTATGTACACAAGTTTTCTCGTGTACACACATACACACCAACTAACAAATTTTACCAAAAAATCTAGAAAAAATTATACAAGTACTTCCAATAATATTACATCTATGTGTGAAGTCTTATCTTGAAATTCATTATATATAGGGAGCAACAAAAAAGACAAAATTCTGACAGTTTTGAGAGAATAAATATGTCAGAATTTCGTCTTTTTTTGTTGCTCCATATATATAATGAATTTCAAGATGAGACTTCACACATAAATGTAATACTATTGGAAGTACTTATACAATTTTTTCTAGATTTTTTGGTGAAATTTGTTAGTTGGTGTGTACGTGTGTACACGAGAAAGCTTGTGTGTATAGGATATGTTCCCCTACAAGACAAGCTTGTAATGCATATCAATTGGAAACTATTATTTAAAGACCTTTAGCAACAGAGAAAGTGACATGCAACAGGGTATTTCTAAGTTAAAAGCAGTAACAAGTGACTAATGGAACTAGAGCAAGTTGGAAAATATAATGGCAGCATCTTATCAGTAACGAAGGGGACAAGCTCTCAGCACAATTAAATCTTATGGAAGAAATAATTTTTGACACCATATGAAGAGAGTGGTATGAATGAAAGCAAGAAACAGATCACTGACTACAAAACAAGGGGCACCATGGATAGCGGTATTATAAATTGTTACGAAGACAAGCTCGGTTAAATGTTTACGGTATGATCATCTATGAGCTTTCTTTAGAACTGTTGCCCATTTTACAAGACCCACAATGTAAGAAATAGGAAGAATGACTTAATACAACACATACGAAACTTCTAATACTACGAGAATGATACATGACCAGTGTTTCAGATCTGTTGTCCATATCTGATGCTTATAATTAGGAAAAAGAAGTGGAAAATTCGTAATCTACCCAGATCAAGAAGTGGAGAGCAAGTGCTTTCTCACCTTTCGACCAGCAAAACGTTGTCCTAATTCAGTGATGTGTCTTTTAACTGCTGGAAGCTCCAATGCTCGCTTGAAACGTTCAGAGTCTATCCCAATAGGAAACTGAAGATTTCAGCCAAGTGAGTCAAAAGAATCACTCATTCTGCAAACATCTTTTGAACAGATTATAAATAATCAAAATAATTACAAAAAGACGAGCTATGTTTTTTAAAGTAGCAAGTAAAATAATTAGTGGATGAAGCTAATAGAATCATCAGGAATTTCAAACAGTTCAAGTAAAATAGTTAAATAAAAAACAAAGGTTGATATGTACCGCAGCAACTCTGGTTAGCCTTCCTTGATCTTCCACACCTTCAGGAGTGCCCTCCAGTCCAAGTATTCTTGTACATGCGCTCACAAAATGTCTTGCATAATCGTATGTATGAAATCTGAAGAAGAGACATCAGTAGAAAAACCATGAAACAACTCACCAATTGATCAAACTTTGATAAATTCATTTAAAAGTATCATGTTCTATGTGATTCGCTTGTATGCCAAATTATCTAAATATTTAGAATTAAATAGTCGGACGATCATCAGCAAATGAAAATGAAACAGCACACCAATTGAAACTGGTCAGATCAGAAACCAGAAAAACAACTCAACATGGATAAATTCATCAGCAATACTGCAGCATTGATATATTTGTGTTTCTTGGAAGAAAGACATCGGAGAAATTTTGCAATTATGTAGTATTGTTTCTTCTTCTGCTACAAACGCAATCAACTGACATGCAATGTGTGTCTCGATTGTCAGTTTCAAGTATTAGACCATCCATCATCACCTTTTAAATGTACCTTTACTGTCAGTGTACGAGATAAAGTTCTAAGCTACTATAAAAGCAACTTTATTATATAGACATGGCAAACAATCGTTAACAAACTGTTTTTCTTTTTGACTGATTAGGACTTGGAAACACACTGAGCATGGACAAAGTCACAAAAGTCACTTGGTTGCCTAGTCTGACAGCAAGCGCAGGTGTAAATTCAGAATGATAGTGAACCAAACTCATCTGCTTCCAGTACCAAATTCGTCAGGAGGCAGAACGGAGACATAAGCACAAAGGACATGCTCACCCGACTAAATCAGCACAGAGCACGGAGCGAAGCAGCTCAGACCGGGATGGCAACGTCCGATAAATCTCTGAAGAAGGGAATGGCGTGTGCAGGAACCACCCGACCTTCATGTTGATGTCATGATCCTTGAGGCACTTGGGCAGGAACATGAGGTGGTAATCATGGCACCAGATTACATCCCCTTCCTGGTAGTGCTGGTACACAACATCAGCGAACATCTGGTTTGCTCGCTTGTATGCGTTGAACTGTGACTCAAAATTCCTCGTCGTCGCCAACCTGTCCTCCTGTGGCAATCCCAGGTAGTGAAACAGAGGCCAGAGTATATTGTTGCAGTATCCGTTGTAGTATTGGTGCACGATTTCCTCATCCAGGAACACTGGTATACATCTCTGTTCCGTTCAATTAATCAGAAAAGAAAAAAATATGATTCCAACTAATAGAGCGATAACAAAACAGTCACTGTTCTATTGGTTCAGACTTCAGAGTTGAGACAGAATGGAAATTTGTCCCGAGTTGCAGCGACGAACCTTCTCGGCGAGCGCTCTGGTGAGCGCTCGCTGGCCGACCTCGTCGGGGACGTTGACGCCCGCCCATCCGATCCACTTCGCGTCCACGTCCTTAACGCCTGCGGCGTTGGTGAAAATTTCGATATGAAGATGCAGTGCAGGATAGCAAATGCATGCATCGCTCCACCACATCACATTTGGGATAAGGGTGAAATCTCAGGATCACACTCACCGAGGAGGGCGCTGACGAGGCCGCCGGCGCTGATCTCCAGGGACCACTGGTCCTCGCCGCGGCGATTGGCGGAGACGGGGAGGCGGTTGGCGACGACGAGGAGGCGCTGCTTCATCCCGCGGAGGCCGAGGCGGCGGAACCCGCTGCGCGGCCCGGCGAGCGGCGGCCGCGCCGCGTGCCCCGCCGCCGACGCCCCGCCCGCGTCGTCCATGTTGGCGGGCGAGGCGGCCCCGGGCGACAACTGGACCCCGAAGTCCGCGACGGAGGTCGCCGCGGAGGAAGGCTCCGCGGAGTCCGTGTCCATGGCGTCCGGGGAACCCCCCACCGCCGCCGAGGAGGCGAAGGGGTGGCGGCGGCCGCACTCCATGCGGTCCGGGGAGGAGGAGGAGGAGGAGGCGACCCCGGCGCCACCGCCGCCGCCGCCGCCGTCGCAGGAGAAGGAGGACGACGACGAGTTGGAGGGCGAGGGGGTCGGCATGGCGCTCGCTCGCGCCCACGCGGACGACGAGGCGAGGGGGATGGAGGTCTCTCTAGCTTCGTGTCACGGCGAGCGATCTCTCGTATTATGAGGATCACATTCATATGTCCTCTTTATAGGCAAAAGTCTACAAGGAAAAGAAGAGGCGCCATGGGAAGCGGAGCTTTAGCTCCTAGCTGTAAACCACTTCTATGTTCAACCTCACCTGCCTGAGCCAGCGAGCCCAAGGCCTTCACATCCTCCATGATCCGAAACTCTTTCAAACAGTCTAATTTTTCGTTCAGATTTTAAGAAACAATAGTTATAGAATCTAGAAAATAAACTAAACTCAGTTTCTCTATGCTACCAATCAGCTGTTTCTTAAAATCTTAATCTCCTCCAAAAAACACCAAATCGCCCAAACATAATCCATCTTCTGTAAATGCTTTGCATAGTCTGCGAATTCCAGGTACCACATTTTTGTTGTACTCCCTTCGTCTTATAAAAAAACAAATTTAATATGAAATGTGACACATCCTAGTACATATATAGATTTATAGACTAATATGTGTCACATCCGATATTAGAATTATTTTTTATGGGACGAAGGGAGTAGTTCATGAACTGCCCTGACCTAGCCTGGCCAACCCAATCATCTTTGGGCAGATTTGGGTTTGAGCCTAAAGTTTGGAATACATTAGTTTAAATAAAGGTCGGGCTTTGTGGGCTTTGGGCTTGAGCTTTCATCTTTGTTCATGTTTAGGCCCAACCCACTTAACTGGGTATGGTGTCGTTCTTAGTTTTTTTTTCTTCTTGGTGTTATCTCATCATCGTCTTTGTTACAAAATGGTATTATCTATATAAAAAAAATGCTCCCCACCGTTCAAAATAAAAAGTCGAGAAAAACAAATCGACCAAGATGGCTCCCAAAATAATGTCATTTTAAATTGCTTTGCCAGCTAAACCTTGTCTAATACTTGTGCAAGAGCACGCCAAGCCAAGCTGTGCATTTAGTACGGTAGTGAAGGCATGTAGTTAAAGCTGTCTTGGGAATATGTAGTGTATTAACTCTCTCACACAACGTGCATGTGACATTAACACCCGTTGCTACTAGAATTCGAAAATGTGGGTTCACTCGCTCATTCGTTGCACGGAGCCAAGCTTGATGTGTTGTGCAGCACTTGGCTACATTACAGCCACACCGAATACGATAGACATCCATTATACGATAATATGCAAATTTAAGGTATCATTGCTGGATTTTTGCATGTAGTGTTCATGGACGGCCCTAGCCCAAGCCCAGCCTAGCCTAGCCCTATCCTATGTTTAGGTTTGGGCCTAAACCCTGACGGGCTCTGGGCTTGACGTTTATGAATGTTTAGGCCAACCTACCAGGGTAGTGTAGGTTCTCTTTTCCTTAGTGTCAACTCTTTGTCGCTCCCCTCGTTACAAAATGACATTTATCTATGAAAAAAACTTTCTCTGAAAGAACTAGATGTCGAGAAAAAACGAAATGATCAAGGTAGCTCTCAAAATAATATCGGTGTAAATTACTTTGCTAGCTAAAACCTCCAATACTAGCAAAGAGCATGTCAAGCCTAGCTGTACATTTGGTACAGTAGTGGAGGCATGTAGCTAAAGCCATCTTTGAAATATATAATATATATTAATTACTCTCTACAAAACATACACGTGACATTTAACATCCTATACGACTAGAATTCAAAAACATTAGTTCCACTCTGACAGCTGTTGCACGAAGCCAAGCTTGTTGTCGTGCAATGGTTGGCTACAGTGCAGCCACAACCCAGCACAATAGGCATCTATCTAAGGGGAAAAAAAAGACCAACATTCTAAAACGACATTAAAAAAACAAGTATATTTTTTCTCTAAGCCAAGGCTGGTCTATTAGGCACAAATTTTCCCAACATACGAGAATCAACTCAATCTCACGTGTGATCGATGAGCAAGGTTTGTTTCAGTGAGTGCCTCTTGCTGCCCTCTCCCTCTCAGGCCTAGTGCGTTGACACCAAAAGCTTGATCGAAATTGCACACAGTGAAGTAACTCGACGCACATTTGTGAAGGTGGGTTGGTGTGGATGCGCTCGAATGGAAGCGAAGGCAGCGATGGCATGACGTGCCGGGAAAGAAGTACTAGCCGTTACTGGGAAACGGGAATCCAGCAGGAGTGACTAGTTTTAAAAATATTTTTTTTTGAAAAAAAAAGAGTGAGTCATATCCTAGTACTTCTTTCATTCATAAATATAAAAAATTTTGGTTGAATGAGACATATCTTAGTACTATAAATCTAAATATGACGAACCAAAATTTATTATATTTTAAAACGAAGGGAGTACGTGTATATCCCGTCATAACTCTTTACTTGTTTGAGCAAGTTTAATAGTAGAGCGACTACGTCGAACTAGCTCCTTCGTTAAACAATGTACATTTCGTTAAACAACTACATATCAAAAAGTTTACTCTATTTAAAAGTGAGAGCCATGTACATATTTGCTAGTCCTTAAACAGTATGAACCCTCCATCCCACGGTATATTAAGATTTAACTCTTAAACAATATGCTAGTCTTTAAACAATGAGCTCTATATAAGACCATACACGTTTTAGTTAGCTCTTAAAATATTTGATCAACAATTAGTCTAATATAGATTAAATTTCACTTGATGAAAACAATATCATTATATTGACATTTAAAATTTACTTTTCTATTGTTATAATTTAGTTTCTACAAATATTATAATATGAGAAATTAAGGACGTGTTCACTGTGTTGCTACTTTCAGCCCTAGTAATTTTTGTAATACAACAAATCAAAAATATTTTCACCAATGCTACTTACCAAACTTTATTAATTATATTGCTTCTATAAGTTTCAACTCTTAAAAGGTCTACCAAATTTTAGTAAAACTTCAAACTAAATACATCTAACACAATAAAATCTTAATGACACCAAAATATGCTAAAATCTGGCATTATTAAATTTTGACATAGTTAAAAGTGGTTACAAAGTGAATAACATCTAAAAGTAAAAGATTAGTTTTGAATACCGTGCCTTATACAGTACAACAGAGGGAGTGATATGCTTAGGGCTTATTCGGTTTGAAGGAATTTGAATTCATAGGAATAAAAAAATAGAGGAATAACAATGTTTGCACACATCAATTCATAGAATTTTTTTAAGAGGTTTGAGTGGATGAAAAAACTTTTATGTTTCCTCTATACAACTTGTAGGAAAGAAAATTTTCCTTTGGTTTTCTTATATTTCAATCCTACAAATCAAATGATACTCCTAAAAATTAATCCTTAGTAATCGAAACTCTCTGTTTTTCTCCAAAACGAATGAGCCCTTAACATAAACGAGCAAATCAAACGTATGACGCGCTCGACGGCGCGAGAGCCATGCATACATATGCTGGTGGCTAGCTAACACACGACATAGCAGTACAGGGGATTGGAATAGATCCAAGGGGGCGCCATGCATATGCTAGCTAGCACGCAGCTAGCTAGTAGCCGCACATCACTCCCTCCACCACCGCATGCACTCGATCGGTCGCACACAAAATGTGTGGAGCTTCCTCCTGCGCATAGGACCAAAGGATCGTGTAAAATGATCACTTCGAGTTAGGTGAGAGAGTGATCGATCGCCATGTCTTCTTTTGAGAAGACTAGTATTGCATATATAGACAAGAAGTACAACCCACCCTAGCTATCAAGCACACCACTACTAAGCTATATACGTAGTATGTACCTTCTAGTGAGAGAGAAAAAGTTAAAAGAAGGTGTTTCTCACACGATGCTCACATTGGTACATAATGTGTCTAATATTGTATCGTTTCTTTATGCAGCAGCAGCAGAGGCAAGCAGGGGGAGATATCATCATCGATGATGATGGATCAAATCGTCCCTTGAAAAGGCAAGATATTGGCATGCATGCATGCGATGCGATGCGATGTGAGCGACGCCGCATGTCATCATGTGATGGTCGTTAACGTTTGAGGTGGCGGGACATGAGGCAGGCAGGCCAGGGCATGGGCCACGCACGGGACGAACGCATTGCGAGTTCCCCGTGAGAGCGGCTTACACCTATCAAGCCGCCCTAAAAAGGATGGATGCACGCAGGGCAAGTGTACAGTTGTATCTAAAGCTTTTTTGAGCTCAGCTGCTTGCTCAGAGCTAAGTGACCTAGCTTTATCCTTCGGCCCTATAGCTGCCTCACTGGATTTTTGAAACTTTTAACCTTTTTAAAAAACATATTTTAAAAATAGATCATACAAAAAACTTATTGCAGATATGGATATCTCACTCGATAGCTGGACTATATATTAGCGTAAGGTTTAATGTCTCACCGCCATTCAGTTTGGCGTCGATCCTCTGCCACCCATGAAAACTTCCCATTCCTCTCCAAATCCTATATTTTTTTAAAGAACTAATAAATTAATATATCCTGATTTATTTTTGCTAAATTATTTTTATTTAAAAAAGAAGACAAATCAATGTTTTTATTTCCCTAATTTGTTTTTATTTATGGGAAGGATAAGGATGTGGGTCCCTTCCCTTCTACATTCTTATATTATTGATTTGGCGCAAATAAAGTGGAAAAATTCACAAAGTAACATTTTCTGAAATATTTCTCGTAATTTATTTTTTTATTTAGGATTAATACATGAATCTAAGATGAAGCCAGGTGAAGGAGGTCGGCGCCAAATACTCTAGCGCTGAATTTTGGATCCATTTTTATAATATTTTTTAAGGACTATATGTAAAATAAGTTTTTTAAAACGGGCCAAAATATAATAGATCCAAAGCTATCTCACATGTTGGACTATTGCACTAACTTAGCTCCATGAAAAACATGCACAGTATTAGTATTAGAGATGCAAGTGGGTTGACCCGCAAAACTATTTATAGGTCAAATAAGTGGAAAACCCATGGCTTTCCTGTGTCATCGCAGATTGGCCCAATTGCACCACTACACAGTGTATGGTTTTCCACATTTTCACGCACCCACTAAAATGCATCCAGCATAAAAAATTAATACCCAACAAATAAGTTAATTTATAATCTACAACCTACTAAATCCTAAAACTTAACATGCAAGAATGCCACATCATCATCTACTAACAATTATTACATTTTAAATATAATGCAAGCATATGCTATATTAATTTCTAATAACAAGGAAAAACACCATCCGAGGAAGAATAAGAAATTAAATGATATACACTGTTGATTGTGGTGACTACAGATTTATATCAGTCTTCATTGATCTTGATCATATCCTACATGAGACGGTCATACATCTGTAGCAACTATTTATCTCTTTTGGGTTTTTATCCTCGATCGCTTTCCTAAACAGCTAATTTGTGGTCCTCGAGTGAGCTAAGGTCGAGTTACCAATTAAGTTCATGCATAATTTGTTAAGTATAGCCGTCAGGCAAGTGGCAGGGCCTAGGGGTATGGTGCAAGGTGAGCACCTTGATGGAGGTGCTTTGTGACACTTCTGACATGGGCCACAACGTAACAAAAATTCTACCATGGTGGCAATGTCCGAAAAGGGCATGTAGACCAAGCATAATAGCCAGGGTTCCCCTACCTCCACGGTGGGGTAATCGCCGGTAGGGTTTAATAAATTTCATTTGAAGTCAAATTTAAAAAAGAATGATACCAAATTTATTCTATTGCTATATGGTGGATGAAGTTTGTGAAAAGGGTTAGGTTCAATCCGTTTTACTTTTAAAACCAACCAACTGTCTTGCATGGATGGTTTGGGTAATTGGGCGTTGCATATGCAAGGAGAGAGCTCTAGTTTGATTCCCACTCCACGCGCTTGTGTTAAGGTATTGGTTCCGGAATTCCTATTGAACTGAGTTCTGGTCCAATTTCAATATGCATGGTATACTGGTATAGGTTCAATGAAAACAATTAATCTCTTAATAAATAGATCATTCATTCTACAATTGGTATCTCTTTTATAAAAAGGTTAATTGGATACATGTCATTGCAAATTTGTCTATTCAGAAAAATGTCATTACAATTCATCTATTCGTAATAATGTCACTGAAATTTTACAAAATCAGGACCATGCCACTGTCGTCACGTTTTTCATTCATTTTCTTTCTTTTCCGTCTTCTTCCTTCTTTCCCCCATCTTTTTCACTTTGCATCTCCCCTCGACGAGCTCGAACATGGCTGCCACTGTGACCACCTCTCGCTTCCCTACCCCGCCCCTCTCTCCCCTGACACCGCGTGCGACATCGTCCGCCGTCTCATGCCCTCACCGCCGCAGCAACAGACGAGGTCGCAGGTGCCGATCCCATCGTCGGCCTCCTCCGTCCGGCTAAGGAGCCAATACAACGACGACTTCGTGCAGCTGGAGGCGAGACAAGCGGGCAAGGCTATGGAGGAGAGGATCATGGCCATGCTCGGGGCGGACGGCGTCGGCCCCGCGGAGCAAGAGGCCATGATGGCGTTGCTGCGAAAGACGGCGCGGGAGAACAAGGAGATGCGGAGGCAGCTCTTCACGCCGCGGCTCCTTGTCGTGCTTCGGCCGATGGTGCTGTCCGAGGACGTCGGCGTCCAGGTCAACACGGCGACAGCTCTGGTCAACCGGAGGTGCGGTCCGGGGTCTGGGGTAGTCTCCCTACTGGTGGAGGTGCTCCGCAGCGGCCATTCGGAGGCGCGGGACCATGCCGCCAGCGCCATATACAGCCTCGTTGTGGAAGACAAGAACCACGCAGCCATCGACGTGCTCGGTGCCATCCCGCCGCTCCTGGAGTTGTTCGCTTGCGCCAACGCAGAGTACCTCACCCAGCGCGAGGCCAGCATGGTAGCTGTGCCGGGCTCTCGGTGGCCGAGCCAGGCTTAGGGTCATGGTCGAAGGGTGGGTGGCCATGGTGACCACCTTGGCCCTCGCCGCACTGAGCAAAGATGAGAGGAGAGGGAAGAAGACAGGAGAAAGAAGAAAAAAGACAAAAAAGAAAGGAGATGGATGGAAAACATGACGGCAGTGACATGGTTCTAATTTTGTAAATTTCAGTAGCACGGCTACGAATAAACGAATTGTAATGATATTTTTTTGAATAGTCAAATTTGTAATGGCATAGATCCAATTAAGCCTTTGCAAATTGGGTCGACCATATATATTATGTTAGCCATCTAAAATTTTCACTTTTGACTGTTGATTTATTTTGTCGACCGTGGACAATTCTCGTTCCTCCTCCATCCCTAACTTGCTTCTTTTATCTTTCTTCTAGTGTATCTATGCCAATGAACCTCCACCGCCCTTTCCCTCCCCCATCTCTAATGGTTCACACAATTAGATTCGTTCATGCCTCCTTCCACATCCTAACCATTCAGTATGTTCACCATGCTTGTTGTCAATATCACCATTGCCGGTCTTCCTCCTCAGGACTTCGACGATGTCATACTCTCATCGCTGTAGGATTACCATCACCCACTGTCTCCCTCTATGCCCGTCGCCGGTGAACTCCACAACCCCTCCTTTTTACCTCTCCAACCCCATCCTAATCTAGGATAGTATCATTTATTATTTTTATGCCTTGAAAGGCATAGGCACTTAACTAGTTAGAAAAGAATAAATTGATTGTAAATTCATGATGTTATTAATCGGTTGAAGGAAACAGAATACATGCACAACTTGTTTGTGGTTTCGTTAAAGATTACCCAGTAATAGTACCAAAAGTACTCAACTGCTGGATGCTATATTCTTTCTGATATCATTTGCCACAAAAAGCATCAGGAAGGTGCAATTCTCCACTTTCTCTTTAGGGTATACAGGACTTGAGCTTGCGAGTGCTGCGAGTGCGAATCAAAAGACTACAAGGGACAATTTCCTCGCTTGAAAAAGGGAACAAACACGTCGTGATCGTCTCAAAATCTTCTTTTGGCAAAGCAGAATATTTATCCATGCATGCTTGCTTTAGCTTTTTTTTTTCCCCTTCAGCAAGAGACCACTGTTATAAATCTGTTAATTATGCAGAGGAATATGTTTGCTGTCTGTCAGATCAATATCTCGTCGATCGAGCTGACATGCTGCCGACATGCAAAAGTGGCAATTTTTTTGCCATTGCCTCCCAGCCAAAATGTACGTGTTGTGCGCACTCATGGCCTATCGAATTTGCGTTATGTGTAATAATCCAGGAGCGCAGAGCTGGCTGATCTCTTTGATGTCAGATTCTGTGTTCTCCATGCAGCAGAACTCAATTGACTCTTTAATTACTTCCTTTTGTTGACGCAGTCACGATATGGTTTGCATGGGCAATCATGCATGTATCTTCGGCTCTTTATGGCTCCTTTAAAATGCAAGATTAAAAAAAGAAAAAAATATAAATAAATACAGGAATTCAAGAAATATAAATATAAAGGATGGTAAAACATAGAGAAAAAAATGGAATGATCAATTGAATAAACCACAGAAAAAAAAACAAGAATAGGATAGAAGAGGTGGACTTAGAACTCTTGCTAACCTTATCTTAAATTCTCTATAGGATTTACCTATTCCACAGAAATTTCAAATAAAAGGATATATTTTCAATCCCCTGTTTTAAATGAATTTCTAAGAATTTTTTTTGTAAAATTAAAATCTTTCAATTTTTCTATGTTTTTTTACAAATAAAATGAGGCCTTACTGATAGTAGGTTACACTGTGCGTTAGACATTCATGAGGGTTTCACGAGATATGCAAACCGACGTGTACTTCATATATATCTGTGGTAGGAATTTGTGGAGAATTCTTTTTAAAAGGGGGAGATATTCCTGTCGTTTATGTGTTTTTTCTGACAAGTTGAACAGTACGTACGTCTGGTTTGGAAGGAGGAGTGTAGCAAAATAAACTGTACTAGTATTGAATTATGGTCTTCTCATGCAGATGATGACAAAAGAAAGGGATGCAGACAGCCAAGATGTGAACTTCAATCTCCAGAAAAGATTGCTGTCTCCGTATAAGAAAACAAGGAACAAGAAGAAAGAAGAAACAGAAGGATAAGGAAAAGTGCGTGCAGCCCACGCGGATGCATGATGTGAAGGAATTACGTGGAGATTATGGATACCGTATACCCTCATGTACCCTCATGGTTGGCTTATCCAACTGTCTATAGGGGATAGGTTATGGTTCATGAATATGTAATCGGCTTAGGACTTAAGTGTTACGTTACCTTGTGCAATAAGGAACGGCTTATAGTCCTGAGTCGGGAGTATTATGAAGTCTGATACCGTATGTATTTAGGTCTTCGACTTGTGAGCTTATCCTCTAAACCTATATAAGGAGGGTAGGACGTCCCATGATAGATAGATTGCGAGAGATTGAAAGAGATCGACATAAGAAGAAAGAGATCAAGAGATCAATAAACCACTCGGTGGATCTAATCCCCGAAACAGGAGTAGGGTATTACTTTTTCATAGAAGGCCTGAACATGTCTAAATCCTTCTGCACACTAACCCATCGTGTTTGGCACTTGACTGCTACCTCCAATTTCTTATTGCCGAAACCAAGTTTTGACAGTTGGCGCGCCAGGTAGGGGACAGCGTCAAGTTTTCTTTTTCATCTCGCCAACTAGCGCGATGGGATCTTCATCAGGCATCGACGACTTCGCCTTCGCCCCTGGGCAGGCGTTCCGCTTCGGCAGCCTCGACTTCATCACCGACAAATTCGGCAAGATCTCTCTCCTTGACTCGGATTCGGACCAGTCGGGAGGGGGAAACCACTCGGCGCCGTTCGGGTTACCAAACGACGCTGAGATCTACCACAATCTTTTATCTTCCGAGTTGGAATCAATCCACTTGGGAGAATCTTCTTCATCATCATGCTGCGGTTTGAGCTCCAGGGAAATTGCCGTCATGATTTAACTGCTCGGGTCGTGCTCATCTACTGAGATCGCTGATTACCTCAGCTATTTCGACTTCGACGACCTCTACGACATCTCCACGGACGAATTCAGCGACTCCGACTTCGACAAGGACTACCATCCGATGTTCTTCAACGTCCTCATGGCCGAAGTAGCCAAGACCGACTCAGCCATGGCCCGTAGGGTTGCAGAAGAGGAACGAGCCAAGTTCGAACAGGAGCACAAGTGTATGGAGGAGGAAAACAAGCACAAGGAGGAGGAGCTCAAGCGGAAAGAAGAAGCCGACAAGAGAAAATGAGATCTGAGGGCGGCTGGGCGCTCCGCTCGCGAGGCCATACTCTAGACCCAAGTCGATAACGCCAACATCTTCCTCACGCCTCAACAGAACGCGGTCGCTGCTCTCACCCTCATCGACACCGTCATCGAAGTGGCACCCCCTGTGGTAACACCGATTCTAGACAAAGTCAAGACTATAGTCGCAGCCACAGCCGCCGGCGCTCCCACAGGATTCGCGCGGAAAGCTACCGAGTCCATCGCCGAGACACCCGAGGGCAGCCGCCTACCACCGATGCGATCTAAAGACTATCGGAGACCCGAGCTCAGCAAGACACCCGCCAAGTCCAAAGACCCTCGTCATTATGTAGCATGGAAGCATCAAGATCAATCGGCCGACTCTCACGAGAGAGGTCGCGGCCGGCCACCCGTCCACGATCGGGTTCGTTATGGCAATAACTCCAACTACCAAAGCAGCTCTCGAAGGCCCCCGCCGAGTGACTTGAGGGAGGTACTTGACCGGCGCCATCGTGAGCGCAACAGGGCCTATTATAAAGACCGAAGGAGATCACCCGACAACTATGACGATGGAGTACCCGTGTTCACCCGGGACCTGCGTCGAGTGGATTGGCCGAGTGGATTCAAGCCCACAGGGATTATCAAGTATGATGGTAAAACCGACCCCGAGTCATGGTTAACCGTTTACACCCTTGCCATCCGCGCAGCAGGAGGAGACAGCAAGGCATGGCGAACTACCTGCCTGTTGCTCTCGCCGATTCAACCAAGAACTAGCTCACAAGCTTACCAAGAGGTTCGATTGATTCGTGGAGCGAGCTTCGGGACCACTTCATCGCCAATTTCCAAGGCACTTTCAAAAGGCCCGGGACCCTCTTCGATTTCTACAACGTGATTCAGAAGCCCGACGAGTCATTGAAAGACTACATTCAACGTTTTTCAGATAAGCGAAAAAAGATCCCCGACATCACCGACGACGTCATTATAGCCGTATTCCAGAAAGGCGTCCGCGACGAGTTGCTGATCGGCAAATTCGGGCGTAAGCCTCCAAGGACAGTCAAGAAGATGTTCGAGACAGCCAACTCCTATGCCAAATCGGACGAAGCAATTAAAGCCTTATGGCAAGACAAGCATGACAAGCAATCCGGGAGTAACTGGCGCCCCAAGAAGGACAATGGTAATGGCAACGGCAATAACGGCCAAAAAGATCACAAGCGTAAGCCCGAGGATCTGGTCGCCACATTGTTTAACTACCAACAACAGCGTCTCCGAGTCGCCGTCTACGACAAGATCATGAACGCCCAATGCACTCATCACCCGAATCACAAGCACGCGGCCAAAGATTGTTTCATCTACAAACAGTTCGCCGAGCAATATGCAAGTCAATTACACCAGAAGCCGTCAGATGGAGCCGGCACTTCAGGAACCAAGAGGGACGACCCAGCTGGTGGCTCAGAGCCTTTCCAAGATCACAGAGCCGAGTTAAATCACATTTTTGGAGGACCATTAGCGTATGAGTCAAAGAGGAAGCAGAAGCTAACCGACAGAGAAATCAATGATGTACAACCTGAAGTCCCACGTTACTTACGATGGTCGGAGGTGACTATCACGTTCAACCACTCGGATCACCCTGACCGAGTGGTTTACCCGGGGCGGTATCCCCTGGTACTAGACCCGGTGGTTCGCAACATCAAGCTCAAGCGTGTCCTCATCGACGGCGGTAGCGCCCTCAACATCCTTTTCACCAAGACTCTAGACGAGATGCATATCCCAAGATTAGAATTGAAGCCGAGTTCAGCCCCTTTTCACGGAGTCATCCCAGGGCTGTCATCCACGCCACTCGGGCAAATCACCCTTCCGGTCACCTTCGGCACTCGGGAAAACTTTCGAACAAAGAACATCAGCTTTGAGGTTGCCGACTTCGAAGCAGCTTATCATGCAATCATCGGAAGACCTGCGCTCGCCAAGTTCATGGCGATACCTCACTACACCTACCTTATGATGAAGATGCCCGGCCCCAATGGAGTCATCTCCTTGCGCAGCGACGTCAAGCAAGCCTTCACCTGCGACAAGGAAAGCTGCGACATGGCCCAAACTCGTGAGAGATTACTCGGCCAACAAGAGATCCGACTGGCTGCATCAACATCAGGCGAAGGCAAGATCCCAGCAAAGAAGATAGCCAGATCTGGAGAAGGCGACGCCAAGACAAAGAAGATTCCCCTTGATCCCTCTGATCCCTCCAAAACTGCTGTAATAGGCACCGAGTTAGATCCCAAATAGGAAAGCGCGCTCGTCACCTTTCTACAAAATAATAAAGATATATTTGCTTGGAAATCGTCTGATATGTCAGGTATTCCTAGAGAGGTGATCGAGCACTCATTAAATGTTAAAGAGGACGCAAAACCTATAAAACATCGACTCCGCCGTTTTGCCCAAGATCAAAGGGATGCTATCAAGGAAGAACTCACCAAGCTCTTGGCGGCTGGATTCATCAAGGAAGTTTACCACCCCGACTGGTTGGCTAACCTGGTTCTGGTTCACAAGAAGACAAGGCAATGGCGCATGTGTGTAGACTGCACCGACCTCAACAAGTCTTGTCCCAAGGATCCCTTTGGATTGCCCCGTATTGATCAAGTCGTCGATTCAACAGCTGGCTGCGAGCTTCTGAGCTTCTTGGATTGCTACTCGGGATATCATCAAATCAGCTTGAAGGAGTCCAACTGCCTGAAGACATCATTCATTTCCCCGTTCGGAGCTTATTGTTACATTACGATGCCTTTCGGCCTCAAGAACGCCGGAGCTACTTATCAGCGTATGATCCAGAGATGCCTTCAGAATCAACTCGGGAGGAACGTGGAAGCTTACGTCGACGATGTCGTCATCAAGACCAAGCAAAAACAGGATCTGATCGCTAACTTAGAAGAGACTTTCGCAAATATTCGGGCCTTCAGAATGAAGTTCAACCCGGAGAAGTGCACTTTCGGCGTGCCGTCAGGCAAGTTACTCGGCTTTATGGTGTCTCATCGCGGTATTGAAGCCAATCCAGAGAAGATCAACGCTATCCGAAATATGAAGCCCCTGAGTACCCAGAAGGATGTCCAGAAGCTTACTGGTTGCATGGCGGCGTTGAGCCGTTTTGTTTCTAGACTTGGTGAACGAGGCATGCCCTTTTTCAAGTTGCTCAAAAAGACGGACGAATCTCAATGGACCCTGGAAGCCCAGAAAGCTTTTGAAGACTTCAAGGACTTCCTCACAACGCCACCCGTGTTGGCATCGCCTTACCCTCAAGAACCTTTGTTGCTCTACGTTTCTGCAACCTACCAAGTGGTTAGCACGGTCTTGGTCGTCGAACGAGAGGAGGAAGGACGAGCTCAAAAAGTTCAAAGGCCGATCTATTTCGCCAGCGAGGTGCTAGCCGGATCCAAAACACGTTATCCCTAGGTACAAAAATTGCTATATGGAGTCTTAATTACCGTAAGAAAGTTGACCCATTATTTTTAGAGTCACTCGGTTACCGTGGTCACGTCTTTTTCACTCGGTGATGTCATCCATGACCGGGAGGTTACTGGGTGCATCGCGAAGTGGGCCTTGGAATTGATGCCACTGGATATCTCCTTCAAAGCCAGAACGTCTATAAAATCCCAAATCTTGGCTGACTTTGTGGCCGAGTGGACCTAGCGTCAAGAAGATGTACCTAGGGAGAAACTGCAATACTGGACCATGCACTTTGATGGGTCTAAACGAGTCACGGCTTGGGAGCTGGAGTTGTCTTGATTTCCTCGATTGAGGAGAGGCTATGGTATGTTCTTCATATACATTTTTCTGCCTCACACAATGTCGCCGAGTACAAAGCTTTACTTCATGGCCTACGACTTGCTGTGTCACTCGGCATACGACGGATGGCTGTACGAAGAGATTCCCAGTTGGTGGTCAATCAAGTAATGAAGGATTGGTCTTGCTTAGATGATAATATGGCAGCTTATCGACAAGAAGTTCGCAAGCTGGAGGACAAGTTTGATGGTTTAGAGTTATCTCATGTTTTAAGGCACAACAATGAGGCAGCGGATGAATTGGCATAGTTTGGGTCCAAGCGAGAAGCAGCCCCGACTGATGTTTTTGTAGAACACCTTTATGAACTGACTATTGCTAAAAAATCAGTTGCCAATGAAGAAGTTACAGACCAGATTGCCATGTTCGACACCGACTGGAGGACGCCGTTCATCAATTTTCTGACTCGGCAGGAGTTACCGGAAGACCGGGATGACGCAGAGCGAATCCGACGTCGCAGTCAGAGTTATGTCATGGTTGATTCGGAGTTGTACAGAACAAGCCCGTCTGGACTTCTATTAAGGTGTGTCACGCCTGAGGAGTGACGACAATTGTTGCAGGATATTCACTCGGGAATTTACGGTAGTCATGCTGCAGCACGTACTATTGTGGGCAAGGCCTATAGACAAGGTTTTTTCTGGCTCACGGCGGTCTCCGATGCCAACAAGGTGGTCCGTACATGTGAAGGATGCCAATTCTTCGCTCGACAAAGCCATATTCCAACACAAGAGTTACAAACAATCTCATTGTCATGGCCTTTTGCGGTCTGGGGCTTGGACATGGTTGGTCCTTTCAAAAAGGCTCCAGGAGGATTTACACATCTATTCGACGCAATTGACAAGTTCTCCAAGTGGATTAAGGCTAGACCGGTTGCTATAATAACGGTGGATAAGGCGCGAGATTTTATTTTAAATATTGTGCATCGGTTTGGTGTTCCGAACAGGATTATAACCGATAATGGAATTCAGTTCACTGGCGGCATGTTCAAGGAATTCTGCGAAGATTTTGGAATCAAAATTTGCTATGCGTCGGTGGCACACCCCAGAAGCAATGGACAAGTTAAACGCGCTAATGCTATGGTTCTTCAAGGCATTAAGGCCCGAGTGTTTGATAGGCTAAGCCCTTATGCTGAAAGATGGGTACAAGAGTTGCCTTCGGTATTATGGTCGTTGCGGACTACGCCCAGTCGGGCTACTGGCCAATCACCTTTCTTTTTAGTCTATGGGGCTGAAGCAATGTTGCCGAGTGAGATGGAGTTCGAATCTCTTCGAGTTCGTAGTTTCAACGATGAACGTTATGATCAAGACAGAGTTGACGACTTGACCCGACTGGAAGAGGCTCGTGAGGCTGCATTGGTTCAGTCGGCAAGGTATCTTCAAGGACTTCGACGTTATCATAATCGAAACGTTCGGTCGCGAGCTTTTATTGTTGGCGATATGGTTTTACTGAAGATTCAGACTACAAAGGATAGACATAAGTTATCTCCACTATGGGAAGGACCTTATATAATTGCTGAGGTCACTCGGCCAGGAGCATATCGTTTAAAGCGTGAAGATGAGACCATGGTAAAGAATTTCTGGAATATTGAGCACCTTCGTCGATATTATACTTAGACTTATTGTATCATATTTTTCTCGACTGCCAACTTCAAGTAAGTTGTCTTCTTGAGTTGTCAGTCGGGGCTATACATATCAATAAAGTGTGATGTTTTTTATCAATAATGACTTGTTCATACTTGGTTTATCTTTATTTAATGTTCTGGTTTGAGTTGAGCAAATAAGGACTGAAAATTTTTTAATGGCTTACTCAAGTCTAGGCTTGGTGACAGTCGGACGAAAATTTTTAAGAAATTAAATGCGAAGACTCAAATTAGGGCATAGACATAAATAAACTGAAAAATTACAAGTTATGTTACAATAGTGGTTTACATCAGAGAAGCTATCCCTGGAAGTTTTCGGTTACATCAGCAGCAATTTTCTTCGCCGATTCTTGTGCTTCATTTATCAGCTCTAAGGCTTGTTCATCCGAAGTGCCATCTGCAAAGCCATCTCCTATTGAGTTTATGTCTACTCGAGGATAGAGCGACTTCGTCATCGCCAAGGTTTGACTTGCATTCATGACAGCGGCATCAATGATATTCTTTATGTACTTTTTTGGAGCTGTCCTGAGTTTATCAAAGATTTCCACAGCGTCCATAGTGCTTGTTTCAAGGCCGTTTTCATAAAGTGCTGACAATATCGGCGTTGCTGCGTTGGCGATATCATCCCGGACTCTTTCGGCTCTTTGGACTTTTTCAGCAAAGACTTCAAATTGAGCATGGGATTTTATTAGCTACAAGTTTGATATGATTCAGATTACACAAATAACCAAGATTAGATAGATCAAGGAGTATGAGCTTCAGGGGTTACCTTCAATTTCTTCTAAGGCTTTATTTTTGTCAGACTCAAGCTTAGCGTTATCAGTCTCTGCTTTTTTTAATTGAGCCTTGAGGGAATCAATCTCAGATATATTGGCTACGACATGAAGAGCTGGAGTTAATAGAGCTGAACAGATTATACAAGAACAAGATTAGTTGGTTTTTATTACCTCCGATTGAACCGCGAAGTTTTAGGTTCATATCCCTAATTAATTAATCACTAATCAGAATAATTAATCACTAATTAATCATTTGCAAAACGTTGTCGCTGTTTGGTTATGCGAGACCACTCGGTCTCGTACCCTCGCCGTGCGAGACCGCTCGCTCTCACGCCATCATTGTGCGATACCACTTGCGTCGTCACGCTCTCGTCACTTTCATGTAACGGTTCAACGATATCGACGGTATATTTGTGCCAAAAAAAATTACATCCCGAATATTTTTGAAAAAAAAATAAACATTATATTTTCAAATTTAGTTATGATGTGAAGCACCTAGTAAAACGTGTTTAATTTAACGCGACTAATGGTGCACGTAATTAGCAAGAGGCGACTTACTTTTATACTTTTATACTTCAGCTTCAGCCACTCGAATTCTCGATATTCTTTTTTATTTTGTGGTGTTAATCATGGTGAAATCCCAAGGACAAATGCATGTCATATGGTCAGGTTCAGAAGAACAGAAGAAGAAAAAAACATACGCACTCTAGTATTTTTTTTTCTTGACTCTTTCAAAACACATGATTTTAAAAATATAGGAACATGAAAAATATAGAAGTATGTTGTCATAACTTGTTGAATTTCACAGGAAATAAAACTACATGAATTGCTCAAAATAGATGTTTGGATGGTTTATAGAAAAAATACAGAAAAAATAAGATTATATTGTAATTTGTTAAAGAGAGAAGGCCAAGGGAGAAAGAAAGACACGAGTTGCATTACAACTTTCAAAGGAAATTGAAAACATGAGGCTAGACCTCATGTTAGAAATCCTGAAAATATAGAGGATTTTTTTTTCTCTTTCCCTATAAAATTCCTCTGAAACAATCGTACGTACAAACTAATGATTTCCATATAAATTACTCCTTTGATTAAATTCCTCTATTTTCCCTTAAGAATCCTCCAATCTACTTTCTTTTGGATTTCTTTTGAATGAGTAGTATGTACACCACTCCGTCCAAAAATAAATTAATTTCTGAATATGAACTTATTTTATGTCCCCTATGGTTTGGAGAAAAAACATACTTATTTTGAAGGACTTCAAGTCTATAGTTTTTTTTTCTATATAGCCATTTGAAATGAAGTATTGGAGATTTTCAAGTCATGTAAAATACGCAAGGATGGACTTAATGCATATAAATTTTGAAGAAAAATTAACAAAAGCTCAAGCCTCTAAAAATTTTCTTTGGGTTTATATATATTTACTCGATTCCAGTATATTTTCATGTGGTGTATTCAGATGGTTATGTGTTTTGTAGTCCTTTTAATAAGGACATCACTTCTTTAGATACACATAATACTTTTTAAGTTTCTATGCAAGATCCAATCACTAGAGCTCACACCCGACAATGAAATTTACAAGCAAACTCGTTCCTAAGTATTTCTTTATATGATTTTGAGAATAGATTGCTACCTAATGATTTAATTATGATTAGGAACTACGGAGAGTACCATTGAGTACTTGAAGAAAGACTAGGAGATGGACGAGGTCGTCAGGAGTGTTCAAGCCAAGATGGAGGCTCATCTAATATCAAGTTCGAGTCCACCTCGGGCTTTAGAAGCAGTCCGCACTAAAAACATCGTACAGATTGCATTCGGACTTCGATTTCGACGTTCTATATATGTGTAAAAAGCTAACGAGACTACCTTTTCAATGGATCTGGTCTCACGTCAAATTTCTTCCAAGTCAATGGGAATTGTCGAAACAAGAAGACGTCTAGAATCTGTCCGGGTGCTACGTCACTGTCTTTGGGCCCGTTGGGTCGTATATCGTGTCGGAGTCTAATAGGGACACGTCTAGGGGTCCAAGGTCGACCCTAGAACCTATATATTCATATATATTCAGTAGCCATTGTTGAGTTAGGGTTGAATTTTGCTTAGATTATTTCTGTCATTTTAGTTTCACCGCTAGATCGGTTTGTGAAACCCCAACTTTGAGTTCTTTATTAATCATTCATCTGTAATTGAGTTGTTATTTTTTTGTTTATTTTTGTGTTCTTCGATTCGCACATAGGGATTAACCTTCTCGGCGAGGTCAATCAGATTTCAGCACGGTTGATAACCAGAGAAGACATGGTGCTGCGATTGCAAGGTTCAGATCGTGTTGATCGAAAGTCGGATCATGTGTGTCAAGTTTTCGCCAAATCGATAGTCACCTTCACCTGACAAAAGATCGGGCATCCCGTTGCCATCACCTTTGGTTTATATTTACATTCCCATGAAAATTATGTCTTTTTATTCCTACATTTTCTCGCGTTTTAAAGTGATCCTAAGCCTCTATACTTCATCCACCTTAAAATGTTGCTATCTAGTTCTTAATAAGACACTTTCTAGTCTATCAGATTCGTTGGACTAAAAAATGTCTCATCGAAAATTAGATAGCAATATTTTAAAGCGGAGAAAGTACTATTTGGTACACATGCATGAAGAGGTTGGCCTGCCTATGCTAGTATCCTCGTGCGGCTGCTCACAGTCTCAAGTTTCATCTACTTTCTTTGTTGATAAAAACATTTTCAGTTTTCACCTGTAGTGTCCGCCCAGATTCCCTATCCACGACACCGGCCGTAAACAAGTTGCATAAAACGAACGTTCTGGGCTCTGGCGCGAGCAGGCGTGCTATTTTTTCATGGATATCATCTCGTCGTCACCTCATTTATCCAATTAAGAGTATCCCACCGCCGCTACCCCTCCCCCTTCCCCAGCCACCAAAATGATACGGATTCCCTTCCTCCCCCACCGTCGCGCTCACCCGGTCGCGCGAGATCATCACGTCCATCGACCCGCCACCCGCCGATCGAATCCTCGATCCACAGAAAAACCACCATCTCTCCATCCATCGCCCGTCACGGTGTCGCGCGCGCGCGCGCGGTCTCCTTCCCTTATCCCCACGATGACTCGATCGATCGGTGGGGATTCTCGCGCGGATCGGATTCGGCCCGAGCGTGCGAGCGAGCCGCGCGGGGGGACGGACGGACGGACGGACGGTGCAGTGTCACGGCACGAGCCGAGGTTACTACGTGCGCGCAAGTTGTGGGGGAGCACGGCAACATGAGACAGAGGAGAGGAGTGGGTTCCCAAAGCAAAATCGGGTGGCCGAGACGGACGGGGATTCCCTCTGCCGCTGGCGAAAAAAATGGTGATGTGGGCGTACGAAGCGGGGGGACGCACGGACGGACGCGTCTGCCCATAGTGCGCTAGCTAAGCTCTGCGTTAAACCAACCGTAGAGAGAGGTCGAAGGAATATAGCTCTGCGTTAAACCAACCGTAGAGAGAGGTCGAAGGAATATGTTCCCCTCGACCCACCAGCTACCCTGATCTCTCTTTCTTTTCCCGTTCCTTTCTTTCTTTCTTTAGGATGAGGCCGATCGATCGATCTGCAGATTGCTAGCTAGCTGCAGGGTTTATACCCTGAAATAATCCCCCGTCCTTGTATTGGCACACCGCTTTCAGAACGTGGACGTGTGCGTGTGTGCGCGCGCATGTGAGCGCTAGCTGCGATATTCGGCTGATCACCGTGTGATCTCGTTGCATTGTTGCGAGTGATAGACCCCACTTGGAATGAACATGCGGATTCCCGGATTCCTTCAAAAGTCGACTAGCCTCGCGTGTCAATTTCATGTGCTCTTCTTTTGTAAGAGAAGGATAAAGGTATGTGGTAGAATTTTTGACAATTAACCTCGGTTGTATATATGTCAGCAAAATTAACCTCAGTTCTATCTCAGCAAACTTTATGTTAGGCTTTAAACTTAGAAAAAAGTAGAAGTTTGGTAGGACTACGATTATATGGGCACAAAGTTTTGATAGAAAATACTAATGCTGTTTGCGTATGTATATTTTGAAAGTTTGACATCAGCCATTTCAAGACGGCATCTGGAATGGAATGTAAGCAAGTGGAAGCAAGACAGATATGCATTTCTTCTTCAGAGAAAAAAAAAATCAAGTACGTACATCGCAAGCGTAAAGAGCCAATAACAAACATGGAGACATGGAGAGTTCCAATGCTTTTCTTCTTTTCTGTGTGCGCGGTAGTCTTACTCAATTTATATTGAAATGGCCACTTGCCACCCTGCAATGGCTAGAACTTTTAGTTAATCAAAAGGCAGATCGATGCACCAGGTGCTCAACTTTCTTCGTGTGGCCTTTAGATAGTGTTTCTAATAATATAAAAGGTTACATAACCAGATGCTAACGACATATTCAAATGTGCTTGACAGTTTGTTCTCGGACGACCAAAATCAGACCCAACTTCAATGGCATATTCTACCTAGCTACAGGATAAATAATGCCGATGGACAAAAGTGTGTCCAATACGCATTAGGGCATGTCCAAGAGCAGACCTAGCCTATTAAATATAGGGTTACTCATAAATCGGAGACCGATAATTTTGTTAATATCAAGATATATGCTCATAAGCTAAGACGTGCGTGTGTGTTTTTATAGAGATAAACATACGCGCGTTGTAAACTTATAATGTACTATGTTTTTTTAAAAAATAACTATTTCAGTCAGAAAACTGAAAGGCCAAAAACTTGCGTCCCTTTTAAAAAGCTAAAACTTGTGACTTGCTCTCTACCTATTTTCCGTTGGAGTGCAGAAAAGGAACGGATTGCTCTAGGTTTGGCTGCTTAATCATATTAAACCTTATAAAAAATAATAAATACTTTAAAAATATAAGATGTTTGACCAAAATATATTGGTTCACCCTTAAGTTTAAATAATTTCTGGCTTCACCCATATCCGAGAACAACAGTAACCCTTATGATATAGGAGTGCCAGACATCTTTCAATCCGTGGATGTATATATAAGTGTGGTACACTACTACAAAAACGATTTTTCTGGACGAGGCTTCCGATAGATTCCAGACGGGCCATAAGTGGCCGCGCCTGAAAAAACCGATGCGGCATTATCGCGTGCGGGTGGCTTAAGTGGACCGCACGGGAAAATCCATATTTCCGTGCGGTCCCTTAAGTGGACCGCACGGGATAATGCCGCACTATTCCATGCGGCCCACTTAAGCGACCGCACGGAAATATGGATTTTTCCGTGCGGTCCACTTAAGCCGCCCGCACGGAAAGGGCCCGCTACTGTTGGACAATGTGACATTTTCAGGATTTTTCCTACTTATTTTCCTTCTCCTCTTTTTTATAATGCTATAATTTATATTGTGGGCTGGATAAAATAAAGTGGATTTTTGTGAAGATATATAAAAACACCTAGTTTCCATTTTCCTTGGTTTCACACAAAAATTCCTTATATTTTATTATCAGCAAAATAAAGAAAATCGGCCTGTCTGAAATTAGATTGAATTTTTAGGGGGTCAAAACTAATAAAATAAATTATGGAAAAATTATATTAATTCATTATAAATAAGATAGTATTTTAATAAATTATGTTCCTTATACACTTTCATATAATTTAATGCTTTTTTGGATGAGGTACGAGTTTTGCCGATTAGGGTTTAGGGTTTAGGGTTTTGACCAATTTAATTGGGGATCTAGATGTAAAGATAAAATCATGCCAAAATTCCAGTGAGTCTAACATATTGAGTAGCATCCACATGAATTTTTCCATGATTTTATCTTACACCAATTAGTTTTAACAATTCACTAAGCTTATCTTTGAGTCTGTCGTCAAACGGTCATAACTCGAGTGTCCTTCGATAAAACGGCCATATCTTTTTCATACGGATTCGAAATCAGACATATAATATATCGACGGATATCTACAGAAAAAGTTACATCCGTTGCTCCTCAGCTTTGCCGGGTTCGGCAAAATCAAAATCTCGAAATTCCGCTTGCAAGATTGTGTTTTTGAGGTGAGAAGCTTCGGGACCCTTTTTGATAGAACTTTAAAAAATTCTACGGACCACATATTTCGTCCATTCGAGCTTAAATTTTCTGTGGTTGGTTCCTGCGTGCTCCTATGTGTGAAAAAAATATTAGCAAAATAAAATAAAAATAAAAAAGTTGTTTTCTCTCTCCTCTACACTAGAGAGAGAAATCCAGAGAGAAAAATAAAAAGGTTGAACTGGATTTCCGTGCGGGCCTCTTAAGCCGCCCGCACGGAAAGATAATCTTTCCGTGCGGGCCCTTAAGCCGCCCGCACGCGATGATTACCACCGCCTATATAGGGTGCGCGGGCTCCGAAAATTTCTAAGTCCCGACAAACCGCCGCTCCCCTCCACTCCCCTCCCCCTTCCCTCCCATCCCAGATCCGCCGCGGAAGAGGGGCAGCGACGGCGGCAGGCAGGCGATGGCAGCGGCCTCCCTCGGCTTCCCTCCACCTTCCCTTCCCTCCCAGTTCCGGCGGAGGGAAGGGGCGTCGGTGGCGGAGGGCGACGGCAGCGGCGGGCGACGGTGGCGGCCTCCCTCGGCTCCCCTCCCCCTCTAGCTCCGATCACGGCCGCCTCGTCCCCCATGGCCGCCTTCTCCATGCCTCCACCGCCGCCGACTCCTCACCGACCGCCGCCTGCACCGACCGCGGCCGCCTCCTCCACCGGCCCTCCACCGGCCTCGGCCGCCTCGTCCCCCGCCGCCTCCACCGACCACGACTGCCTCCTCCACGGCCGGCCTCTACCGCCGCCTCCACCGACCGTGGCCGCCGTCACCACCGACTGCGGCCGCCTCCTCCTTCCAAAATTTGTTGTAAAATTTGTGATGATGTGAAATTTGTTGTAAAATTGTTGTAATAACATGTGAAATTTGTTGTAAAATTGTGATGATTTGAAATTAATTTTTAAATCAATTTGCAAGGAGGAGGCGGGTTAGGTTAGGGTTAGGTTTTGATTTTGGGAATTTTTTTTTTGTGATTTTTCATTTTCGCGTGCGGACGGCTTAACGCGACCGCACGGGAAGATCGATTATCCCGTGCGGTCGGATTAAGCGGCCCGCACGGGATAATGGATCTTTCCGTGCGGGCCGCTTAAGCCGACCGCACGGGATAACCGATCTTCCTGTGCGGTTGGACCGCCCGCACGTGAAAATGGTCTTTTCCCAGACCTTCTCGCGCGTGCGGGCAGGCCTTCCGCACGGGAAGATGCCTTTCGGCCCGCACGAAAAAACCGTTTCTGTACTAGTGGTATGTACATGTGTACATGTTTTTTATCTTATCGTAAAAATTAATAAACAGATATCGCGATCGTGATAATTCATTCAGATATCTACATGACTAGGAGTACATGTCTGTGCTGCATGCCAGGGCAGAGGGCCATCCAAAGTTGAACTCCACATTGGTCCGTTGGTCGTGGTCACTAATCGGCACCGATCAGGAGGGGTCGTCTCTGCGAGCCAGGTTGAAACACCATGATTTCGTTGGTCTCTTAGGATGGGTTTAATTGTTTGTGGGTGCATAAAACCTTTCTTCCTTTGAACACGTAAAAAAAATAATAAATTTGCGTATGATTAATTAAGCATTACAAAAAAACCCTAAAAAATATATTAATATGATTTTTTAGAGTAACTTTTCTATATATTTTTTTAAAAAATACATCATTTCATAGTTTAAAAACATGTGCAGAAAAAAAAAAGAAGTTGAAAAAGTGTACAACAAAAAAAAACATAGCCTTAACGCGTTAGTTACGGCCCCGGCCACCCGGCAGGACCGCCGGCCCGGCCCTCCCTAGCTAAAGTCAAAATAAAACCACCATCTCCTCCTTCTAGTGCTCTAACCGCAACTGTCGGGGCGCAAATCTCCATGAATCGTGGATTCAGATTTCAGGATCTATCTATCGATCCATCACTGATCATCACTCGTACGTGATCGAGCATTCGAGCTAGCTCACCATTATATCCAACATGTGCTACACATATAGTAGTACACTATACTCGTGCTGTACCCGTTGAATGCTCAGCTAGCTTAGCTAGCTTTCACTAGGGGGATAGATAGATATAAATCTCAGCGCACTCTGCTCCGAAATCCATACGACAGCTAGCTAGCGTCGTGGTCTCGTGGACCTTTTATATATATGCTTGTGCCTGCCCAGTAAAGTACGAGGTAATTCATTAAACAACGATAAAAATCGCTGCGAGTTGCGAGCGTCGCAGCACTCCACTAGCGAATTTGCATGGATCATGAATGGATCGATCCGATCGATTTGGCGAGCGATCGTGCAGTGATGAAGCAGCAGCAAGCCAGTGTGCGAAGCACCAATGCAGCAAAACGGTGAGCCCGGCTCGGCGAGCGAAGCAGTAGGCCTTGTAAAATGCGAGCGGTTTCACCATTAACTGAGGTTACAAACTTAGAACCGGTCACCAACGAAAACCGGTAAATTTTTTTTCAAACAAATATATTTTATCTATCTATTTATTTTTCTTCTCGGCAACATTAATTATTCTGTTCTTTTCAGCTATTTCTTCTGATTATTTGCTATACTTTTCTAAAAATATATTTCTTTTAAAAAAATCAATTGCATTGCTTAACTACTTGTTTTAAGTTGTTTGTTCAGTTTATTTTTAAAATATTTAATTAATCTCTATAGTGAAGTAGATAATGACGAAATTTTAGCTATACAGACGCATATCCAAGATATAAGGGATTATGGTTGTGTATTTGTATTTGTATAACCAAAATCTTTTATATTTTTGATTTTGCTATATATCATTTGAAACATTTTTTTTAGCCCTCACTCGATTTCTTGACCATATGATTTGCATTAACATATATATATATATATATATATATATATATATATATATATATATATATATATATATATATATATATATATATATATATATATATGCGCTACAGTTCAGCCACACAGCCGTAACCAGATGAGCTAGGCTACAAATCTTGTTTTGATCTGCACACAATCAATGTAATTATAGTGTTAAACGCATCATTTTTGTTAAAAAAATCTTTTTAATAAGTGATATATAGCTAGTTTCTAGATTTTGGGGACCAGATGATATCTCAAACGGGTGTAAATCAATCCAGTGAAGAAGAAATTGGAGGCCCAATAGAGGGGTAAAGGTGGCGGGACGCATAAGATATTCAGGATCTGTCCGAGACCACACCAGGGGCAGGGGCTTTTGGCAAAAGCGGCGAGTGAAGTTGGCGGAGAACAAAATGTTGGAAAGCTGCCTGCCTAGTAGCAGCTAGCCCCCTGCCTCTCTGCCCCTGCACTGCGCTGCCCCCGCGAATCAAAACGCTTTAGTTTGTGGAAAGGATCGAGCTGTGCTGCACACTGCTCGCAGGGAGAGGAAAAAGCAACAATCATCACCAGCCTTTTTTATTTTCAAATGCATATACAAATGTGTGCTCTCTCCATTCTCAAATGACCAGCGCAAAATCAAATTGAAAAAAAATATATCACAAATGATCAGAGTATAACATTTGCATGCAGGGAAAGTTAGAGTAGAATCAAAGCCTTGCATGAAAAAGTTTACATGCACAGAACTTGAATCAGCTGCATAGGTATGTGAAAAGTTAATCTCTTTTTAGTCCGGGTGTTCAGATGAAATGCGATGATCAATTGGAACGGAGGGAGTATATCGTATACATATGCGTAGGTATAGTAGCTATTAAGCTATAGCTAGGTAGGTTTTTGTTGCATGCATGCATGTCCGGACACGGGTGGTGATGGCATCGTGCGTGCATGGTGATCATCATACATGCAAAACCTTAGCTCGCAAGGAATTAAGATGAGCTGACAACGATCATCTTTTCTTCTTTTCCAAATGTGTTTTCTCGCTTTCGATTATTTGGATAGGATTTCAGAGAAAGGGAGAGAAGAATTGCAACACACTAATTTCAAAAGGGAACGCCCCTATAGCTAACTTTTGGAAGCATCCACACACTGGGAAAAAAATGTACATCAAAAGATGAAGACGTGATTGGATGCCCTAGGCTTTAGTCACATTCAGAGGCCATGTTTAAAGCGCTTGTTTTTGCGCTAACGAAAAGGAAAGTCCCAGCCATTGTCAACGTAGCATGCATGATCATCACTCGACTGATTAAAATTATACTACAAAATGTAGCTCTAGTATGGTGCCCATCTTCTCTTTTCGCGAGACAATTAAAAACGAGAGAATTCACGACAGAGATATGCTTCAACGCATCAGGGTCAAGTCATAGTGGCATCAGCGATCGAGTTATATAGCTTTCTTTTGCTACTGATGACGGTATAGAGGTATATAGTAGATAGCTATAGGTGAAGCATCTAAACTATGATATGTTCTACTCTCTAGTGGGCAATTGGCATCCAAACAAAGATCTACTGATGAGAACTAGCTAGCAGATAAGTATTCCGGCCATGGTCAAGTTAGCTGAATCCAAAGGTTGCGTTCCATTTACACCGCGGGAAAAGGTTTACGCGCGCTTGGTTTAGATAATGTGGTAGCCTCAGAGACTTTTCATAGCACGAACAAACCCACTACCCCTCTGTCTTAAAAAAATCAGTTGAGGATGAATCTGAACATGCACATATCCATATGTTCATCCCCAACATTAGACCTTTTTTGGGACAGAGGAGTGTATTAATTTTGGCAAGTGGCATAACCAAACACCGTCTATACAACCGTCTACCGTGTACCTAGATCCGTCTAGTGGTGTAGAGATTAATTTGGTTTGGACATAGCTAATTTAACTTTTTTTCAAAAACCGCAGCTACCCTCTCCATCTCAAAATTAATATAGCTATCTTTCTAGCTTAAGTTTGAACTAAGCAAAATATAATAATGAAACCATATCTCACAGACTATATATTAGCATTCCCATTTTTTGTGATAATTAAGTCGAGGAGTGAGGAACAAGCAATATAATTTGCCCTTCAAACTGAAGGGACATTCACACACAGTTGAATAGTTGATCAATCTTCACCAAAAAGAGAGTCAAGATTTTTCACATGACCTTTTTTCACCACACCTCTCAATCCCTGGGGTAAAAATGTGCCTTGCTACACGGCAGGCTTTACATGCGTGATCCCTTTGTACCCACAATGGCATCATGTGAGGTGATGGATCGGTTGTTGGGTCTGCCCTTTTGGGGGTTTCAACCCGACAAATATATCTCCCCCAAGATTTGGAGGTGCTAGCACCTTTGGATTTTCACCTCACGGGTGAAAATGCTAGCTACTACTCACTCAGACTAGTCAATTCTACTTTGCGCGAAAATCTTCTCCACGTTATGCTCGGATCTTCTACAGCCTCTGATGCTAATTTTTGTCCATTGCCTTGAGGCACTGTCAGCCTGCACGAACTGATCATGAGGAACAGAAAAAAATATAACAAGAGAAAACCATAAAAGTTTTATGATAAAGCAATAGCACAAGCCTAGATATTTTGCCTAATGGCACATGATGTTGGTTATAATAGGCTTATACCCCCAACCCTCCTTCAAATCCCAGATAATATAACATATATAGGCCGGCTAAATACATATTGTTGTCATAAAAATTTGTGGTGTGTGTGTGTGTGTATGCGTGCGTGTGTGCGTGTGTGTTGAAATCGTTTTGGTATTGATCTAATTATATTGTTTATTGATTTGGATAACATTGTCACGAATATGGGAAAATTAGCTAGTATTTGGGCAAAGTGCTTTTTGTAAAAACCAAAGTTATATACACCAAATTATATACTGCCAATATTTTCTACACATTTTCGAATTATATCGTAACCTAACGAGCATCACCAGGTAGACATAAAACATAAATATATATAAAAAAGAAAATATGTTACATGTGCTCCGAATCATCTTAAAACAAAAGGCCACAAAAGCCTTTGAAAGGAACATAAAAATTGCACTGTAAAGCAAAGATACATCACCATGATAGTGGAGCGTCGTGATCGCACCGTCCATGCGTACTGATGCATCGCCTACTTTCTACACTACCGATTACTTACCAGAAGCCACACAAGGTACCAGCGTTGAAAATGATGCGTATACAACAAAGACATGCTTTCTTACCATATTGATGCAACCAAACTAATATCCGCAATACACACTTTAACATGTATCACCCTTATCGATACCATGCATGCATGTGGAACGCAAATACAGAATTGAGCTTGGTAGCTAAGTTAAACACAGGAGACAGGAACCATATATGCTTTTTTATGCTATAATATCATGAGCAGAAAAACCGGCTGACTACACTAAATTTATTGAATTTGTTGCTGTGCATCACTACTTTTTCAAAAGAAGAAAAGTGTCCTGCTTATACAGAAAACATATACTAATATTACTCCAAAATATATAGCATGCAAGTTCAATAGTAAAATCTGTAGTTAGGCGTTCATTTCTGCTTACTATATGGAATTAACCTCAATTTTCGTTAGCATTTTTTTCAAACTGCTTAACAATGCATTTCGTGCAAAAACTTTTGATATAAAAGTTGCTTTAAAATATCAAATAAATTTATTTTTTAAGTTTTAAAATGATTAAAACTCAATTAAGCATGCGCTAATAATTTTTTTCGTTTTACGTGTCAATATTTAATCTGGGCCTTAGAGTTCTGTCCTAAAATACAGTGAAAGTTTTAAAGTAACAATAACGAAGATATGAGTATTTCAACTAAGAAAAATATATGAAAAATACGGGCATGAGTCCTCTACGGTATTACCGGTGCAATAGCCGTCTCACAAATGGGTCCGGGTTCTAATATATTAGTGGCAGGTACTACCAAGCTAACCAAAAAAAAAATACTCTCATGCATGGATGCATGAAATTACCCCCCAAAGTTTCTTGCGGTGACCACGGACATATCCCAAACATTCTGCTACCTCGGGAGGTGACGTCACATCAATGGGATGATATAACGTGGCTACCGGTGGAAAAGGTTGTGCGCATCCGATCGATCATGTGCGCTCTGCAATCTTCCCCGGTAACCAAACCAAATCCCCCTCGGCAACCGTGCCGCAGTGCACTGCCATGCACCAGCCTTTTTCTCGATCTCGCAAGATCTCGCGCCGCGAACACGCGCCCACGCACAACCAGCCCAACAAGTAGGGGTGGATTAACGAGCCGCTTAAGGCTCGGCACGTTTGAATTCGTTGCTTTAACGAACTAGCTTTACTTGGATCGTTAACCTTAACAAGCTCAAATTTTACTTTAGCTCTGCTCGTAAGCTCGTTAACATATTTATTGCATCTGTATAATTTTAAATTTATTATATTACTATATATATATATATAAACACTCACTAATAAAGAATTCACTAAAAAATAGTTTAGATATAATTAACTAAACATTAGTTAAGAAATACTTTCTTCGTTCCAAAATATAAGAAATTTTGGTTGAATCTGACATATCATATATCTAACCAATATTTTATATATTTTAGGATAAAAAAAGTACTACATATATATGATGAACTATTGTACTTACGATCTAAACAGCTCACGAGCTTTGGTTCATTAAGACTACGAGTTCGAATCGATCCGAATGGAACTCGCTAGTAGTCAATCCGAGTCAAACCTTTGAGCTTTCTGCTCACCCCTACCAAGGAAGTGGTAACCATAGCTTAGCTCAACTGAGGTGGTGTTTGAAAATAATGAAAACGAAGATTAAGTTGACGCACGTAAAACGAGAAAATTATTAGCACATGGTTAATTAAGTTTTAATTATTATAAACTTAACAAATAGATATATTTGATATTTTAAAACAACTTTTATATAAAAAGTTTTCGTACAAAACGTATCATTTAGTAGTTTAAAAAACACGCTAACGAAAACTGGAAAAAAATCTGTATCTAATGGGACATGAGTCACTTCATCACTGGACAAAAAACTAAAAGGAATTCTACCCGGTACAGGGCCGGTATCATGATACGTGCAGTGTGCTGCTTGTGTGCCTGGAGGTCGCTGATTTGCAGGGCGGCGATGAGACGAGATCACGACGGAATCTATGGTCCATTTTCTCGGCTGGCCTCGCATTGCCCAACTTGCAAAGGTATAGGTACTCCCGTATATGTTGTTGCATCCCATAGCAGTACAGCTATACCTAGCATAGCTCTCGTCCTTTTCTGTTCCCTGCTTTGGCGATACTCCATTTATCTTTTGAAAAAATACTTCCTTAATTTTAAAATATAATCTTTTGAAACATACTTTCTCTATCTTACATATAATAACGTACAGTCACAGACGAATCTAGAACCCAGGCCACCTAGATCATGCCCGTATAGTCAGAGTTTTACCGTGTATTAGATGTATGGGCTAAAAGCATCGTGGGTCGTTCCAAGGCTCGGTGAAATGTTAGGTCTATCCCCGCGTGTGATGTTTAACTTTTCTTTTGCAAAATATAAAGACTTCTGGGAATTTAATAGGTCCAACCGCACATTCTACTTATTTTATCCGTGGTTTTTACCTTATCTCTAATATAGGGGTATTTGGTTATAACCTATGCAGTCGAATTTAAGCCACTTATTTATGGTATGGATTGGCCCAATAACTGATCGATTATTAAACCATTTAGAAGCGACACCATACCTATTTCACGAGGCATAATGAACTTTTACCTTGCTGTTTATTTGGTCATAAAATCACTGAAGGTAATACTCCATCCGTTTAAAAATATATGACATACTTTGTTTTATTAATTTGGACAAACATATTTTATTTTATTATGAGAAGGCTTTGACTAACTATTATTTTATTTATACAAAAGTAAGTACTTTTGAATACATAGCTTGTTGGTTTGTCAGCAGCTAATTTTTAAAAAAAACTTATCTTAATTTTAAATTGATTTTAAAGTTCTCTTAACGAAGACTATTTTTAAATATTGACTTTTAAACATCTAATAATACATATATGTTTTTTTACGAAATTTACCCGTAAATTATCCTTAGTTGTTTCGTGTCTTCAGCTTATTAGCCATAGCTTCACCGACCAGATACTGACAACATCAATGAATAATACTACCTCTGTCTCGTCTCAAACTATAAAGAGTTTTTGGTTGCACATGGCTATTAAGAGCAAGTGCTATAATGTTTGATGTGTCGTCCCTAAAAGTGTCACATAAAATTGGATGATGAGTGGAGGAGAAAAATGAGGAAAAAAATGAGCTACCCCTCATACAAGGGACAACCTTCACACAAACTCTAAAAAAATAAAAGAAATAGTGGATTGGACAAACAAATAAAATAAAATCATTTGGGTTAGTATGCTAGAGATAGTGTAGATGTGATGTATTATACATATCACCTCTTATCTTACATGGACAAAATTAGATGTGACAAATATCCCTTCTATAAAACTTGTTGTAATGCTTTATGTGCTGCCCCTAAAAGTGTCACATAGGATTGGATGATGAGGTGGAGGAGAGAAGTGAGGAGAGAGATGATGAACCACCCCTAAATCAAGAGGCATCCTCCACACAAACTCCAAAAAGAACGTGAGAGTATTAGAGGTATTGGTATTTGTGTATTAGATTTGACATATTGTATATGTTGCCTCTTAATTTATGAGTGAACGATATGGATAAAATTAGAGGCAGTAGTCACATCTATTATAGCATTTGCCACCAAATTTTTTCATGCGACTAAAATCGATTTTCGCGTACGGGTGAATGGCCCGCCTGCACCCAGGTGTCCGCGAAAATCATATTTTTTGCATACAGCCAACACAGCCACCTATACCAACCGTATGCGAAAATAAATTTGGTGAAAAAAATCCAAAACACCAAATACTCTAAAACCCTAGCCCGCCACCGGCTGAAACACTAACGTCGTCATGGCTGCCGCCACCGCTGTAATCGCTGTCGTGGTGCTCGTCGGAGTTCGCCGCCTCGTTGCTCGCTGTCGTCGTCGCCGCGGCCACTCCCAAGGGTGGCCAATCCACCCCTCCCGAGGGCGGCATCGCCGGATCCATCGCCACAGCCGCTCCTGAGGGCGGCGTCGCCAAGTTCGCTGCCCTCATTGTTGTCGTGTGCGCGTCGTCATCGCCGCCCGCTATCGCTATCGTCGTCGTCACGCACACCAAGCCGCTCCTGAGCCCGTTGCCGCCGCCGCTCATGAGAGGAGTGGGTAGATGAGGGAGATGGAGGAGAGGAGAGGATAAGGAGAGAGAATGAGGAACGAGGGGATAAGAACGAGTGAGTGGGTAGATTTTTTAAGGTGAAGGTACTTCGGCTGGTGGACTTTTCGCAAACGGTCTTCTTGATAGGCCCGCATGCGAAAATAGGTTTATTTTCGCATGCGGGCATGTTGAGAGGTCCGTTTGTGAAAATGCATTTTCGTATGCAGTCTTTGAATTGTCATTGGAGTACTGATTTTTACAGGCGAGATCAGCTATGGTACGCCTGTAATCTATAGGGGCTCTCATACCGAAAAATCGATTATTTAGTAGTGTGCTCTAAGAAAGTTGATGATAGTGGCGGACGTAGGTTTAAAATACAGATGGGATGACAGAGCTAACTCTAATTAGGTGATGGCACAACGCACACAAACCATAGTCGTCGGCTCACGGCACCAGCGCAGTAGCGCACTGCTGTTAACGACGAAATTTGGTAAATCATGCATTGGATTCAGAGTTAAAGCCGAAGCCGATTGGAGGAGATAAGCGATTACAGAAACAGAGTATGAATCGGCTGCAAGCCAAATCGGCTACGGTGTGCATCGGCTGAAACAGAATCGGACAAGGATAGCCGATGTAGCCGATTCCGATGAGGAGATGGCAGGATCATTGTCGGGTTCGGTTGGTGTGCTTCATGAGGATTGCCACGTGCGGATTGAGTCCGAAAAAGGCAATTGTATCTATTAATTAGAATATTTGTTAGTTTCCTTTTATCTTTAGGAAAGTGTGTTTAGTGTCCCTTAAGGACTTTATGTTTTTCTTTTATCTTTAGGAAAGTTTCTTTCTTGTCCTACAAGGACTAGTATCTCCCCATGGGTATAAATATGTACACCCGGGGTTATTGTAATCTATCAACTCTCGATCAATACAATTCGGCGCATCGCCATCTTTTACTCTGTTACGGTTTCTTTATCAACCGGCGGAATTTGGCACCTGACGCGGGGCTACATCGGCTGTCGATCTCCGGCGAAGGGGTAAGTCCAATGTTCCGTCGGTTCAGGCGATTGTATTATCTACGTCGGCGTCGTTCAAGGCTGCATCAGTACATTCGACCTCTTGGATTGCTCTGGTTTGGATAATATATTTGCCTGGCTATTTATCATATGTCTTCTGTTAATCTAGTATTAGCATCTCGATTTAGTTTTATCGGCTGCTTCTCGTTTTAGGGTTTCTGCCGGTATCGACTAAATCGTCTTGCTAGATTAGATTAGCTTAGGCATCTACCACCCTGAAAATCAGTCAAGGGCTTGATCATCTAGATACCGTGTTTCTTTACATACTTAGTGCTGCATCAGTTGAGTTTGACCTACTAAGTCGTGCTTAGAACCATGAATCTCTAGCCTGCTTTTTGATTGCTGATAAGGGTTTCATCGGGGTTTCAGCCGATGAGTTATCTGGACGTTGCATCGGCTTATAAGGATTGCATATAAGTTGAATTTAGCCGATGACAACAAAGGTTTCACTGTTTAATCTAATCTTGTGGATTTTATTGCATTGGATCTATGTTAGATTCACTTCATCGGCTATGCTATGAATATATATAATCTCTCTCTTGAGGTGTTTTTAGACATAAGTGATTTATACTGTCTCGGCGCCCTGCCCGATCTATCCCAATCACTTGGTTTAAATATATTTTGAGATTTAGATTATGTATCATTGATATCTACAGCCGATCGAGTATGTCTAACTTTCGTTTTACTTTATCAAGTCATTGCCGATCTAATGCATATTATCATTAGCCGATTGTCTCTTCATCAAGTGTCAGAATCTACATTGAACACATAGCCGATAGCTCAAAACCCTATTGCTATCGGCTGTCATCAGGATCGGCTGGAATTACTACATCGGCTATGTTGGCCGATCGGTTCTTTGATCTGTCGTTTGTATATCTTGTCAGTTGCAGGATCAAACTGACTGGCACGCCCGCATCTCACCAAGATTTGGACCTGCACTGGAGCTAAGCAGATCTCCCAGGCCAGTGTGTGTTTTTTGCATCAACACGCTTTTGGCACGCCCGGTGTGTTTTTTGCATCAACAACTGCACAAACATCGAAAAAGTTAACCACGAAGATTAGTGGTTGAACGTATATGACTTATATGTAGAGAGATTAAAAAAAAAGAAATGTTGTTAGATAATAAGGGGAAGCACTTTCAACAGTTTGGGGGTATAAAACGAGATGAAAAATTATTTAGGATTTAAGTGCTTCGCCAAAATAGTTCAAGGGAGTAAAATGAGGTTTTTTTTATATATTTACCAATTTAACTATTTACTGTAGATTGTATTATGTGTGAAAGAAACAGAAAAAAAATCAGATTTTATGTATGGCCAAAATCAGAAACAATCAAAATGGTACAACTTATACATAAATAATACTCATTCAGTCACAAATTTTCATAAATATTTTTATTTTTACTTAAAATACTTGATTTATTTGATTATTTAATAGTAGACTGATGACTACCATAACTGGACCAGCCGACTCACTCTGCCCAATAGGTGTGTCCGCCACTGGTTGATGAATTGAATGTGATAAGGTACGATTGGTTTGGAAGAGAGGGTATATATGGAATTTGGATGGTGGGATGTTATGATTTGTTGAAAAAAAATTGTAGATGAAAAAATATTATATTTTAAAACATTTTTTAAAAGAATACAAGTTGTTATATTATTTTACTATATTAGAACGGAGGGAGCTTTTCTTTTTTTTGAACGGATGATGAAATACCAGTATTTCAGATGTCTATTTCTCGTGACTTGACGGCCGGCCTGTGTCCAATAATGGATCGCAAAACCTGTCACATCAAAAGGGCCCAATTAATGCATGCAAGTGGGCGGCGCGGCAGCTGGCCTATGGCGCACCGCCACGCTGCAGATTCATCTCCGGCGGCCTCGCCGCCACCATGTTTTTTTCCTCTCCTTTCTGCCAAGGTCACGGGGAGAAGAGAAACGATGGAAATGGATCAATCACCACGCTCTTGTGTTTTTTGGGTTTTTTTCTCCATCGAGAGAGAACGATGGACGAACGTACGTGTAGAGATCAGTTCGCCGAGACAGAGAAATGGCCTTTGATTATTGGTTTGTCCGAGAAGCGAGACTGCGAGAGCGGTGGAAAATGCGGTGGAATGCTGCTGCAGCGAAAGCGAGGCGCAGCGCGAGCTATGGCCGGGCGAGCCATGTCGTGGGGGGGGGGGGGGGGGGGGGGGACAGACGTGTGGTTCGCTCCCGGAAAATGTGGCGTGGCCTCGTCCTGATCAGGCGAGACGACGACCGACCCCGTGTGTGTCATCCCTGATCGGCCGGCGGGTTTGTGGCGGGAACCACGGGTGTTCAACTATCCCATACAAAAACCAGCCGACGACTAAGCTAATTAAATCAAAGTGCTAACACAGTGTGTTTGAGAGGAGAGAAAAGAAGATTGAAAATATACGTAAAACGAGATGAAAATGATTGATTAAATATTAATTATTTTAAACTTTAAAAATAAATTAATATGATTTTGAAGGCAACTTTTTTAATTGTTTCTTTCTTGAAAAATACAATGTTTAAATGTTTGGGAAGAATGTTTAATGTACATAGTTGGACTTTGTTTGAGCCTTACAAATTTTTTGGCTCCGTACCACTTACAGCCGTGTTTTAGATTTATATCTTCTAGTACTCTTCATTTTTTTATAAATTATTGATCGAATTATTGCTGTGGGTTTTTCTTTTATTATAAAAAATATGTTTACATTTTTTAAAATCATAAACTTAACCGTAGCTTAGAATAGATGGTCTAAGCAGCACATTTAATTTTTTAAATATATATATATATTAGACATAAAATAAATAATCTTGATAATAATATAGTGAAGTAGCTGAAAAAATCGACTACGAATTATTACAACTTCATGACATCGTTGCTTTCTCCTAGTTCAACTAAAATATCCAAAATACAATGCTTTTGCTGCCTCCGGTGGTGATGGCTGGTCAAGGAATCTTGGTACAAACGACTGACGCGAGCTAGCGATAGCGGCGAATATGATACTCCTAGATCATGGAGAGAGATTTTACGAGCACGTGGACCTTCTCTGGACAGGTGTGGACCGAGTGGTTTGCAATGGCAATACGTGCGATTGATTTCTGGGCCACGTTTTGTGGGCTACGACCTCGCTGATCGATCTTCTTACCAGGCCACGTCTCTATGTCTTCCCAGTTTGCTCGTATTGTTGGATACTAATTCATGCCTCGTGTTTTGCTACAAAATATATAAATAAATACATGTTATATATTATAAAAATAATAGATATATATGTTTAAATAATATACAAATGACGTGAAGATAATGATTTAACATTGTTTACATACTGAGTTCTAAAAATACAACAAAATTATAAATAATATGTCATGTTTGCATGATATTTAAAATACTCTTAATAATAATTGTTGGTCGATGATGATGTGGTAAACTTACATGTGATTTAAAATAATTTAGATAATAATTGTTAGTAGATGATGATGTGACACATTTATGTATTAAGTTTTAGAAATTAGTGAGTATCAATTACATAGAGATAGTATAGATTTGTAGCATGGGAATGTATATATATATATAGACACACACCTGAAAACGACAGCGAGAAATGTGAAATGCAGTAAGCTGTTCTGTCCGTGTTACTCGTGTAGAACAGCAGTTTGGGCAGGTGCAAAACTGTGCCGAATGAGAGCTCACGGGACAAAGAGTGGAGTGGCCACTTGTTTCATGGAAAATGGAGTACCTGGTAATGGAAATCGATGAAGTTGACTGTTGACAAGCAGGTGGCCTGCTAGGAGGACGAGTGTGTTCTTCACTCTACTTTTCCAACTCATCTATTTCTATTTTTACGTGCATATTTTTTAAAATATTAAATGGTGTGTTTTTTTGCAAAAAGTTTCTGTACGAGAGTTGCTTTATAAAATATATTAATCCATTTTTAAAAAAATTAACAAATACTTAATTAATTATAAAAAAATGTATCGTTTCGTTTTACGTGCATGAAAGATGAGGTTCTCCCGATCACAGCCTACGTGAGACGATGAGAAACGAGTAGTAATATACTATATTATTAGAAAAAAAAGGAGAAAAGACTTCATTACCATTTTCTTCAGAAAAGTGGGCTGAAGGCCCATTTATCGGCCCATCCTAGGCCACCTTCATCCAAACTTTTAGTCGAAGTTGTGGTGGCCTAAGCTATCAAGAAAAAAATTACTCAATCTGTTTTTTAGTAACATAAATGCTTATAACATATGCATACTCACCTATATAAGCACATCTGAAATACTGAACTGACATATTGCACGCGCTCACTCTATGAGCCCATTGAAAAAACTAGGCTAATATATCTTGATATTAACGAAGTCACCATGGACATCTCGAAATGCTCCCTACTACTAAAAAAATAATCAACCATAAATACGAACATCCGTATCAAGTCTAAAACTTAAACCTAATTGGATAGCTTTCACCAAAAAAAACCTAATCAGTTGAGCTACGTCATTCCTATGACAGAGCATATGCACATGATGTTGTATTCGGTTCATCTGACATTGTGACCCATAACGAAATTGAGGAGAATGGAGAAAGGAAATGATCACACTACATTACTACTACTTTAGCATATATTTTGTCTGTCTGAAAAAAGTCTAATTCTATAATAAATGTAGACAAGTGTTTAGAATTGAACTTTTTCTTGGCACAGAGATAATAGTCCTTATTCGCGAGGGAAAATGATCGTACTGTTTGCTATCGAAAAAACTGGGGCTACGTACCTGCCGTTTGTCACTGGGAGTCATCTGGGACATTACGAATCAATCAGTACATACAGTACTGTTCATAGATCTAGGCTAGTGGATGCCTGGATGGAGCAGAGCTACTAGTAGTAGCAAAGAGAGAGGCAATACACCTCTTTACCTCTACCATGGCGGCGCAATGAATTCGCGTGGTCAGAATCTACGGGCGGCGATCGATCGATCTACCAGATCGATTTGTGACGACGCCGCTGCTACTTGCATTGCATGTGGGGTGTCCTCCTCTCCTTTGACAGATCGATCCATCTTTTTCCTATCCTTTTTCTATCTGCAGCTAGCTCACAAATCTGTCAGGTTTGATGTCTTGCACAGTTGCGTTGGTCGATCGATCGAGTATTTATTGGAGTAAGCTAGCTAGCAATAACGCAACTATGGAAACGGAAGAAGATTCAGTAAGCTCGACGGGAATTGTCGGCGAGTTATTAGGGAATTTGTCGGTCGCTGAGATCATGTTTTTGATCCGGTCAGTGAAAAATTCTGACTGAAAGTCTGAAACCATTCATGTCTCACCAGCTACTACCAGCACTCCAGCAGTAAAGGAACTGGAAATCCCCAGCTTGGAAGTTAGAACCCGTGTAACAAGCGGGCCGTGTTCTTTCTTCATAAAATGCTCGTGGTCAGCAGCAACTCAACACCCAGCTGCCAACTGCCAACCTTATGCATGCATTGGCAATGTTTTGCATGTTGCCATTTTTATTTTCCAGGAGATGCGCAGTGAAGCCAATCTCCATTACTACTACTGAAGTAAAAGTCTCTTCAGTGAAATACCTGTACTTTGGTTGTGCTCAAACGTAATGTACACTCAACCTGTATGTGCTTCATAGTTACTCCAAAACCTACTTTAATTGGCAACATTACGGTTCCAGAATTTACAGATGCTGATAGGTAAACCAGGCCGCACGTACGGATTTATGTAAATACTAGGGCTTCCTTATAAACAAACATAGTACGAAATGTAACATATTGATCATGTCCAAATAAACAAAACTAATATGAAATATGATATACGTTCTTGTCTAAGTAAACAAATTTAGTACTAAACATGGTCGATATATCAAATCTTGTAATAGGCTTATTTATTTTAGAACGAATGAAATACGTTGATACACATGCATGTACATCCGTTCCAAAATATAAATGATTTTGATCGGACGTGACATATTTTAATACTATAAATCTAGACAAATTTTTTATTCAAATTTATAGTAATAGATGTGTTATATTCGGTCAAAATTTCTTATAAGAACAGAGGGTGTATTGTAGTTGGCGTGTGTTCATATGAAATCTGAAATAGTGTTAGCTAGCTAGACTGCCAGTGATGTCGAGTTCCCAAGTCCCCAACCTTATTCCTGCAGTGTCAAACTGTGTTCGATCGATCAATCAGGTCGTAGCTTGCAATTCACACTTGGTACAGTGGCCGCGCCGCGTGGAAGTAAATGCTTGGCCCAATGGCGACTAGCTTGCAAAGAGCCCAATAATTAAATCCAATCCATTTTTTGCTGCTGCTGATGCGGCCTGATTAATTCAATCCTACTCCTTTGGAGCAGACGCACTTGGCAATTGGTATATAAATGAATCGCATTGTGTCGCGTTCTACCTCACACTGCCCTTAGTGATAGCGATAGTGATAGTGCCAGTGTCAGCGTGTCTCGTCGGAATGGCGGGTGCTTGGCGGCGGTGGCCGGTGGCGGTGGCGGCGGTTGTGCTGGCCGTGGCCGCCGGCCCGGCGGTGGCGGCGCCGCAGGTGCCGTGCTACTTCGTGTTCGGGGACTCGCTGGTGGACAACGGCAACAACAACGACATCGTGTCGCTGGCCCGCGCCAACTACCCGCCCTACGGCATCGACTTCGCCGGCGGCGCCACCGGCCGCTTCAGCAACGGCCTCACCACCGTCGACGTAATCTGTAAGCTAGCTAAGCTAGCTAGCTTCCGTCATGCAGGTGATGACGTACATGGCACTGACAAGGGCTAGCTATGCGTGTGTGTGTGGTGTGCAGCTAAGCTTCTGGGGTTCGAGGACTTCATCCCGCCGTTCGCCGGCGCGAGCAGCGACCAGCTGCTCACCGGCGTGAACTTCGCGTCGGCGGCGGCGGGGATCCGGGAGGAGACCGGGCAGCAGCTGGGGGCGCGGATAAGCTTCAGCGGGCAGGTGCAGAACTACCAGTCGGCGGTGCAGCAGCTGGTGAGCATCCTCGGCGACGAGGACACGGCGGCGGCGCACCTGAGCCAGTGCATCTTCACCGTGGGGATGGGCAGCAACGACTACCTCAACAACTACTTCATGCCGGCGTTCTACAACACCGGCAGCCAGTACACGCCGGAGCAGTACGCCGACGACCTCGCTGCCCGGTACGCCCAGCTCCTCCGCGCCATGTACAGCAACGGCGCGAGGAAGGTGGCGCTCATCGGCGTCGGCCAGGTCGGGTGCAGCCCCAACGAGCTCGCCCAGCAGAGCGCCAATGGCGTCACCTGCGTCGAGCGGATCAACAGCGCCATCAGGATCTTCAACCAGAAGCTCGTCGCCCTCGTCGACCAGTTCAACACCCTCCCCGCCGCACACTTCACCTACATCAACATCTACGGCATCTTCGACGACATCCTCGGTACCCCTGGATCCCACGGTACGACCACCCACTTCACCCAAAAACTCAAAATTCATTGCATACACAGGAGGGTTTGAATTTTCAGTTCGAAATTTCGGACCTCACCGGCAAGCACAAATCTGGCCTGAAATTTTCGGATTTTTTAAATATTGTGAATTTGGTTAAAATTTGTTCAAATTCGGTCCAAATATGTTAAAATTCAAATAATCTCGCGAAAAACACCGAAATTATCCAAATTTCGGCAACCACCGAATTACCGAAATTGCAAACACTCACCAGTTAACCGACCAAACCAGTTCAACCTAAAAGATCGTGAAGTCGTTTTGTCACATGCAACGATTGGTTAACCGATCGACCCGTCAGTTCAACCTAAAAGCTTAGCTTAGCGGAGAAATTTTTTGTCTGTGCAGGTTTGAAGGTGACGAACCAGGGGTGCTGTGGGGTGGGGAGGAACAACGGGCAGGTGACGTGCCTGCCGTTCCAGACGCCGTGCGCGAACAGGCACGAGTACGCCTTCTGGGACGCGTTCCACCCGACGGAGGCGGCGAACGTGCTCGTCGGCCAGAGGACGTACAGCGCGCGGCTGCCGTCCGACGTGCACCCGGTGGATCTCCGCACTCTCGCGAGCCTCTAAGCTCGGATCACATGGCCAAAATTTGCTCATATAGATATAGGGTATGCCAATTGCCAAATAACATATAGATATCATGGATTTATTTTTAGGAATATATCATATGTAGACAAGGCTTCTCGTATACACAACGTGCACATTAACTAAAAAATTTCATCAGAAATTATAAAAAAATTATACATATATTTTTTAATACTATTACATCTATGTATAAAATCTCATCTTCAAATTCATTATATATAGGGAATAAAAAAAAATTCTGATAGATTTGTAGTCTAAAATCTATCAGAATATTTTTTTTGTTATGGCTAAAATATAATAAATTTGAGGTTAAGATTTTACACATGAGTATAATACTTTTTGAAAGTACTTGTATATTTTTTTTAGATTTTTTGATAAAATTTGTTAGTTGATGTGCACGATGTGTATATAAGAAGACTTATGTACACAGGATATGTTCCTTTATTATTTACTACAATGTACAACGACGCGTAGTAGATTCTTTTGAGACCATTGTTATATTGTTCTTCCAGTGTTCGGTTAGTTTGGCAACGATGTGTAATTGGTCCCTGAATATCTCATTTTGCCTTGGAACACATGTACCTAGCTTCGCATGATCACAGCATTCACTCGTTACTTGAGAAGAACAGTTAAGGCACAGCTCATGATTAGGTAGTACTAGAAATTTAGTACGTAGAGTGCAATGCAATGCGACCAACCGATGCAAGTGAAGAATAACATGTTGATAAACACGAGCCGTCCTTACAGGTAAATGCCACATTCGGCCATTTCTCTGTTTCCTGAAGGCTTCACGAGGTTTGTACGAGCGATCAGGATAGGAAATTGGTTACAGAAATGCAAGAGGAAAAAAGTGCTGCACGGCATATGAAGTGCATTATCTGGCATGCTCGTCATAGGATTGCTTGTTGTGAAGTAATTAATGCAGTCCATAATGAACATACTCAGAAACTACTACATGCATTGATGCATACCAATTTCCCTTTGTGAATGCCAGAGAATTTTCATGTATTCCTTGCACATACCTGTTATGAGCCGAAACTATGATCAGTTTTCGGCAACACTGGTTTCAGGTTGTACTGCGAATGAAGTTTCTTCTCATCACTCGCAATTTTCTTCAGACTCTGCAAATTTCTTCGTCTCTCTTCTTTGATGTGCCTACTGCGTGAGCATCATCCTCCACTACAAAAGTTTTAATCGAATGCAAAGGCCATGACTCCTCTTGGCCCAAGGTAGCACTAGGACTAGCACCTGGCTCAAGTATATGCTTCGCTCCAGATCTCAACTTAACAGGTAGAATTGTTCTTACCCGATTGACAGAATCAGACCACGCAATCTGCGTATCGTTGTGTAAAAGTTGAAGATCCACTTCAGAATCTTTGCTGAGACAAACAGGCAGTTTTGCATCTGGTCTAGACCCACACAATCCCAGCCTTTCTTCTTGAAGTGGTAACAGATTTAGGTCCTTTCCTACTGCTATGACAGATTTTCTTGGTTTCAGGAACACATCATCCTCTACTGCTGGCCTTTTGAAACCTCTGTTCAATTGTTCAGAACTATCATGATTTGATGTTATCGGAGTCTGCTGCATGCTCCTATTGTCTTTGAGATCACCAGGAGCGCAATTTTTGCTTGCCTGATCAGACAAGGCAATTGATGGATAAAATGGAGGAACAGATCCATGAGGCTGTGCATCTTCGCTGCTGTAAACATGAGAAGATGTAACTGAAGGGGGCAATGGACGGAGGGAGGTGAACTTTGTTGGAGTTGTCAAACCAGGACTGCTCTGAACAGCGTAACCAGACAAAAAAGATGATATTGGAGTCCTCTGTGTTACGTTTTGCCGTGGAAAATAAGCAAACTGTGAACGCGCTGGTCTTATTTCCACTAAGTTGCTAAAGCTATGCTTTGGACTGTAAGATGGAACTGTTGCAGCATTTTTACTCTGTCTGAGGTGCATAGTACCAAGGAGTTGGGGTTCAGAAGCACCAAGAATATTGTTTTCCACACGGAGCTGCTGCTGCCATGGCTCAACCTCATTGTGCCTGCTCACTGGGTGAACATACAGCTTATTTTGAACAGCTAGATGAGGTTGTTGATAGCGACCACTTGTTCTGAAACTATAGGAATCAAGGTCGCACCTTAGTTCAGCTTCTGGAACAGAAGAAAAATGTGATGGATGTTCCACCCCTCCATTTGAATTTCTCAATGTACTAGGAGGCTCAACATACGCACCATGAAAAAACTGAGAAAAAGCTTTTGCGGACATTCCCCGGGAATGATCTTCATCTCTAGTTTGTTTACTTGGACAAGGATTCTTGTTATCTAGACCTCTGAATTGTTTACTGCTGGTTCCAAGAGTGAAGTTTTTGCCCATAAGGCGCACTGTTGTTTCAGGAGCTGGCTGGGTGTTCTGCTCATAATTCTGACTAGGGAAGCAGTTTTGCATCTCTAGTGGCTTATGTGTTTGATTACCTTGTCCCGTGAATGCAGGGCAAAAGCATCCCACTGAAAGCTCTTGCTGATTGCTGTATGGATCATTATTGCTGGGAACTGCATAACCATGTACCTCCATTCTTTCAGAACTTGGTGACTGTCTGAAACCCAAACCATATGCAGCTGATGCTGTAGGAGAAAGATAAGGCTCTGACTGAAAACCAAATGTATCTACTGCACAAAATTGTGGTGCTTGATAGCTGGTTTTTAAATGGGCATAATCCATGCAAGTTTCAGGTGTGATAAAAGCTGGAAATGCCAAAGGTCGTACGTAATCCCCTCCCGGAAATTGTCTCTTAAACATCCCATTAGGATCGATTGTGCCACTATGATGAAGCTTGACAAATTCACCATGCGAATTAAGAGGAAGCCCCTGATAGTCTTCACTACTGTGCATGTTCCTGCATGCAGATACAGCTTGTGCATTGGTTGATTTGTTTGATCCTGCAGAAGAGCTTATGCTGTTCACCATGTCTTTTGATCTAATAAGCCTAGGATGAAGTGCTGTCAACCTTTCCTGAAGCACTTTGCTTCTGTTCCCATCATTTACACGGAGAGAAGCAACAAAACAAGAACTAGAATGTTCAGGCAGTTGTCGCCTAATAAGATCGCTTGATCTTGCCTTGACTGATAAACTAGCACCAACAGATGATCCTTGGTATTTATGATGATTTTCTTCTGCTTGAAATCCAACATGAACATTTGAGCCTTCATTCGGAATAGAGCCCATGCCAGCAAAGTTTTGGGGAAGGACCTGACCTGATAGGACAGCTGAATTAATAGAGTTCAAACAGCTACCACTACTGGATGTCTCTAAGCAATGATTCAAATCCACTGGATTGGCCAATATAGTTTCCTCTTTTGATTTAATAAGCAGAACAGTAGAGCTGGTATCCTCCTCAACACTATCCACTACAGCACTTTCTCGTTGATACAAGAACTGTGGTTCATATGTACTGCAGTGATTGTCACCTCCCTGAGATTTACTATCCTTGTAGGGTTGTTGGGATGTTTGTAACAACTGTGATTTCTCTGTGCCATCTTCAAGTTGAGAGTCTGTCCTTCCAAGTATATCATTGTCATCAGAAAAGGTAACGTGCTTTGGTTTGAGTAAAGACTTTGATGGAGACATAACATCTGTGTTTTTCAGTAGTGTGCCCATTCCTGTTTTCAAATGTTTCTTAAGAATGCTTTGAACATGACAACTACTCTTTGTAGCCTTCTGGCTGCTTAAAATTGTCGTTTTGTTTCCCTTCATGCTTTTCTTTTCCAATGAAACTCCTTTTTTCTTGCTAAGAGAATTTTTCTTCTGCTTTTGTATGGCAGTTTGAAACAACTGCGACATACTAGCTGAGGTGACTTTTGTCTTGCTACTTTTCCCCTGAAACGAAAAAAAAAGCACAGATCATCATGGAGATGTAGTTCAGCACAGCAGTGTACTCCCTCTGGTCAAAAGTATTTTGACATTTAGGACATGATTCAGTCAAACTTATCCGGCCATCAATAATTTCTCAAATGCTTAGTTAAAAACAAATGAAATGGTATATGTAGATTTACCTCGAAAATTATCATGATATCATAAACTTATTAGATTTTATTAACTTATTTTAATATAAAATTAATTGTCGTAATTCTAGAAGTTTGGTCAGTTCTTTTCCTAAACATCAAATATTTATGATTGGAGGGTGTACTACATAATAAGTCTAGCAGCAACAGAAGAAAAATACTAAAATGGGAGTCGCCAGATAGTAACATGCATGGAAATTCAGATATTGCTATTACAAGCTGTAGCTGGACAAGGTTATTAATTGAGTGGATCTAAAAACAGGGTCAAACCATTGGAATATCAAGATAGATAAAGCTCATAAGAATCTGGTAGCCACTTGCCCACTACAGCTAAAATGTAAGGTGACAACAAGGACATCTAAGCAGGACCTCCAACTTAGCTAAAATGTGTCGAGAATATCTACAATGTTTGTAACTGCAGTTGGGCACATGAAACCTACAGCTTTGCTGACTACTGGTTTAGCCAACGAACCACCCATGAGTGCAGGATTGTGCAAGCACATTCAACAGAGACCCGCATCAACTTTTAGTTGTGATACCTCAATGTCATATTCCCAGAAAGTGAATTGTGTTATAATCCATCACTTCTCTCATTGGCTTCGATAAGTACAACGTTAGTAGCATACCATGAACTCTAAATTCATATATATGTTAGTGAATCTAGACGAAAGATGAAGAAGCCAAAATATCTTATAATATGGAATGGAGGGAGAAGCAAACATTCTACTGAGCTACTAAACATTACTATTATGAAAGTAAAGTGAAGTAGGTAATGCAATGCAATGTAGTATGAAACCTTACCTTTTTTCTAACTCCAATCTGAACCACGACTTTCTCCTTCTTGAACCCCTTCTTATTCTTCTTCACCGCCTCAACCCCGAGCGCCGGCGGTTCCCCCTTGTCGAGCTTCCTCCTGACCCGCTTCCCCCTCCCGAGCCCCTCGTCGCCGGCGGCGACCTTGGGCACAGCGGCGAAGAGCTCGACAATGGAGCGCTTCCGCCGCTTGGCCGCCAGCCTCCTCTCCTCCTCCCCTTCCTCCTCGGCCAACGCGGCGGCCTCGTCCCCCCACCACCGGAACCGCCGCACCTCCATCGGCGGCAGCGCCGCTGCCTTCCCCCCGAACGGCCAGCATCTCCTCCCCTCGTCCGCCGCCCCCGCCCGCGCCCGCGCCGCGTAACCCCTTCAAAACACAACTGCACGAGGTCAGTGCGCCACCCCACCCCACCCCGGCGCTCGGCCGTGTAATGCGGACGCCCGGTAAGCAGCAGTAGCGCGCGGCAGCGTAGGTAGGGTACCGGATGGAGAATGCCGCGCCGCCGCCGCCGGCGGCCATCGCGAGCGGGGCCGTGGGTGGCCTCTGTCGTAGCTGCTGCTGCTTCTTTTTTCGCGGAATCTATGTCAGCGATGGTGTCGTCGTCGCACGCTCTGGCGCGCGCGCACTGACGCGACGCACAGCGCGGTGTCACGCGTTCGATGATGGCGACGAAGCGGAGTGGTGGGGTTGGGGGGCGCCCGGAGCCAAAGCCACCTGCCAGTCTGACACCGCTGCTCGCGCTTTTACACCATGGATGGATCATGGATCATGTTCTCAAAGTATATGGCAAAAGCTATTCACATAGATAAAACTTATCTATATTATGTATTTTAACTCTAACAATCCTTGTAATATATATAAATACATAAAGTAACATTACTAAAAAAAGAAAAAGAGAAATAGATATAGATAGATAATATTATTATTTCATACAAATAGTCCATATGCATATGAATATTTTTGTTATTTTTTTATATAGACTAGTTACACAATGATACAAAATAGCTAAATGAAATATTATATTATATATAGACTATTTTTTACTACATTGTTGATATTCTGAGTGGATGGATTGACGGGGAGGCGTGGTGGGGCTACAGTAAAAAAACCGGCAACGGTACAGAAATGGAGTCAAAGAGTGCATATTGAATTGAGTTGAGGATCATCCTTTATAGAAGTTCTATTTTCGAAGTTTTACTCTGCATCACCGTTTTAATCCACTCTTTAATTTGAAACGTTATTTTGTCTATGTTTTGCTTTGGGTCACCCCAAAACTTTTGTGAATCATAGTAATGACCTGAAGGACATCAGCACCCGTAAGCCAACAATATTCTCAAAACTGTCTAGATTCTTCATAGCAGTAAGATGGGTTATATTCAACCAAATCCCTTATATTTTGGAACAAAAGGAGTAAATGAGAGGTTAGATGCAGCTAGAAAAGTGACTTAGCTGAGTTCTTCAACTCATCTTCCCAACACATCACTCTTTTTTTTACGCGCACGCTTTTCAAACTATTAAACGGTGTGTTTTTTTGCAAAAAGTTTCTATACAAAAGTTGCTTAAAAAATCAAATTAATCCATTTTTTTAAAAAAATAGCTAATACTTAATTAATCACGCGCTAATAGACCGTTTCGTTTTTCATGCACACTCAATGTGTCGGGAACACACTGAAACGAACAAAGCTTTAGTGTGGTCTAAAGTGCAACAAAAATAATCTTATCTAAATCAAAGAAAATATTAGCCAAAGGGTAATCGAAATTGAATCTTTGGTAATAAAAGATGGACCAAAGTACAATTCACAAAAAAAAAGATTTACTCTATCCATCTCAAAATATTTTTTTATAAAGAGTAAGGCTTCGTTTGAACCAACTATTCAGCTGAGGTTTTTGATGGTATGTGAAATGAGACAAGCTATTAGATAATGATTAATCGAGTAATAATTATTATAAACTAAAAAGTAGATTTATTTTTTACAAAACTTCTATACAGAAAACTTTTACATAAAATATATGGTTAATTGGATCCATACCATTACAAAATTACCGATTGGAAAAATACCATTACTATGCATGAAACCTGCCGCATACCATTGCAATTTTCTAAAATTCGAATCATACCATTACCGTCGGGTTTTCTGTTACCATCACCGCTACCGTCAAGGTCGGGCCCACTCGTCAGGCCCTTCTTCAACCTCCGACCATTGCCTCCTTTCTCCCCATGAAAACCCTAGTGCGGCGCCCCCTCCAATTCGACTCTCAGCCATTCTCCTTCCTAATTGATGGAGGGAAATTACTCCCTTAACTTCCCTCTGCCATTCTCATACAAATCCCCCTTCAATAGGACCCTGAATTAATGTCAACTATCATGCCTTAACTCGTCATCTCCATGGCCAGACATCGAGTTCCCGCTAGCCATTCTACCTTCGGGCTGCATCTCCAACATGTTCCAGCAGCAGTAGTAGCAACAGTGCAACACAACGAATCAATCCCCTGCTCCTCGCTTATCCCAACAACCCGAACCCATTGAACCACACATACATATCACCACATGAACAGCATGAGCAGTGAGGAATCTGCCTCACCTCCCGTACTGATGCCAATTGAACAGCGGTAGCGGTATCGGTGCGCGAGAGCCGTGGCCCGTGGCGCCACTACTAATGCAGTAATGCAGCGGCAGCGACGACCATCCAATCCGCATGGGACGCTTCGATCAGATCGAAACTGGCAAACCGTCCGCCCACGCGAGCAGATCGAGACTCCAACCGGATCCATCTAGCCACGCAGTGCCCGGCAAACCGTACACTCGCAGGTCGCGGCAACAGAGCAAGAGCGATGTGTGCGTGTTCGAGCACGAGAGAAAGTCAATGAGGAGGTGGTGGAAGTTCTTGTTGCGCCTTGACGATAACTCGTCGGTATCAACTCCCGACGGTGGCTGAAGATTGAAGACGGCCATGACCTTGACGGTAGACGCGATGAAAGACAATATTAACAGAAAACCCGACGACAATGGTATGGTTCAGATTTTAGAAAATTGCAATGTCATATAACAGGTTTCATGAATAGTAATGATATTTTTTCAAACGAGTAATTTTGTAATGGCATGGATCCAATTAACCATAAAATATATTGTTTGGTAATTCGGGAAATGTGCTCACCAAGAAGGAGCATGTAGTTGTTTCGAATATCTGTTTAAAACTCGGCTAAGAAGATGAAATTAACTAGTACTCCCTCGATCTGTTTTAAATTCGTAGTACCAGGTAGTTATCTTCGTACCAGAATACAATAACTTCTGACTATATTTATGAAGTTGCTGTATGCGGATGTGATAGTTGTAATTGATTGAGATGAGAGATTAGATGAAAAACTAAATGAGAAACATTTGTGATTGTTGAAGAAGAGGAAGTATGTGAAGAAGTAGCTACTTCCTCTGTCTATAAATATATAAGGTGTTTTGACCTCTTCTGTTTGTCCACCTGCCACACCCAACTATAGGTGCATGCTAGTCTTCTCTCTTAATCTTGGACCTCTCTAAAAGAACCTCAAATATCCTTTATATTTGTGGATGGAGAAAGTATATTTGGGATAAAATCTAAGCGCTAAAAAAGTAGCTTACTACTTGTGTTCCAAAACAACTACAATTCTAGATATCAAATGGCAAATTAAGAGGGAGACAAAATGACTCATGTGCCCCTTATTAAATGATAGGTGAATGGAAACAAAGATAATTGGGGTAAGATAAAAGAGAAATTTGGATGAGAGATGATTGATAGGATAAGGACATATATATAAAGGTAAAGTTCAATATGAGTTCTCTATATTAATTTATGTCATTAGAGACTATCTTTCTACATCAGTAAAGACAATAAGATCTCTTAACCATCAATAGGGTCGAAAACGGACGGAAATATTCCCGTTCCGACCCGTTCCGTTTTCTACTTTTGTTCCGTCCGTTTTCGTATTTGTAAATCCCGTTTCCGTATTTACGGAAATAGGTGAGGGTATTTTCCGTCCGTTTCCGAGATGTCCCGTTTTTATGCGGAATTGACCCGTATTTATTCCGTTTTTTCATCCCGTTTTCAATGTATATAAGATATGTCTAATAGATTTATATGTTTATAAGCGTTATGCATGTTAACATGTCAACCCATCTCATGATAGTGAATATTTCACTAATAATTTCGTAGATGTATATTAATTTGTGAGTTAGTTCACAAATACTTAAGTATCTCGTTATCATAATTTAATTTTCCGACTCTTCGTCCGTATCTGTCCGTTTCCGTAAGTCCATATATTCCGTTTCCGTTTTTCGAACTGGCATTTTTTGAACCTGATCCCGTTTCCGCCAAAAAATATAGAAACGGAAGTAGAAATAGGGTTTTTTTCAACCGTTTCCGTCCGTTTTCATCGCTGACCATCAATGCATTAAATGTTTTTTTATTCTTTTTTTCTTTTCTCCACCCTTATGCAACAAACTTTTCGTTAATAAATGCTAAAAGTCAACTCTGAACCATTGTCATATGTAGCAATGATGTTTTTTTTCCTCTTTTTCTTTCACGCCATCAAATTTACTTGTATGATAACAGAAAAAAAAATCCGTTATTAGACATCATTGAATATGTCCTAAGTAATATTTTAGACCATGCTTGACTACACTTGTTTTGGTTGTGGCGTAGCCAGCCCATGTAGTATTTTCGACCAGCAGTTGCGACAACAACTACACTATGCATCCGAACAGGGCCTCTAATATTGGATATACGAGGTAAATTTGAACCCGGAATTGCATATGTGAGGTGGGATAGTATATTTTAAGATGAAGAGTACCTTTTATCCTCTTGTTCGGTGAATGAGGGTGAAAGTATGGTGATAAACCTTGTCACGCTACAGCTCTTCAACCATTTCTACCGTAATTGGCCTAAACTGAGGTGATAATGTGAGATATTTCCTATCAGAGGAGGTGTTGCAAATGATATACATGAGAAACTGTACGTTCTATAGAAAAAGATAGATAGAAAATATTTCTCGTTTTTCATGCATACTCTTCCCAAACTGTTAAACTGTGCGTTTTTTTTAAAAATTAATCGAAAAGTTATTTAAAAAGAATCATAGTAATTTATTTTTTTAGTTTAATAATTAATATTTAATTAATTATGTATTAATGATTCACCTCGTTTTACGTATTTTTTCAATCTTCTTTTTTCTTTTTTATCTCCTCTCAAACTCCGCGTTCGAAAGAACTACAAACGGAAGATAAACTTTTAGATATTCGTGACACGCTTTTCAAACTACTAAACGGTGTGTTTCGTGCGAAAATTTTCTATATGAAAGTTGTTCTAAAATATCAGATAAATCCATTTTTCAAGTTTGTAATAATTAAAACTTAATTAATCACACGTTAAAATCACCTCGTTTTACGTAAAACGCTTAGTCTTCATCTTTATCCGAGATTCAAACACCACCTAAATTTTGGCACTTGTAGTATAGAATCATCATAACTTCTCAATCAGGCAGGTCTCCCGTTAGTTGATTGGTCCACATTGACCTTTAAGTTACTGACACGTGGAACAAAGAAAAATGCTGCATCTATGCGTCTATGCTCATGCTTGCATTTCCGAGCTCACGATCAATAAAATAAACTGAGAAGATATGTTGTCTTGTTGTTATGTTTATCCGTATCGTTTATTAGCAAAAAAAAATATTGTAGGTAAAATTTTTATATGTGTGTTCTTAGTAATTCAAAAGTAAATAGAAAAAATAAACCATGGTAAAAAAACACCGTATCAATTTCAAAATTAAGCTTTAAAATTAAATATTTAGCTTGCAAGCATAAGTATGAGTCCTTCAGGTGATTTAAACAATATTACAACTACTCAAATATACATGACACATCTGATAAACTACAAAATAAAAATATAATAAAATAGAAAATATAATGACATGCTAGAAGAAAATAGTGTGGTCAAAAAGAAAAAAAACAGGGACCGAGACTTTCTTTTAAAAAAACAAATTCAATGTTGTCTAGATCCTAGAGGCTTCTGAGCATGTCTCTATAACCGGAGCTAAAAATAGATAAATAAATAAATAAATAAATAGAGAACACAATTAAATTTTCTTAAAAAGTACAGCACAATGAAGCACCGACATCAGCCGCATTGGATCGCTCTTACAATCACATTACAATCGGTGCCATGCCAAATCTAGTCCATAGACTGAGAAAATTTGAAAATCTAAGAGCTCTCAAACAAAACTTTTTAACCTATGAAAGCTACTGGCAACTTTTTTACTAACGCTGTGTTCGTTTGTTAGGTTTGAGAAAATATTCTCTTCGCACGAAAAACGAAGCGACTCATTAGCACATGATTAATTAAGTATTTACTATTTTTTTTAAAAAATGGATTAATATGATTTTTTAAAACAACTTTCGTATAAAAACTTTTTGCAAAAAACACACCGTTTAGCCGTTTGAAAAACGTGCACGCGAAAAAAGAGACGTGAGGTGGGAAAGTTGGGTAAAGAACTCAGCCTAAACATCTATTTCTTCTTCAATACCGTTTTCATAAACATAGCAATGTTAAATTACTCATATGGAAACACAATAAGCCTAGCAATAGCATATATTACTATTATACTTCAGTTCTCAACCTTTGATAAAAGCAAAATTAAAGAGCCCAATTATTTTCAAATAAATAAATATTATAGGGGTTTTACAACAATCAAATTAATTATGTAAAAGACTTGCAAAATAGTTCTGATCTAAATGTTTTTCATAGTACATTCACGGGCTATAAATTTTTAAAGAGCACCTATTTGACGCACTGATTTTCTAGTTTGTACTAGTGCCTGTGAATATTGATAGTAAACTAAATATCAATTTGGTACTATTAAAATTGCCAAAACTTTGATAAGGTCAAAACTGACTTAAATCTAAACAAGCTCATATAATTGAGATCACCCTGCGAACCAGCCAGCAGCAGCGGCTATAGCCACTATAGCCACCGTTCCATATGGGAAAGTGATGGCTAGATCTTTGTAGCGTTGTTGACTGGATAAGGCAGTATCTTGGTTTTGTATAGCCGTTACTGTCTAGCTACTGTGGCACTACACCGTTACTAGTATTGTTTAAACCTACTCTGACACAAATTCTAGTATTGTGGTTTCGTTCTCTATTATTATCCCGGACAAACATCACAAGCTTTTAAATGGTATAATTTTACGATGTACTTCATTAATATTTTTGAAAAAATATCAAGTCAATAAATATTTAATTTATTCGTCTGTGTCCTCGAATAATTGTCCTAAACTTAGTTTTATCCATCCTACAATGAAGTATATGTCCCGCTTGAACTCGCATTGGATGATATCCATACAGTATGCTTCATGCATGGGTTCTCCAAAAGCGTAAAAACATTTGAGCAAGTGCATAACATCAAATGACATAGAAATTGTGCTGAGTGCTACCTCTGATCTTGCTGGGCCTTTATTCAATTTGATCGGAAACAATGGCATTATGGCAATTTACAAATTACACCAAGACAAAAGGTAATTGGCATACTGGCAAATAACATGCACACGATGGTAATTATGCAAAACATTCTAGCTTGATAGCAAGAATAAGATTTTTTACTAAACAACTACACAGTGCCTGTGCTCTAATTAGTCCTAACAAACTACCATTTCAACAAATGCTAAAAAAAATATGTATACCTTTCTCACAATCCCAGGTGGAAGTATGTGGGAGTATAAAGGCATGTAAATATTTCTAACGTCTAAACTTCGAATAAAATTTTCCCTTAAATTACTTATCCAATCTACAATTCGATTATACCATTGTGTTCGTTGTAATTAAATCTTTATAACAAAGATCCGACATGATTATATTTTAATAAAAAAATATATGTGTTGTATTACTTCTATGATATGTGTAAATTACTTTTATATTGTATTATATTACTTCTTAGACATTCATAATGTTGTGAATATGTCACTTTTATTGTTGTTTTTAGTTAGTTGTATAATTTGTGTTGATTCAATCCAATTTGTATAGACTCATGTTTTTACCACCCACAACAGATTTACTTTTAATGCAGTGATAACTTACATGTTGTGTTAAGTTACTTTTATAACTTGAGTAAATCACTTTCAGGCTTTATTGATTTACTTTCGTAAATGTCTAGTAAGAAGTAATTTAATTAACTCTAAAAGTAATTTACATAAATGATAAAAATAATTTACAACATACATATATTCTTTTGTCGAAATATAATCATGTGATATCTTAAATTGCAAATACAACGTGTAATCGAATTGTAAAAATAATACCCAGTTTAAAAGATATAAGTTTTTTTATATGCAGTTAGATCCTTTATAACTAAACGGCATACATCCTAACGGCTGCTACGTGACACTTGTCTTATCACATACGGTGTGAACAGCTGGCGCGTGATAAGGCTAATTAGTGCGCGCGTACTAATTAGATTTTATCTTTTTTAGCACGCAAAAGCCTTGCACGAATATATTAGGAGAATAAAAATAAGGTAATATCGACTGTTTGAATCTCCTAAAATCTCCTGAAGATAAGTTTCACGTAAAACGAGATAATATTGACGTGTGATTAATTAATTTTTAATTATTGCAAACTTAAAAAATAGATTTATTTGATATTTTAGAACAACTTTCATATAAATTTTTTTTTGCACAAAACGCACCGTTTAATAGTTTAAAAAACGTGTCACGATAATCTGAAAGTTTACTTTGCTTATAGAGGATTCGAATGCTGCCTTACTAGATCAATCAAAGATGTAAGACGGGGATACCTTCGTTCAACTTTATCCAAACCAATGACAATTTACAAGTTTCAATGGGACAAAAGGTGATTGTAGATTAATAATAATAATGTGCACACAAATAGCAAATAAGCTAATGTTCTTGATCGGAAAGAAAAATCAGGTGATAGACTTACCAGATCAATCAAATTAAGATGCAAAACGAGGACAGCTTTATTCTAATGGCAAAAGAGCAGTCAGGGTCATGCCTGTGAGCCTGAGCTACTTGATTCGAGAAGGGAAAGGGAAGAACAATAATAGTGCACTAGTCGATCTTGAGGGACCAAGCACAAGAATGCTTCATATGATCCGAGAGCCAAACTTGGCAGCTAGCTACTATGGATTGTACCCAAAATATATCCTTTAGTCATAAATATTTAACCTTGTCGAACTTTTAGAACTTTAATCATAAAATTTTATATAGAATAAATTTATGAAATTATAGTGCGTACTAATTTTTGAGGCAAATCTGTAAGTACCTTTTTTCTTTGGTTTTTATATTAAGTGTTTAAGAAGTTAATGCGGTTAAGTTTAAGCAGTTAATGGTGATTAAAGTTTCAGAAGTTTTGACTAATTCTTGTTCTAAACATTGAACATTAAATATGTATGACCCTGGATCACCTCGTATACAAGCAAAACACAAGCCCCCACTGGGGCTTATATATATTTAGTTGTTCATATACAAATCTCATGCAGAACAGAGAAGAAGCCTCCCTATATGCCATCTGGTATAGACGTTTAGTTGCAACTGGACACATGCCAGAGAATATGGTTGATACATGCAACAGCAACATCATACAAACATCTAACATCATAATTCCATGCAATGAGTAAACATGGTGTTATGGGAAGCATCAATGGTGTGTGATAGTAAAGTCAGAGATGGATAACTTCATTCACCAGAGTTTAAATCTCATTGTGCACAAATATTACACACATGCAGATGAAATTTCAACAAGTTTTCAGTAAGATCAGATTTCAGTGAAATCAGAGATATATCGCTGGTTTCCGTCTCTTAGAACGTGTGCTAGAGAACACATTTACGAGGGTGTGAGTGTGCTGTTGCGTGAGTGGTGATGTGTGTGCACGTGCGACTGCCGTGTAACAAAAAAAATAAAGTATGACATTAAGTTATGAAATCATTTCTTAGTGAGACAATTTCTAATTACATGACATATATCAAGATCTGGTTGGCCAATGACCACACATGATTAATAACATAGTATTTTTATAATCGAAGCTGTGATAGCAACATCTAAAAAATAACACACATCCCTTTTAAGAAAACATCAAAAAACGAATATTGTCCGCTCAAAAAAAGCTTAAAAAGTATTGTTCAGTTTTTCCTTGTATGTACTTTACGAAAAGGATTCCTCCCCCTATGGCATTTCAAAGTTACTGAAGACCATAGAGCATAGCTTTCCTTGCATTATATTGAGCATCTGATAATCAAATCAGGCATGTGCGTTCAGAAAATCTTAACTAGAGACCATACAGTAATTCCAACTTTACAAGTCCTCGTACCATTTTTTGCTCCATGTGAAGAAGAATCTGCTTTGAGCAAATGATAGAAATAGAATCCTTATCCTGAAGTGAAGAAAGTGGTACAGGACTTCCAAATGACTACTTTGATTATTTTTTCCCTTTGTGTCCGATGAAAATACATGTAAAATAGTTAATACCCTGTATCGAGACGCTACAAGGGTAAGCATACAAGATAAACCGCAGGCAATCGAGTTATTTTTTACTCATGCATGAATGAGTACTAATAAAGCAAACGATGCATTCCACTGCTACAATTTGTGGCAAGTTAAATCATGTGAATCAAGTCGATTCGGGAACAAACATTGCAGCAGTAACTCCAGTGATATTACAGTACATATTGAAGAATGTCATTAGCATACTGAAGAAATAACATGAAACAAAAACAAGATCATACCAAAATATGACAACGATCAAGCAACATGACACATAAATTAAACTAACTTTGAGCTTTGGGAACATGCACACAGCGTTCTCACTTTTTTGACAATAACAAAAGAATGATGTCCATGTTCCAAAATAAATTGTTATATGATATCTCGCAGGTCCAAATAATAGAAACAAACTTGCTATACATTTATCTCGCTCCTAAAGACCTAAAGTACCATTGTGTAACCCCTAAAATGACTTAACTAAATAAGCTATTTAAGCTCCTTAGTGTTCTCAAAAGGGTAAACGAACACTTTCTAGTGCATTAGATGCAACAAGAAAGGCAAAGCAAAAAATATTCCTAGATGTCTACTGCTCAGATACGGTGTTGCAATGAGAATCCGAACACATTAAGTACACCCCAATGTTCAGCACGAGTATACAATTAAGTTATGAAGCATGATATTTGTCATTTGCAACGAGAGGATGTGACCAAAAGAACATGAACACATTAAGTACACTAAGGCTTGCTCCAGTAGACACAAACTATGCTACCAATCTGATGAGCAGGGCAGTTCAAGCTTAGAGGTCAAAGAAATCTAATCCATGACTAATCCATAGGTCTCATAATCTGATCAACATATGAAGACCGATTTGAAGAAACAGTTTCATATGGGTGGTGCATCACATGATGTCTCTTAACTTTTGAAAGGTGAATAAGACAACCCTCATCCTTCACCATATAAATAGTTCGTGCTTGGACACTACTTACCCTGACTCATAGTGAGCTAGCTAGGTCTACAGATCAATGGATCCTTTGGACCTATCTCAGATCATACAGGATGTGTTGGATCCATTTATTTCAACCATTTCACTCAGAATAACCTACAACAACAGGCTGCTTCTGGCAGGAGCTGAGCTTAAACCATCTGCAGTTGTAAGCAAGCCACGAATTGATGTTGGTGGCAATGACATGAGGGTTTTCTACACACTGGTAAGCTAGGTGGTTTTAAGATATACACTATCAAATGGAACAATATATGTCAATCCTTTTTTTTTCGATAACTAATATTACAATCTCTATTGGTAGGATTTTTTTAAAAGCTCTTTTGGGATAATTTTCTAGTCTATTCTATTAAGTTCAATGAAGAATACTTTACTAGCAAAATACAACCTACCTGCATGACAACCCATTTGCCTTCACCTAAAAAGGTATTGGTGGATCCAGATGCCCCAAGCCCAAGCCACCCATCGCTGAGGGAGTACTTGCACTGGTAAACCAATCGCGACATATTGTTGACCAATTATGGCAAATTACATCTTCTATTTTTGGCCCATGCATTTGAATTTTGGGATATTTTTTTTTAGTCTGCTCTCATTATTTATGATACAACTGTACTTTTTGTAGGATGGTAACAGATATCCCTGGAACAACTTCTGTCAGCTTTGGTATGGTGTCGTTATATAGCATAGTGTTTGATGTGGTTCTCATTTTTAGCTTAATTTTGTCGCTGTGGAGGTTATGTTCCGCAAAGGCTCAAACATGTTATTACCACTAAATCATACGAGGATATCAAGGAATAAAAACTGAATGTTAGACAAGCTGTCAGGTGACAGTAATGCAGACAACTTTTATAACAAGCTTGCTTCCCTCAAAGACACAACGGGGAGCCACTCATTATAAAATCACAATCACATAGCAAGGCCTTAATTTTGTTTAAAAGAGTATGCATTTAACCTGTTTTAACAACAGTTTCCTCTTAATGGCACACAAGAGCTGAGAATCTGATAAAAGTTTAAACTAGCAAGTACCCATGTTAATGAAGCTAAGTATATCAGAAAGAATTTTACAACGGGCCATTCTTTGATGACCAACAATACATAGGAGGGGGCTTATAATATATTGGAATGCCTAAGGATTTGCATTTCGCTACATGGAACATAAAGTGTTTTACTCGAGTTGCACACTTTTTACTTGCAGTGAGTGAGTGCATCAGCCAAAAAGCATTAGAATTTGGCGCAAGTCTGGTACCATTTAACTTCAGTAAAACCTCAACAGATTACTATTGTACGTTTTTTATTGGAGTTGTAAAATAAGCTACTCAAACACTCAGAAGTACAATATTGTCATGCTACCGCATTTATTTTTCACATGCCAAGTGGTTTCATTTGATATGCAGTATTTAGAGGTTTTCTGTAATACACAATTTAACTTCAAACTACCATACACCGGAGTAAAAGGTTGCCCTATATATTGGAACAAAAACTTGCTCCTATGTCTTAAACACATATTTCTATATCTATAAGACCAGTATTTATCTATATCAAAAGAGGCAGCTGCACCATATATAGAATTATGGATGAGTCAACCTACACTTGAAGTGAATGAAGTTGAACTATCTTATGCTTATAGTCGAGAACTTCATAAATTCAAAGTGCACGCATGCTCCTGCAGGTGAAGAGCTAATATTATAGTCAACCTACACTTGAAGTGAATAAACTATCTTATGCTTATAGTCGAGAACTTCATAAATTCAAAGTGCACGCATGCTCCTGCAGGTGAAGAGCTAATATTATAGTTAACCTACACTTGAAGTGAATAAACTATCTTATGCTTATAGTCGAGAACTTCATAAATTCATAAATTCAAAGTGCACGAATACCCCTGCAGGTGAAGAGCTAATATTATATGAGAAACCAGAGCCAAGATCAGGCATCCACCGGATGGTATTTGTGTTGTTTCGCCAACTCGGCAGGCGGACAGTCTTTGCACCGAACACACGACATAACTTCAACTGCAGTATTTTTGCACGCCAATAGCACCTCAACATCGTGGCTGCCACATACTTCAACTGTCAAAGGGAAGCAGGATGGGGTGGACGAAGGTTTGCGCCTGAAGGTCCTTAAGCGAAGTACTAGCAAATATAGCCATCACAAGTAATATGCTTATATATACAGGACGCACTGTACTATCTCTATATGCAGCATTATATATTTAGAGTGCAGCTCTAGCGTGAGGGCAATGTGGCATACACATTAAGAGTTGATCAGAGCTTGTTATGATATAGCTCAGTTATCAGTACATCAGATAATTAATAAGACAAATATTATCTTGGAAGAACCCAAGATATATGTATGTAGCTTTTACAGTAGAAATAACTCAAATTTAAATTTTAGGCATGCTGCACTTGGACAAGCTTTATTGAATAAACTCACCTCAAACTTAACTTACGGCAGAAGCACCAAAGGGAGGAGATTAATCACTTTCTCTCAAGGTGGAAGATCTCCACCAATTCCCATGACTCCAAGCTTTTGTCCTCGGTATCCGTCCTATACAGCGCAAGCTCGGAGATCTCAAACTGAAGTCCACAAATCTCCTTGTCAATCTCCTCTACCTTCTTTCTTGCTATCTCCTTCTCCTCATCTGTCAGGTCTCCGTATAATAGGCTGACATGTGGCATATACGCTGCAATGAAGAAGACCATGAATCATCACCGATTACCAACCTGAGAATTTTAGTGGACAAAAAATTTCTGGTAGCTGTGCTAACTTACGGGTTGATCTCTCATACCCAAAGTGGCCACAGCAGTGATCGCTCGCTTCCACCACCTGAGACAAATTCAGATAATATGACTCACACTGCACAGGCATTTGATCTGAACGAGATACGCAACAAAATGTTGGAAACGATGACGCTGACACTATCACACCTCTGAATCCATTGAGCTCTAGAGTCGCGCTTCTAAAACTAGGGAATCGCTTAGGGAGGAGAAGGAGGAAGGATAGGCTAGAGTAGTACCTCGGGGGTGGGCTCGAGGAGGAGGTAGACGCACTGGTAGAAGAAGTCGCCGCGGGCGACGCCGACCACGCGAGCGGTGTAGGGCCGGACGCCAGCGGCGGCGGCGCGGAGCGCCTCGACGGCGGCGGAGCGGCGGAGGCGGATGGCCCCGACGACGGTGGCGTGCGGCTCGAATGCCGGGCCGCCGTGCGCGGCGCGGAGGCCGGCCATGACGCCGCGGAGCCGCTCGCGGACGGGTTCGGGCGGGAACGCCCACACGGAGTACACCTCCTCCGGCGACTGGTCGGCGGCGTCCATGTGGGCCGCGCGTTCGTGCCGGCGCCGGAGCAGGAGGCGGGAGCTCCGCCGGTGAGTCGGAGGCGGCGAGCGGTGCTGGAGCGAGGAATGTGGGGAATATGCTTTGCCGACGAGAAGCATCGCGTCGCGGGAGATGAACTAATTAATGGAGATCCTAGGATGAGACACTGACAGGTGGGGCCATCTCGGGACACGGATCTGCCGGGCCAAACTCAATGACCAGTTACACCAACACAACACCGGATAAAACACGTTCTAATACCATAAATTTGGATAGATAAATAGATAGATAGTTATATTTTGAGATAAAAGGATTAATCGATAAGTTAAAGATTTTGACTAAGAACCAGCTCCGTCAAGATCTAAATCTAGAATTAGTACACTAAGCAACAATATAATTTTAGAAATTAGTAGGACTAACCATGTGACTCAATAATGTCAACTCTAGTCGTGATAGAAAAAAAGGGTAGGCCCATTATTTTTTGTTATGCGCACATGGCAACTTGTAGCTAATTTTACATCAAAATGACAAAATCATCAGGCAAATGGTGCTATAGAAACATGGATAGACAAGGCACACTTTTGGTTACTGACTTGTCGATTGATCTCATCGAATAAACATGATAACAAGCAGAAATATAAAATTCTCTCAACTGTTCAAACTGTACTCGGTAGCCCTCCATATATATGATAATATTTCATGCCTAAAGCCCTTAGGTGCCTTTAGCTCGTGTGAAACAAGTACAAATCACATGCAATTTAGCTACCCATTTGTCCCCCTTTATTGAGTCCAATTCTCATCAAGATTTTAAGATCCTACCAAAATTTTTTCACAAGTTCTACCTCTGAATTCTAGCTCCCACATCACCACTGCATTGTGAAATATCATCTAATGCTTATCATCTTTTGGGGTAACATCCTTCTTTGCAGTATGGGACTCCAGTTCCTTAGGTGCAGCCCGCTCAGCAGATCTGCAGAAATGAAAGGAGATACAGCAGAGGGCAGAGATCAGATGTGTTGCATTGACTTTGCATTTACCGGAGCTTTTCAACGAAGCCCAAAATAACGTGTCAATAAAAATGTAATGGCTAAAGAAAATGCATCACAAAGTCAGACTCACAAATGCCTGAACACCATTATGAGATAGTGCGCACATGGAACCATGGAAAGTTGCAATCCAACTGCTGCTAATGCTACTCTAGCACATAAGCTTTTTTTTTTTAACCAGACTCTAGCACATAAGCTTAGCGAACTAATTTTCTTCTCATATTCAAAGAGCAAAGTCTGATTTCAGCAATGATATATATAAAATGCTACAAGAGAAATCAGTCAGTTAAGCCTTTATGCCAGGAAGGCAGGAAATACCCAAACCCAATAGCATTATTTAAAAAAAAAGAGCTAAAAAACCAAGACATGAAGTTAATGGGCTACTCAACTACTGTTGGCATTATCAACAATGACATGGTCTTATAATATCCAAAAGTTGAGGAGCATATGGCAACACACGTAATCAAAATCTGGCTAGCTTGGATGAAGTTGATTAGTTGATCTAGATTCCATCTTAACTTACCAGATATACAGTAAATCCATCAAGCAATTTATGCACCCTTGACAAAGCCACAAAGGATATAACAAAACACTCCAACGGGTAGAACCGTGTGAAAAAATAAAGCTAGTGAACTATCCACTCTTCACAAAGGAACTTGTAACAGAAAATAGATTAGCATCTAAAAGACTAAAACTGTGAAAGTTTACTAAGTTGAAAGCAAGATTTATGAGTTAACACCATGTGCCGATATTTTATCTCCAACAGATATCATCGACGAAATGAGGAATATGGAAAAGACAACATAGAGTGAAAGAGCCCACAACTTTACAGTGTGACATAGAGAAATACAAATTGCAAGCCAAGATGTCGACATGTCGAGTTAAGAACCTTACAGCTAGGAATCTAGGAAATTCAATCTACAAGAGAAAGGTGCGGCATAAGTAGAGGTCTTATCCACTGGTGCGGAAACTGATTGTAGCCACAGAGTTGACAATTGAGCATGTAGAATAAGCAGCCCGTCACTTGACAACCACATAACAAGATTCTACATACTGTATAGGAAATCAGAACATATCACTTCTTGCGTGGCATTGGCACCTCATGATACTTCTTTAGAAAGGCAAGTTGGTTCTCATTCAGTTCCATGTTATCCATACACAATATGCTACCGCAGATGACCACACATGTCACTGGATTGGGGATTCATAGGAAGCACAAACTAGAAAGGAGTACTAATTATCAAGTTTGATCCCTCTAGTTCATTGGAATTACCTCAACATGATTGGACTAGAACTCTACTAACTCTACTTCAGTGATTTGCATATAACCATAAAAAAAGAACAGCCAGCGGAAATTCAAATACAGTCAAACCTGGGTATCAAATTAGCCGCGCCCTTAGCAAAAGGGCACGGGAGATCATGAGCTAAGACAGATAGTTAGAGGTGAGAGCAGATAAGCTAGGAGACAGAGTTAAACGGCCATACTTGGCGGCAGCGGCGTACCACACATGTCACTGGATTGGGGATTCATAGGAAGCGCAAACTGGAAAAGAGTACTAATTATCAACTGGATTGGGGATTCATAGGAAGCACAAACTGGATAAGAGTACTAATTATCAAGTTCGACCCCTCTAGTTCATTCGAATCACCTCAACATGATTGCACTAGAATCGTACTAACCCTACTTTAGCAATTTCGATAACTACAAAAAATCAGCCATCAGCAATTCCAAATACAGTCGAACCTGGCCACCTGGGCATCAAATTAGCCGCGCAGTTAGCAAAAGTAGACTGGAGATCATGAGCTAAGACAGATAGTTAGAGGCGAGAGCAGACAAGCTAGGAGGAGGCGGAGGTAAATGGCCGTACTTGGCGGCGGCGGAGGACTCCTCCTCGAGCCAGTTGCGGATGTGGCGGACGTTGCGGCGGAAGATGGCCGCCGACTGCTTCACGTCGCTCCGCAGCAGCAGCACCGCCGTGCCCACGCCCACCACCGTCAGGATGAAGTTGGTCAGCGCCATCGCTCTCCTTGCCCCCTCCGATCGCTCCTCCTCGCCTCTCCCCTCCAAAACCCTAGCGCCGCCGGCAAAGGAAGCAAAACCCTAGCACGTTATCGGAGGCCTCGCGTCCCGAGCGGACACGAGCGAAGGACGATGGGCCTTGTGGGCCTCAGTATTGAGGGCTTAAACTTGAAAGGAATAAGTCCACTTACCGTCCCTCGTCTTTATGTCGAGTTTAATTGGAACCCCTAAACCGTAATACAGAAATATGCACCCCTCAACTTATAAAATCAGGTTAAATTAGGTCCTCCAACAGTATAGATGGCTGGTTTTGATGACGTGACAAGTTAACCTGGTCTACTCGTGCTGACTAGGTGTTACGTGGCAAAAAAAAGAGTGGCCCCACATGTCGTCCTCAATCTCTTCCCCTCATCTCTATCTCTAGAGAGAAGCAGGCGGCGCGTGGGTGCAGCTCGGAGAGCCGGCGAATGGCGCGGTTGAGCGACAGTGTGGATCCCGTGCCCGCCGGAGGGGGGGTTCGGAGGTGAGGGCGCGGGAGAGGCATGGGCTGCCGTCGTGCTTGACCGCCATGGGGGGTGGCCAAGGGAGGTTGCGGGGGAGGCGGCCGACGAGCTTGCCCGGCCTCTGTAGTGGCGAGTCCTTGGCGGCCCGTTCCAATGACGGCACTAGCGCCGCGGCGCGCGGGAGATCTGGCAGCAGAGACAGGGTCTCGCGACGCCGAGTGGGAGCATCGTGCAGTCGTGTGCGGCGGCCGACAAGCAAGCGAGCGGTTTTTGGTGGAGATGTGCCGCCATGTTATTCGCACTCGCATCCTTTCCGGATGGCCTCCCCAACTTCTCCGTCGATCGCCGCAGAGGAGGGGGCTCGCCGAGTGCCGCGGAGTCAACACATGATTGAGCGTGCGGCGGCTAAAGCTGGCAGCGGGGGACCCGGGAGCCGGGAAGGACGCGGCGGCATTCTCGCGCTCCTCCTCGCTGTGCTCGGCGTCCAACACCCACACGGCGGCGCCGCCGAGCACGAGCACACGCGTGCTGGCCACCGCCATCGAGCACCTCGAGAGGAAGCCAACCTCATGTCATCCTCCGACTCGGAGACCCTCTCCGCCAAGGCCAAGCCCCATCCGCGGCCGTCGTAGATGGAGCTTCGCCCTCGTCGGCACGCCATCCTGAACACGACGACCACAAGCGCCAGCGCGGCCTTGGCCTCGTCTTCTCCCCAGCCCCAGCCACCGCTCTGATGTCGGCGTCAACGGAGCCGCAGCCAAAGGACGACCGCATCAATTGAGAGCTTGTTCAACCCGTTTGCGTCACCGACCTCCGTTCTCCAGTACACTGCAACGGATGAGGTGGTCGCGCCCTCCTTCGAGCATCTCCTCGTCGAGCTGGGCGACCTCTCCGAGCCACCGCCTCCCACCAAAGGCGGACTGCGCCCACTCCACCAAGCGCCGCCGAGCCGTCTCCTCGCGTGCGTGGTTGGGAAAAGAAGAGAAAGAGGAGAGCACTGACATATGTGCCCAACATATTTCTTCTCACCTATATGTTTGACCCGTATGTATTTTATTTTTTTTACTAGATGTCACATCAGCTAAATCTATTGTTGATATTACCTAGGACCTGTCTTGGACGGTTTTGACAAGGTAAAAGGTGAAGATTTGGATATAGCGGTCCAAGGGTATCAATTAAAATCAATATAAAGATAAAAAATGCCAAGTAAACTTATTCCAACTTAATCAGGGTGGGCATGAGGCCGGCCCAATCCTCTCCTCTGCTCCAGTTAGCCTCTGCACTTCCTATCTCAGAACAAAAAATAATGGACACATTGACAAGAGAATGACTGTGCATGGCATTCCGTCCGAACGGGACAATTAAATGACACCTCCGCCTTCCTGAGCAAGATATGGATAAGGATCAAAGATGACTCAGCTAGCCTGACGTATCAATGTGCATGGCTCTCAAAAAAATCCGCATGTTACAATTAATGGTTGGTCCCCACGTGCATCGAGCGCTCCTCCTTGAGTTTGTAGGTCGGAACATGCATGTGTAGTGCCTCATCAACTATTTTATTACCACGCTATTTTAGTACTACTAGTATAACTAGGATCAGACGATTTCTATCGTGTATCGTGTATCAAGTGATAGTTACGAAATATCATCTGATACCGGTCTAATTGATATTAGATGATACTTATTAGGTATCACATGAATTTTTACCAAGTATTAGATGATACTTGTGAGGTATTATCTGATACCTGATAAGTATCACCTGATATTTGATAGAAATTGTTTGAGACCTGATAAAAATTGCTTGACATTGGTTAAGTATCAGGACATAATATCTCACAGATACCACGATCTAATACTTAACCGGTTATCATTCCGTCCGAATCTGGTAGCATTTCCGAAATGATAAAAGCACAATTCCCAAAGAGATGAACCATAAAGATAAAATAAGTACTATAACCTCCGTCCCAAAATACTCGTCGCTTTGTGTTTTTGTTTATAAAGTTTGATTATTTGTTTTATTCAAAAAATTATGGAATTATTATTTATTTTTTTGCGACTTGCTTTATTATCAAAAATACTTTAATTATGTATAATTCTTTTTTATATTTGCATTAATTTTTCAAATAAAACAAATGATCAAACGTTACGAGAAAAAAATCAAAGCGATCATATTACTAATATGGGACGGAGAAAGTACTCCATAACTTCTTCCCGTGAGCATGCACACATAAATGCATTGATTTGCTTAGCTTTACCATACTGTGTTGTTACCAACTCAGGTACGGGTGTGGCCCGCCTCCTCATGTCATGTGACCATGAGCACTTGAGTGAGGGCTGCAGCACACCTCGGTCAGATGCTCGTGTCCGCGTGTCGCTAGAGGCATGATTTTGCACAAAATGAGATTGACTTATGTCCGTATCAGAGGGAGCGATCATAGAAGACTTCATAAAACTATTCCGTCCAAACGGTATCCTGTACAGTAGTTTTTCTGAATTGACAAACAGATAATGGACACATTGACTAATTTGGATTTGATTATAGGGTCGACAGTGTGAAATTTTATGTAACTTTAAGATTTCATGCATGTGAGAGCGAATTGAAGACAAAAACATAGTAAATTTTGTAAAACTATATATATTTTGATTAAACTATCACAAAATTATATGATACATTGTCTTAAATATGTGGTTTTAGGCTAGTTTGATCAAAGTATACATGGTTTTGTGAAATTTCTCTACTATGTTAGAAGCGAAGTCGTCTTCCTTCCATCTCCTCCTCCCTAATGCGCCCGCACATGAAAGGCAACCACTAGATTCAATGCTTTATTCTTGATCACTCCTCTAGTCTTTAATTATACGAGTCTAACCCGTTACAACATATAGACATGTAACACTGTTAACAACAAAATTTGGTAAAATAGACCAACAATCAGGATTGGATCCGAAGCGAATTTGAAGGGATAAGACGGTTTTCAAGAACAGACAGCGCATCGACTGAAGCTGTATCGGCCGATATGAAATCGGATTTGGGCAGCCAATACGGGTAACATGAATCGGACTCGATTGAGTCGATATGGGTAGCCTAGCTTCATATTGATTTTGGAGAAGGGCTTGAAGATATTGCCGACTAGAAGTTAAGTCCAAATAAGGCAATTATATCTATTAATTAGGACTAAGAGTTATTTTTATTTTTGTAATATTATGGTAAGAGTCCACCTAGGACTTGTTTGTTTAGGCAAATTGTAAATAGTGTCCAACAAGGACAGAGTCTGTATGTACGGGTATAAATATAAGCCCGAGGCATTATAAAAAACAACAACAGTTCAATAAACATCTTCGGTGCATCGTCACTTTTTTCTTATTTCTTTTCGACGAGTTCTTGCTTCGAGTTGGGCGTCGACTTCGATCTTCAGCTGAAGGTATGGCTTTTTAAGTTACTACATAACTTAACTAATTTAAATCGATGGCTCAATTTACTTGTATTGGCCAGGCTTTGCTTAAGGTTTTGTCGGTATTGGCTAAACCAGCTAATTGGCTTAGATTAGCTATGGTATCCACCACCCTGAAAAACATTCAAATACTTGATTGTCTAGATATTATACTTCTTTTTACACTTTGTGCTGCATTAGCCCTAATCATAATTAGAACCATGATCCCTAGCATGTCTTTTGATTGCAATAAGGGTAGTATAGGAGTTTCAGCCGATCTTATCTGATATAACTGTTTAGTTTTTGCTTAAATTCTTTTAATCATGTTTTTCATATTATATATGTCCCTTATACAATGATATTACTTTAGTTAAATATATCAAGATCATCTCGATATTTATCTAGATTGATATTCTTGTATAAAGCCGTATCAGAGTATTAGCCGATACGGTACCTATTTTTAACCTAATTATGATGTCATCGACTACAATCTAATCAGATAGATTATTTGTTCATGGATTACATGTTTGATTATATTTACGGCCGATGGAGCATATTTAGGGTTTGCTTAACATTATTTTTCATACACCTTACAGCCGATTCGGTCGAATCGCATCAGCTAGGCCAACACGGTACGTCATCGGCTTATCGGCCGATCAGCTATCGTGTATCTAACCTGGTTTTATTGTATATCTTGTTGGTTGCAGGATCAAATCAACTGGCACGCCCTGAACCCTTTTTCTACGATTTGGACCTACATTGGAGTAAAGCAAATCTCTCAGGCCGCCGTGTTTTCTATCAACAAACACATGAGCCTAACCCGTGCTTGTTCTAGATGTTTGTCCTTTTGTGACGACATCCTTGCCAATGCAAGCTGACCATGTTGGTGGGCCTAGTGAAATAGACCGGTTCCATTCTTTTCTCTCACCTTCTCCCTTCCAATCTCATGGACGTGGATAGAGTTTAGTGCGGTGCTCAATGTTAAGTTTTAGTTTTTGGGTGGTTTCAGTGATAGCTTCTTTGTTGGTTTAACGGCGGTCGGTTTGGTGCTAGCTTTCTTCTAAGTTCTGTATAGACGCCGTCGATTCGTGGTGCGTGTGATGGTGTGTTTTTTTTCCGGATAATACTTTTAGGATGTTAGCTTTGTAATTTTTTTTCTCTCTCTATTCATGAGTTGTCTTATCGCTCTGGTGTCGGACGTAAAAAAAAAAGTGCGACGAGGTGGAGAAGGCTCAGCTGCATGCTTCTGCTGCCGGCTCGTCTGTCTGTACTTGCAGATATTCTCTGCCCTTGCCGATAACGGCAGCCATATATCCCTGCGATCGTGAGCCATCCATGGATTCATGTCAATCCAGCTTGTTCTTGGCCGCTTGCGACGTGGGTGATCTATCCTGGCCTTTTTCAGACGTCGATAGGTTGCTGCTCTCTGCTGGCTTGCTTGCCGGCGAGGAGGACGAGATGAGCAGCGGCAGCAACAGCGAGGAACCGGCGGCGAGCATGGCCGCCGCCGCCGCGGCCGTGGTCGTGGAGGAGGCTCCTCCTGCGGCTGCGGGTGAGCCATCGCCGGAGGCGACCATCTTCAGCGAGGAGCAGGAGAAGCTCGTGCTGAGCGCGTGGAGTGCCATGAAGGGGGAGCCGGCGGCCGGCATCGCGCTCAAGTTCTTCCTCAGGTGGTTGCTGACAGATAATGTAATTGAGCTGACGAGTTTTGGCAGAATTTTGATACAGTGCTTGCATAGTGTACTGCATACTACTGTCTTAGTAAGCTTCTTCTGTTGATTTCTTCATTAGTAGTTCAGTGAATGCATCATAGCAGAAGAACTTGACAATTAATATTGTCTTACTAGTAACAGTAAGTCAGTACTCCCTCAGTTTATAATCGTTTTAACTTTTTTAGTCAAACTTAAATATATTTATAGATAAATTTAACAATATTTTTATCCAAAACAAACATATTATGAAAATGTATTAAATGTTAGTTTGAATGAAATTAATTTCGTGTTGTAAATGTTGCTAATTTTTTTATATAAACTTAGTCAAATTTAAAAAAGTTTAATTGATAAAAAAGTCAAAGCAACTTATAGTATGAAACAGAGGGAATAATCCTGAATTATTCAACGGAAGAAATCCTAAATCACTCCAAGACACTATTAGCAAGTGAACAGAACATGGGCAAGACATGGGAGTATGGGACAGAGTTTAGCATTTGTTGATCTGTAGAAGCTATCAAAGTTCTATCAGTCAGACAGACACAGTGAGATACGGGCCATACGGCCATATGGGCTACTTTGCATAGTGTTGCATCCATGCATCTGTGTTCATTACTCTATGTAGAAATCTTGCAAATAAAGAACGAAAAAAAACCCTGGTGTGATCTTCCAAGCTGTGGCAAGCACATGCAAGATCAAAAAAAGAATGCCTCCAGAGAATCATCGGGATAGCTTAGCTTTTTTTTAGATCAGATATCTGATGTCTCTGTCCCGTGCACACGTTCAAGGGGCAATGCTAGAATAATCACACCAAGTTTCTAGCTTCTTCACAAGCTGGATAGCCACCCTACGTGCCGCCTATATAAACCAAATGCATCCCAATGTAGATGATCACATCAATTAAAAAACACATTGATCGAGAAATGGGGTTCAGCGAGACGCAGGAAGAGCTTGTCCTTCGCTCATGGCAATCGATGAAGACGGACTCTGAATCCATTGCTCTCAAGTTCTTCCTCAGGTGAACTTCCACCTTCATGATGATCGCTCAGGATGATTTAGCTGACTCCATGGGTCTAACATCTGTCAAGTATCGCTGCCTGTTACGTGTTCTTAATCACTATGCTCCGATGATAACCGTCCATGTCTATACTCTTGATTCGAAGTCTGAACCTGCATTTTCCTTCTCTCTCTCTCTCAATTGCCAGGATCTTCGAGATTGCACCGGCGGCGAAGCAGATGTTCTCGTTCCTGCGTGACTCCGGCGACGACGTGCCCCTCGAGAACCACCCAAAGCTCAAGTCCCATGCCGTCACCGTCTTCGTCATGGCAAGCAAAACACTCTCCCCCATTTGCACACTCTGCATATTCTCATCTCCCTCTTCTTGTCTGACGACTGCAACCATGGCTGCAATGCGATGCTCCGGCTTCAGGCATGCGAGTCGGCGACGCAGCTGAGGAAGACGGGGGACGTGAAGGTGAGGGAGGCAACACTGAGGAGGCTGGGCGCGACGCACGCCAACGTCGGCGTCGCCGACGCGCATTTCGAGGTACGCATGTAGAAATTCTGTCAGACTTGCAGAATGCAGCAGAGTTCAAGTTGATTGAAGTAGTCTAGTAGCCAGTTGACGATGGAGAGAGGGGGGAGGGGTGAAAATTGCAGGTGGTGAAGACGGCGTTTCTGGATACCATCAAGGACGCGGTGCCGGAGATGTGGTCGCCGGAGATGAAGGGGGCGTGGGAGGAGGCGTACGATCAGCTGGCTGCGGCCATCAAGGAGGAGATGAAGAAGGCTGCCTCCGCTTGATTTAATTCAGTTGCTATTATGTCTGTCTGCCTCGCTAAACCTTGCCTGCCGTGTTAATAAGGGTCTAGTTTGCATAATTGAACTGCCCTTGCTGTGCTATTTACCTCTGTATCTATGTAATTAGCTTTGTGTTGTCCATCATCCTGGATGAATATAATATCTACTGGCCATGTTAAAAAACAGATGTACAACGGAGACACGATTTTTATGTAAAAAATTTTTACGGAGAAAATCACGAACGCCGACCGATAATGATCACTATTTAGGAGTTGATTACAAACATAAAGAATAACAATGGGAACATCGTCTCTTCCCGTACGGCTTACAAAAATATATATAGAAGATAAAAGAAAAGACTCTTAATAGGAAACAACATGGAATCCTACTAAAAACCTAATCGGAATATATTGTAGGCCTAAATTCGAATTACATATTTAACATGTCAAAATCAAACTACTTCAAGTTTAACCAAGTTTATAGACAAATATAATAATATTTGCAACAACAAATTAGTTTCATTAAATCTATAATTGAATATATTTTTATAATATATCTGTCTTGAGTTAAAAATATTACTACTTTTTTCTATAAACTTTGTTAAATTTAAAGTAATTTAACTTTGATCAAAGTCAAAACGATTTGTAATTTGAAACGAAGAAAGTAGTACACTTGCAGCTTCAGAACTTACGGCTGACGACTCTTTTAAAATAGAGGGATTTTGAAAAGTTTTGGAGAAAAATGAATAAACAAGTCATATGAATAAATCTTGTAATTTTTTTTTCATTCGGAACCAAAACATGTTATTCTAACGTAAAATGAGATAGACGTGCTCGTTGATGTGTAATCCCACATATATTAGATAGGTCCCACATCTCAGGTAGTTACGTCAGGGGATCCTATTCTACCACCATAACATTAAAATTTTGTACTTCAAGTCGCAGCTCACAAGTTTGATTCCTTGATCCTTGTTCTTTTCCTTTAATTTTCTTGTTAACGTTTTCAACGAAAACCAATTAAAAACCGTGAGGTTTTGACGCGGGACGAAAATAATTTCCATGTTAAATTTCGAGTAGTTTTTTACTCAAATTTGAAACAGCAAAATTGCCCGAAGTCTTGTAGAAAATTTTCAAAATTTGATTGAAATTTGGCCAAAACCGTCCTACCGCCTTGGGTCGAAATGACGCTAAGTTGTAAAGGTGAACCCTGCTTTTCACTGTGTTGGAACTTATGATGTGGGACTAGGTACCAAATAATTAACATGTCCCCATCTCTAATTAATTATCCATCTGTCCTTCACTCTGGTCACGATTCACGAATTGAAAAGCTTCGTTGCTTCGCTTATTCATATCTTTATCTAAATCATTTATTATTAAATAAAAAATCATTTGTGAGACTTTCGTATCTGTCCTAACGACTCAAAAACAAATGTCGTAAAATAAATTACGATAAAAAAATCAAATTTAAAATTAAATTCATAAATTTAAATTTTAACTACTCCCTCCGTTTCATAATATAAATTGTTTGACTTTTTTAATCAAACTTTATTAAGTTTGATTAAGTTTATAGAAAAATTTAGCAACATCTAAAATATCAAATTAGTTTCATTAAATCTAACATTGAATATATTTTAATAATATATTTGTTTTGTATTGAAAATACTAATATATTTTTCTATAAATTTGATCAAACATTAAAATTTTTTTAAAAAAATTAACGATTTATAATATAAAAAAAATAAGCATAAACAACAATAATGCCAATAATGCCAGTAATCTCAAACCGATGCGTCATTTGCGTCTCTCGTCTCCCTTGGCCAGTGGCCACACCTACTTTCTCCTTTCTCCTCCCATCTCTCGCGTCGCGTGCGACACACAAGAGTGTCTCAGAAGCAGAGATGGGCTCTCCGCCCGGCCGCTTCCTGCTCCTCCTCCTCGTCGTGGTCGCCGCCGTGCTCGGGCCCTCGTCGGCCGCGGAGGGGGTCATCCGGTTGCCGAGCGGGAAGGCGTGCGCGGCGCCGCCGGACCCGGCGGTGTACGACCGGCCGGTGATCGGCATCGTGTCGCACCCGGGGGACGGCGCGGGCGGGAGGATCAGCAACGGCACGGCCACCTCCTACATCGCCGCCTCCTACGTCAAGTTCGTCGAGTCCGCCGGGGCGCGCGTCGTCCCGCTCATCTACAACGAGCCCGAGGAGCGCCTCCTCGAGGTCTGTGAGACTCCCTTCCCCCTTCTCCCGTTCTCGTTCCGCTTCCAAATGTGCGTGTGGAGTCGTGCTATGTGCGTCAATTCGTCATTGTCTAGAGAAATCTTCTTCAGTTGTTCGCACACTTGTGATGTGTTTGCTACTACATTCCCCTACGTTTTGAACAATTGGTGCCAATCCATTCAAATGGGAAGCAAATAGGTGTAGTGATCCTCTCTAAGCAACTGCCAAAGTAGTATATTTTAAGTTCATCCGTGTTAATTATTTCATACCATTCCATAAATTATTCCAAATTGTCGAGGAGGCAAAACTCTTAAGGCTTACGTTTCATGAAATGCTATCTGAATGGTCACTGTCGTTAGCTCACTCCTTATGTTGAACGAGCTGCTGAACCAGCCGGATTGGAGTTTAGTTTCTTCTGGTTTATTTTCAGCCTATCAGGTCGTACTTGGTTGGAAACCTCATTGCACATTGATAGATATGTGGATGCCTGAACTGTCAATCTGAAATGTGATTTTAGCTGAATTGTTTGAATATTTGGTTATGCCAAGTATTTAGGACCAACCTTTGGAATCATTTGTGTACTTTGAGTACTTCAGATCTGTCTGGAATAGTTGGCCTGTCATGTGTTAGGTTACTATACAACTTTGCTTGTCTTCTGCAAACACATCATCTCATGAAATAGGCCAATTGTTAAGTACTTGGTGGCCCTGCTTGCATGCTACTTATGTTTTCTTTTTTCCTGAAATAACTTCCTCATGGTTTTGCTTGTGCACTTTTTACAACAGAAACTGAGTTTGGTTAACGGTGTTCTCTTTACTGGTGGTTGGGAGAAGAGTGGCCCATATTTTGAGACCATAAAGAAAGTGTTTCAGGTACCTTTTGAGCATCACGTTATGATTGATAGCTTCTGTGTTCTTCTCTTCTACTCTTGTTATTTGTAATAGAACATATCCCATCTGAGTGCCACAACATAACTTCATAACATCTACCTTATTTATCCTAACCCACACATAATGGAAGGACTAATTGTAGTTTTCGTTGTTTTGTTCTCTTTTAGTATGTCTTGGACAAGAATGATGCAGGGATTACATTTCCACTTTTTGCACAGTGTCTTGGTTTTGAGCTTGTAAGCATGATCATCAGCAAGGTAATTTTACTCCTTTTCGAACTCTGCACAACAAAGAGGGGGCGAGGGGACTCTGGGAAGCCTTATTAGGATAAATAGATGTCTTGTTGAGAGAAATGGTCAGTTAGATGTTACAGAAAGTATTTTTTCTAACGCCCTGTGTAAGAAGTGAATCAATGACTGCAGTATTATTTTCCTGAAGAGGCCAAGTATAATTGTTTCTCGTTCCACCGTTTTGCCAATAACCAGCAAATAATATTTCTTATTGCTATGACATTAGGACAATAATATCTTGGAGTCATTCAGTGCCATAAATCAAGCATCTACTCTTCAATTTCCCAATTACTCTTCACTTGAGGGATCAGTATTTGAAAGGTATGTGTTGAATGCTGATGCAACCTTTATTACTTGTTAATATTTGATGGGTGCTTAGAGATTCCATACTTTATTTTGTCCTGTCTTATATAGGTTGGTAGGTTCTTTTTTACAAGATAAATTGCAATGAAGTATAATATATATAGGCCATTTTGGTGTTTTCTGTCTACATTGCTGCTTTGGCTAATCTGTAATTATAACAGTGGATTTAAGTACTGAACATTATCTAAATTTGCAGATTTGATCCTGATCTCATCAAGAAACTAAGCACCAGTTGTCTTGTGATGCAAAACCACAGAGTGAGTAAAATCCTGCGTTCTATTTACATTTAGTTTTTGAAATCAACTCCTTGTGAAAACTTTAACATGATATATATCGTTTGTGCATATCATGGATGGTTATTCAGAATGACTCTTTCTATGTAGAATAATCATCCTTACTCTCTAGTTTGTTACTTTTCCTAACATGGTTTATTTTCTCAACTGGTCAAAGTATGGTATATCACCCAAGACATTGCGAGATAATGCTGCCTTATCAAGTTTCTTCAAGATTCTGACTACCTCACCTGATGAAAATGGCGAGGTACAAAATTTAATCATTTTTTATTTTATCTCCTACATGAAGAGTATATTAATGAAGGTCCTTTTGTCTCTCAAGTAAATTTATAGTTATCTTTTCTTTCCTTATCCTGCCACTTAACTAGTCTGTACCTATCTAATCTGATTCTGTGATTCTGTTAAGTGGTATAAAAGGACAACTGTGATCTAGATCTCCAGTGTTCTGATCTCGTTGAAGGATCAACAGTTCCTTTAATGGTAAAACAAACTAAATTCCCTTCATTTGGCAAATCAGGTCTATGTCTCAACTGTCCAAGCAAACAAATATCCAATCACATGCACTCAGTGGCATCCTGAGGTATGCTGGCCATAGTGCTACTCGTTGTGCTTGAAGTTTGAATATTTATCTGCTACCAGTTGACAGGTTAAGCCCATTTTATAATCATACTTATCACTATTTGACATTTCTGGAACTATTTTTAGTCTCTCGTGCTGGAATGGTGGGTACAAAGAGTAGTGAAGCCACCTACCAAATTTGAATCTTACTCTGTTTTAAATTTGAAGTGTATTGCATTTTTGAGTCACTGTTTTATATTTTAACTTGTTCCATCTCCAAAATATACAACATTTTTAAAGATTATACATTAATCTGCTACTCAATATTTCCTTTCATAAATTTTCTCCTCTGTAATTTATCTGATTCTCCGCAGTTGGGTAAATGATGCCTTTGTACCATGATAAGTTTGTTTGCGTACTGCAGAAAGCTATTTTTGAGTTTGGTAAACCAATGATTCCACACAGCGAGGATGCAGTACAAGTGACACAAAATTTTGCCAACTATTTTATCAGGTCTGTGATTAAGACATTCACTTTATTCATTAAGTTGGCATTACTCCATGCCTGAATCCTACTATCCTTGATACTTTTGGCCGTGCATATCATTCTGTGATGAAAAGTTGAAAATGTACTGCGTTGGTGGCACATTACATGTCCAAATTATTATATGGAATTAAGTCTAAGATTGTGATAAGCCATTAACCTTTCGTGTCAGTATCTCACCTTTTAATGACAATCTAATTCTTTTACTGGCACTTCCCAATTATGCTTAATCACAGTAGCTGTTCAGTTTGTAGCATTTGTGCAGAGTTTTTGTATTTCAATACGATGGTATAGCCATGCTCCCCACAAGTAAATCACGGTTTTCACGATGAAGCAAAACCAAAAAACCTACTGATTGAGGTACAGCATGAGTGCATGACACACCCTTTACGTGTTGGCTGCAGAGGACCAAATAATCCCAGGTCATTTTAATCGTTCCTTGTTTATATAGTTGCAGACTTGCAGCTTCTGTTGCAAAAGCCTGAAACGTACCAGTAAATTGCAATGCTTTCTGTTGCGCCATGCTCCTTCCAGTGCATAATATGCATATGCAAGTGCTAACTTGCAATGCCACTATAGTAAATGAAATGATGAAAGAGGATCATATATCATGTTCATCGCATTCTCACCCTGTCGCTCTGATTCTGAAACAGCCAAGCCCGCAAGTCCCCGAACAGGCCTCCCGCTGACAAGGTGCTGGACAACCTGATTTACAACTACAGCCCTACGTTTATTGGGAAAAAATCGTGAGTCTCTGTCACTTCCTGCTAAGCTGTCTGCTCTCCGTTCATTATCCCTTTGCTCAAATGAACACATTTAATGCAATGTAGGAAATCGTTCGACGTGGTCTACATCTTCTCCTAGTGACCGACCTGATGATTGCAAGTCTTCCTTATTGTATTCTACATGGGAGTGCTTCACTGTGTATGAATATGTCCATTGTCTACCATTGTGCTGCACTGCCGCTGTAATTTTATCAGACGAATCAAGAGCGGATTTCGCCCCCTGCTGTTTGATCCGCGGTCACATTATTCGTTTCGGATCCTTGGAAATTAAACAGCAAATCTAGTTGTTGGCCCAACTGAGCCCGCTTTTCGTGCGGACACTAATGCCCAATTAGGCCCGTTAAAATTTGGTTCGCCAGTAATGATCGCGATCTAGTAAGCCCATGAACTAAAAAGTACACCCAAGTAATTTTGCTGGTACTATATACCTAAACGTGGTATCTTCGTTGAATAAGCTTTGCCTTCTAGTTCTACTCCCTGATTTAGTGTCATCCACTAAATCAAAAAGAAATGCAGGTTGCTGTCAAAGGAGCAAAAGAGAAAAACGAAAGCGAGATACAGGTGACTGAAATGAGGATAAAAAGCGGAGATGATCACAGAAAGAACTTAAGCAGGGAAACATTTTGAGGAAAGACACAACAGAGGAACTGCAATTGAACAAAGTGAAACTGAAAAGGCACCTTTAACTGACCGAGGACCGATTACATTGACTGAAAACCACTACCTTTAAGAGGTTGGCTTTAACTAAGCTAAGAGGAGACACCATGACAGAAACTGAAGATAGTTTGGGTCTTGCCCAGAATACTAAGGCTTGAAGAGCCAAAGCTAGAAACCGAAGAGACTGGTGCAATGAACCCGCCGGCCTCCAATCCATGAGCTTGTTGGTATTCAGCTTAATTCGTCATCCTAAAGAAACTGGAACTCATCATTAATGAAGAGGAAAAGGAGATTCTGAATCAATGTGCATCATCAAGATTAACAAAATCCCACAGTTCCTAAATCTACTTACCTCGGCGCGAGCGGGACTTCTTCTGGCTTTCACAGATCATCGTTCGGCTTGGACGACGGAGGGAACTCCGTCACGACGACTCTACCAAAACTGCACACCACCACAAGAAAGCAAAATTTGACATGAATTCAACATGACTAGCAAAATTTAACATGAATTCACCATAACATTTGACATGAATTCAACATGACTAGCAAAATTTAACATGAATTACCATAACTGCAGTGCAGATCACAACACGAATTAAACAAAGCAAAGCAAAATTACACTCTCTCCGTTTCATATTATACGCTTTGATTTTTTTATAGTCAAACGTTTTTAGATTTAACTAAGTTTATAGAAAAAATTAACAATATTTACGACACCAAATTAGTTTCATCACATGTAAGAACATCTAATATATTTTGATAATATATTTGTTTTGTGTTAAAAATATTTTTGTATTTTCTTATAAACTTAGTTAAACTTAAATAAAATTAATAAAAATAATCAAAGCAATTTCTATATAATATGAAACGGGAGGAAGTACTCCCTCCGTCCCAAATTATAATGTCTATCTTTTTTATACAATCTTTAATAACGTATTTTGACTATTAATTTATTCCATATTATATTTCCAACGAATATAAAATTAGCATCACATAAAAATATTTTAAAATATAAATTTAGTGATATAACATATATATAACATAGATATAATTAATATGATTATTAGTCAAAAAAAATACCGAGTTTAATTTTTCTTTAAAAATCCTATAATTTACGTACGGAAGGAGTAACACATACGGATGGTCATCGTCGAACTCGATGTGGCCGTCGAAGCCGAAGTCGCTGCCGTCCCTCGCCCTCCTGTCGGCGTCTGCGCGCATGCGGTTCAGCCGCGCCGACTCCTCGTCGGTGGCCCGGCGAACCTCGAAGTCGCCGGCGCCGGCGCCGCCGGCGGCCGACTGGGTCTTCTCCGCCCAGCTGTCGAGCCACCGCGACTCCTCCGCGTTGGCGTAGCGCATCCTGATCCTGATAGGTGGACCGTCGTCGTCCGATTCATCCACCGCCATGGCGGTGGCGGCAGAGATCATCAGGCCGCCGGCGACGACGAGCAGGAGGAAGAAGGCGAACGGGACGGCGAGGGAGAGGCGGTGAAACCCAGCCATCTCAGCTCACTGCTCACACCGATCGATCTTGCAGATTTAATTTGCACTACTACTTCGACGGAAATGTGTGGCCTGATCAGTTGCTCAAGAATTCACCAGCAGCTAGCATGGCGTATATATGGACGTGCGAATCGGAGAAGAGATGGTGCAGAGATGCCATTGCTGATTGCTGAACTCTGCATGCAAGATGCTTGTGCGGTTCGTATAACCGTCTCTGTCACGCAGCGCGTGCCTTCTGGCTGTACTGTACTGGTAAAATAAGCCAGGTTCCAGCAGTGTTTGTGTGGATTTGGTTTCTGCTCAATTACCTGGTATATCATACTATCCTTACAGCAATCTGAAACACTTACACCTTCGCAAAGCGGGTACTCCTTTCGTTCTGAAATACAGTAATTTAGGATGTGTTACTACTCTGTCCAAATTCATAGAATTAGGATGAGATTAGATTTTCATCTTAAGATGCTATATTTTGGGACGGAGATAGTAATGATTATTATAGGTGTAATTGTTAGAATAAAACTTCAGTTAAAATGCACTTCAGTTAAAATGCATATATTTGATTGATACATTATTGAGACGGTAAGAGTAGGTTTATTTCACAAATCAAGGACTCTCTAAATCTTAAAATAAAAGAAAGACTTGTGATCGAAGAACCAACCGCTCATAGACGACAGATGCCATTGCAGAACTGCATGCTAGCTGCTGGTGTGGTTTTGAATTAACCGTCTCCACTGCTCATGCAGTGCGTGCCTTCAAACTGTACATGTAAAAATAGTAAGTACCAATGGCGTGAGTCCGGGGGGGAAATGGTGCCGTGCCGGCAGTGTGTGGCCCTTCCTCGTGCATCTGCATTGACTGCCTATTTGAAAATAAAGGAAAGAGGGAATTGCAGTATGGGGTATCGGAATTGCAGTATGATCTTTTAGTACGAAAGTTTTTATATGGAACACCTTTTTGCCAAATCTTTTCAATTTAAATTAGATGATTTTGTAACATTGTACTTTGGACTACCCAACTCTTTTATCCACATCCAACTGTCTTCAGCAAAGGTGTGGCCTATGTAAATGGGGGAGTTCATTACAGTACGTGCGAAGAGCTAAACTGATGTGCTCAAAGTTATTGATAAATTGTCATGTATGTGTTAAGACGTTCTCTTTATTCATTAAGATGGCATTATTGCGATGCTGCATGACTTTGTCATTCCTATTCTATCCTTGACGTTCACAACTACAAGTATTTCTAGGTTGTTTTTAAGTTATCAACGATAAAGAAAATACACTGTAATACACCTCATTCAATGACATGATGGTTGGGGATAAAATGAAAATAAATTTAAACCATAGATAGTTGATGGAACATGGAGTACTTTAGAAATCCTTATATTTGTGGATAAATTTCAAACGCTTGTAATGCTTATATTTGTGGACATAGAGGAGATGTTTTGGATATGCTTGTCATTCTAGGATGAAAAGTTGAACAAATGTTGATGGCACATTACATCTCTAATTATATTCTTTCTATAGAGTTGTGCTCACCAAGATACATTAACTCCTATAAATATGCACAAAGCATGTCGTCAATAATTTTTGTCCATTAGATTGTGTTTACATTAGTACAAAGATAACAGTCGTTGAATCAAGATGTTACTTATTATCCATCTAATTCAGTCATTGATTAGTCATCATTTCACCTCACCACCCCTACCAACATAGCGCATATTCATTTAGCTAAATGAGTACTACTTTTTTCATCATAACCATTTTTCATATGATTATGATTTTTTGGGTGAATTTTTGAGTATTAAGTACTAACTATAGTTTAGTTTATATGCTTTTGGTAACATTCCTAAGTCTATTAGAATGGGGGTGATGAATGGCAAGTGTCCTTCCTTTCCAAGGACTTGACTCAACAGGAGCAAGCATCTAAAAATGCACCACTCCATCTCTTCTTTATTATTGAATTTTTGTAAGTTTTTAACAAATAGTTGCAAGATGTATGTAAACCATGGTAAACATCAATCACATCCAAGATTGAAGTAACATACAAATATATTTTAGACCTAATGTTTTCTATTTTATTATAGAGATGCTGAGTAGCGCGCAGAGTTCTCACATTTTACCATTTGAGTTCTCCCTAGTTTGTTTGAGACTATTTCGAGCCTCTCATAACTAGATGTAAATAACTTATAATTATTAAAAACTATGTGACATCAATCTTTGTTCTCATATTATACTGTAGCAACACTTAGACCACGATAAAATCCTTTCAAAAGTAATACCTCCAAAAATGAAATGATGTGCTGCTATTGCCATGATCCAATCAATAAAGACTACACCATAAGATTTCCCCGGGAAATAAATTCTTTGAACAGCGCCTTCATACTTAATCCTCTTCAAGACATCATTTTCAATTGCGTAAGCATATAACTAAGAAAGACTTTTCTTTTGAATCAGGATTCGGGAGTCCTGTGTGGATGGCCACCTTAGCCCTGCTACTGGACGGCCCTGATCCTAAACGGTTGGATCTTTCGTTTGTGTCCCTTTTTGGAGCTTTTGACGATTGTTTTTTCTCTCAAAATCTTCAGCTACTCAAACATGTTCTCATCTAGATTTTTTAGAATCTTTATAACTATAAAATCCAGAAAATTAACTAGATGTCAGAAGTTGAGAAACCCAACTTTTATAAATTCTCATAGGTTACTTTCATAATTTTTCGTTTCTCAAACCGGGCCTTAGGATGATCTAAGTTGTTTGATAAGCCAGATAATATTATTCATTTCAGAGCCTTCGAAATTGGACGACAAATATTAGTTTACGCTGGCCCAACAGAGCCTTCTTCTTGGACGAACAATATTGCCCAACTAGACTCATCAAAATTTGGTTCACAACTAATGGTTAGGGGTGACAATTTTCACATTGAGGCTAGGGACCAGTGGAAACCCGTCCTTACGGGACTGGGTCTGAGGGAGAATTCCCCGTGGATGAGCGGGGTGAAGATTTTAACTATCCTGTGCGTGACTCGGTGGAACCTCGGGGTTTGAGTTACCCCTATAAAAATAGCCCATTCCAACAATATTTCACCTAGCCAATCAATGAAGTAAGTAGTCATATATAAACTAAACCCTAATTTTCCAATCCCTCACCTAGCCCCGACAACTGTCCGCAACCCTATCCCCACGCAGGCACACAACGGTGGCAAGGACGCTGACGGCGGTTGCTCTTCCACGTGACCTCGCTGCCCGTCATTGTCAGTTGCCACCTTGTCGCTCGTTGGTTGTCGTCGTGCCACCTCATCATCTCATTGCTCATCAGCGCGTCGTCTCACCACCTCGTTTCATATCGCCTCGGCGGGTGCAACAACGCCTTGACTAAGTGATGGGCCCCAAAAGGACCGGGGACAAGCACTGATTTTCACTCGCTCTCCACTCTAGGGCTAGATAAACATGCTGGGAAGTAGGACCAGGGACGGAGTAGGACTAGGGACAGTCCTGTCCAACCGGCACCCGCACCCGCCCCCACCCCCGTTCTCGTTGCCAACCCTACTAAGGCTGTGTTCGGGAGGTGGAGTTACGAAGAACACCTCCTCGCACAAAAAACGATATTGTCTATTAGCGCATGATTAATTAAGTTTTAACCTAAAAACACTTTAAAAATAAATTAATATGATTTTTAAAGTAACTTTTCCATAAAAAACTTTTAAAAAATACATTGTTTAGTAATTTGAAAAGCGTGTACATGAAAAACGAAGAACATGAGTTAGGAAAAGAGAAAGAAGAACGCAGCTTAAGGGCTGCAATCAGGTAAACCCATCGATGTTGTGTTTAGTGGAATTAAAATACACACAATAGTTTCGTTGATATAGTTATAACAAAACTAGCCGTGATATTTTCGTTGTATAAGCTTGTTTCCGTTCTAATCATGAGGATAATTGATCAGCCAACTCATCCAAAAGTCCAGAAATCTCGTCCAGGAAAATTCTTAAAAGAAATGGCAAGACTTGGACGGAAGTTCATCAAGTGGTGATTAATTGTAAAGAACTCGATATAAATTAGCTACATATAAGGATGATACAGATAAAGCTGTCAAACAATGAATCAAATGTCATTCTCCACACTGCCACAACACTACAAGTAAACGAAAAGCATCACTAGTTTTTCCCTACTAGACGATTTCTGTTAACCAGGTTAACATACAAGAAATCACAAAGCTGCAGTCATCCTTTCACAAGATTTACCATCATATTCCCCATATTGCACCGATGCACTTCTGCCGCGCCGATGCTTCCTACTTAGCCTTGGGATAAGTATTCAAATGGAAAGAACATGGCAGGTCAGCTATGAACATAAGAATCTTCGTAGCAGCGACTGGTAGTAAATGCCGCCGTAACAAAATGCATAATGAGGCTATTTGGGATCTACTCAACTGTGACTTCCCGGACTTCAGAATATTTGCAGCTACATATTTTAATCCATTACCCTCATCTTCACCAAAATGAATCATGAACCCAAGAATTCGGCTTCCTTGCCCTGTAGCATATTTAACCTTGCGGTGTTTCATTTTGCTTAACACTCCCTCACTTAGTTCCAACAGAACTTTTTTGGCGAGAAAAGCAATTTTTTGCCAGACTAAGATCCTTCTGTCCTTAAATTACTAAAAGATACCACTCTGTCACTTATTTCTATTGATGAGACTGATGTGGCCAAGTCATCTTCGAAGTCTGCCATAAGGTCTGGTTCTGAAGCATCCGCCAGTGAACTCAACATGGTGACGACTTCAAATGTATCATCTAGGTAGAACCTAGCTTTGCTTGGCTTCTGGCCCACAGTACATGCAAACAGTGGAGTTTTTGGTGCAACAATGCTCCTTTTCATGACATCAGCAATATTTTCAAACATATCCTCATCTGACCTGTCATCACCGATGCATAATACAAAATCTGCCTGTTGCCCCTTTTCCTTCATTGATGTGAGTACTTTCTCAGCTATGAGCCCTTTGGTAACACCCTGCAGCACAAAGGAATTTGAAGGAATAAATGAGGAATGCTCACCAATGCATATATTAGAAATGAAAAGCCTGGAGCAGGTGAAGTCAAACTGTTAAGTGACATGTATAGCATTAAACCATAAAGAAGGCCAACAATAGGATGTGTTCTATTGCAATTCACAAATTCTGTTTTAAACATGGAGACAATATAAAACAGCATTGTTTTAGTTATGATATCAGATATCTTGCATTTTGTCCAACATTAAGCCTACACCAGAATGCAAGGTGAACTGAAATTGAAAAGGCATAACAACAGGATAAAGAAAATGTGAAGCCAATATATCTGCATCCATCCATCAGGATCACCCTGTAGCTCTATACCGTAATGGAAAACAAAATGACGTTCTGTATGATTGATGCAAAAGAATTAGCTGGATCTCAAGGAGGAGCACCATATAAATGAGAATTAAATGGTCAGGTTAAATTGTGGATTATTTGGTACAGAAACTGTTCTCCACAAAAGATACAAAAATATGTGGTTTCATGATCAGAATAACAATGTACTTGTCAAAGGAATGTAAGAAATCAAGATAATGTACCTGAGGTTTGACTTCAACAATGAATTGGCCACTCTTGACTGAGACTGGTTCATTTGCTAATACACTTTCCAAGTGATCAAGCATTTCCTTTGCCTGGGAAGAGCCAAAACCTTGGTCAGCATCCTGATGGTGCCACACCAATGCAGTTTCTTTAGTCTCAATGGTGGATCCATCAGTTGCTTCAGTATAAAGATTCATCACTGGCTTCGCCATTTGCATCCATCCAAAATCTGAGGTCTGTGCAGTGGTTTGCCACTCTTCATCTCTAGTCCACCTACATATTGAAACAAATCATTGCATCATCCTTTTTGTTTCGTAATTTGAAGAGGGAGTCAGATGGGACTGCAGTTTCTAGTATATATGGTAAAGTGCAGATTCTATTTTAGGAAAAAAGTGCAGATTGTACTGGTAATGAAAAGAAAGTTGACTACGGTTAAGGAATTGTACCTTAAGAAGTAGCCATGCTCTGCTGCAATGCCTAGCTTTGGACATGAGATAAGCTTTTTGCTCAAGTCATCCTTGCTTCTCCCGCTGACAATGAACACAGTGTTATTCCTATCTGCGCATAGGGTATTAATGATCCTCAGTAATTCTTCACTTGGATTTTTGTTGAGCGAAGCCTGTGGCACCAATGTGCCATCATAGTCAAGAAATATAGCCCTACTCTTTGATCTCTCATAGGACATTATAATTGAATCCAAATTAAGCTTTGTGAAATGTGGATCTAGGGCCACCACCCTGAAGCCAAATCCCAATCCAATGCCCCAGCATGGTTTCCTAAAGTGATCCTTGCAAGCCCTCTCCAGGTCCTGTACAAAGCTCCTAGACCAATATGCAACATCATGGGTGCTGACATAACGGTAATGTTTTTTGTGCCTCAGCTGCTTTTCACGCTCTGACATTGAGATGGCCTCATTCAGTGCCTCTGCAGTTGCCTCGATATTCCATGGGTTAACACGAATGGCACCACTCAGTGAAGGTGAGCAACCAATAAACTCTGACACAACCAACATGCTCTTCTTTGGTCCACTCACCTCTGGTGCACACTCAGAGCCAGGTATCCCCTCCCGGCAGACAATGTATTCATATGGGGTCAAATTCATCCCATCTCTCACAGCCGTCACCACGACACACTCAGCAACCGTATAATATGCAAGCCTCTCCGCACTTGGCACGCTCTGGTCAATGAAAATCACTGGACTATAACCTGACTGGCCAAACTCCCTGTTAATTCTCTCACAACTCTCCCGAATCTCAGCCTGAACAGCCTCCAGATCCTTTCCCTTCCCTCGTGCTGGGTTTGCTATCTGCACCAACACAGCTCTTCCCTGCCACTTGGGATGCGTCCTCAGCATATTCTCAAACGTAAGAAGTTTTAAGTTGATTCCTTTGAAGATATCCATATCATCCACACCAAGTAACACGGACTTGCCCTCGAATTGCTGCCGCAGCTCAGCAACCTTCTGTTCTTTCTCGGACGATCGCAGCACTGATTGCAATTGACCCATATGGATTCCCACTGGCATGATCTTGATTCCAACAGTGCGGCCAAAGTAATCCAATCCAATGTATCCACGCTTTGACTGGTACTCTATCCCCAGCATCCTACTGCAGCAGGATAGGAAGTGCCTCGCATAATCGAATGTGTGGAATCCAATGAGATCGCAATTAAGCAGCGTTCTTAGGATCTCCTCTCGGACGGGCAGGGAACGGTAGATCTCCGATGAGGGAAAAGGGCTGTGGAGGAAGAACCCGATGCGGAGGCGATTGAAGCGGCGGCGGAGGAAGGTGGGCAGCGCCATGAGGTGGTAATCGTGGACCCAAACGTAGTCGTCCTCAGGGTTGATGACCTCGACCACCTTCTCGAAGAAATACTTATTGGCGAGCACGTACGCCTCCCACGCGCCGCGGTCAAACCGGCCATCGCCGGATGCGGCCGCCGGCAAGGCGGAGGCGAAGGGGAGCATGTAGTGGAACAGCGGCCATAGGTAACCCTTGCAGAAGTGCTGGTAGAATCGGTCATAGAGCCCCGCGGGGAGGAACACCGGGGCGCACCCGAATCCATCGATGAGACTCTGCGACACCTCGTCCTGCTCGCAGGCGGGCACGTCGGCGCGGAGTGTGCCGATGAAGAGCACCTCCATCTCGTCGGGGACGCCGTCGCGGAGCCGGAGGAGGAGCGAGTCGNCGCCCCCCCGCCGCGCCCGTCCCCCGCCGCCCTCCGCCGCGCCACCACGGGGAGCTGGTTGGCCACCACGATGAGGCGCTCGCACGCCGCCGCCGACGAGGGCACGTCGGAGGCAACGCTGCTCGTCGCCGCCGGCTCGTCGTCCTCGTCGTCCAGCTCCGACAGCGTCCCGGGCACCGTCATCACCCGCGTCATCCGCTTCGCCCCGAACGACCCCGACCGCCGCCTCCCTCCTCCCGCCGGCCCCAGCGCCGCGAAGTTCCCCGCCGCGAGGTCGAGCAGGTTGGTGTACGACCTCGACATCATGGCTGAAACCCTAGCCCCCACCCCCCTCTCCCGATCCAAACCCTAGCTCTCCTCCTCCGCGTCTTTGATCTGATCTAAAACTCTAACCCTTTTCGCGTTTCAAGTTCGGAAAAAATGGAGGCGAGCGGCGAGGAGGAAGACGAGCACACACGGTATATTCTTCCCCCAGAGCGGTTGGACCCGGTCCACGGCACCTTCCCCGTAGACCCAACCCCACCGACATCCCGGGCCCACCTGTCAGGAACTCCACCGGTTCACCATGCACCGCGTCTAGGGGGTGATGCATCGGGAAAAGAGGATAAGGTAGTGGGCGCCCCCACCGGTACCAGCTGGCGTCACGCTGCCACCTGACACCGTGGGGCCCACCATGCGGATGGACGTCCGAGATAGCGTTCGGTCGTGGTGGGCCCCACGCGATGGACGGACGAGGTGGACCGAGCACCATCCATACAGTGTGTGTGGGTGGATTTTGGAAATTCCCCGAGGGCTTTGAGTTGAATTGTCCGGCGGTTTATGAGATGTCTCGGTCGTCCTTTTCCCGAGTGAACGAAAGCCAACAACAGCAACCAAACGAGGGGCGCTTTTGCAGGGCGTGAAACACGTGTCCGGTAGCGGTGGGGCCACGTGAGCGTGTGTCCCACGTCATATGTGGTTAAGCACGTAATCAGCATCCATTGCAATTAAAAATTTGGAATTTGCGATGAATTTGTTCGCATTTCAAGTATGAACTCAAGCAAAAACTCTCTCAAAATACTACCACCATCCTAAAGTACGATTGATTTTGCCATGTAGGTGGTATGGATTTAAGCTCTATCCTAAAGTACGATTGATTTTGCCAGGTAGGTGGTATGGATTTAAGCTCTATTTATTGTACTACTTTCGTTCAAAATATAAAAGATTTTGTCCATATAGTTACATAAACAAAATCTCTTATATTCTCGGATGGAGATAATAACTTTTGGTAGATATAACTTCTTCCAAAATCTCTCACTTGTAATTAAAAAAATATCATAACAGAAATAATATTTAAGAAAAAAAACATATTTTAAGTGAATGTTTCACTATAGCCTAATTTTAGAAAACATTATCCACATTACTTGAAAATAAAAATAACTCCTTATCCACATTAATTGCCTGGTTGACTCGTTGAGGCCACGTGGGCCATCCTTGAGCTGTCCGCGCAGATGACGTGGATGACCACGACCGTCCACGCCACGCCAGCCGCTTGCCTAATAAGCGTCTAGTCAGCACACCATCCCCAATCCAACCTGCAAGAACAACGCGTTGTGTTTTTTTTCTTTTTTTTTCCCCTTTCAAGACAGGCGTTGCTAATACTCCTCCTCATCCTCCATGACAGCAAAGCTAGTAACAGTCAAGCATCCCAAAAAAATTTTTTAAAAAAAGAGGTTAAGGGGAAAGCAAGCTTGATGTGCAATTAAGGGCGTGAGGTGCACCGACCACCCAACCAACCCCTCCTCCTCACAATTTGCAACGCAAATCCGAGCCATCAGCAACAATTTCAGCAGCATATCCCCTCGATTTTATTCGGATAACGTGAAGAGCCGCCTTTCTTTCTCCCTCCCTCCCTGACCTACGTATCCAAATATCCAATGGTTTGTGTGTGCAGCTGCAGCTGCAACTTGGCCGATTCGAGAATAAAATGTGATGGCCCAGTTGGCCATGAAGACATTGGCAAGTTGCATTGCATGTAGTACTAGTCAAGCTTTTTTTTAAAAAAATTTTAGTTTTCTTGGATGGAATCTGTCTCTCAATTGCTGCATCATGAGAGGAAGGATCAGTGGGGGCCAGTTTCTCGTTGGCCTCGGTGTTGCTGTACTAGTGTGATATTGTTTGTTATCTCTGAAGATTGTGTTTCCTTTTGGTTTAGTATAATAGTATTAGATCTACAGCATGCACCATCTCTCCAAAGTGCTTTTTAGCTTTTGTTAGTAGAGCCTAAGCAAAGCTGGTTTGTTATATTATGAAGCAAAGATAGTTTCTTTCTCTCTCTCTCTTGGCTGTATTTTTTTGCTTCTGAAGTTAAAAATGCCACCTTTTCTCTGAATATCTTAGGTGGTGTGTATGTGGATGAGAAGAAGCTTGGCTTGCACTGTCCATATGGATTTGGGAACTTCATCACCAGGGCCTGATTAAGATGTGTGCTTTGTCATTTGGGCACCATCTTAATCAGCAAAAAGCAGTGCATGATGGTGGCTAGTGATGATGGTGAGGGCGTCTGGCTTTAGTTGACACTTGCAGCGAGCAGAGTTGACAGTTACACTCATCCATAACCATAATATGTAATTGCGGATTGGGATCGCTTTGAGGGTGGTTCCACTTTGAACACTGGAATTCGATTTTTTGGAGGGACCACAGATAGTATTATCCCCTTTTGTCTCCTCTTTACATTTCAGTTTTCTTTTCAGATATGCCAGGACAGTGATCAGCACTGCTTTTTCCTCCCTTCTATTTCAAGTTTGAAACATGGCTGCACAGTTTGAACTTCAGGTTTATCTGGTAAAGATCAAATGGTGAACTGAAAACAGTAGGTTTTCATCTTGTTCAGGCAGAGCTATGTTTATAAACTTCAGAATCTGTATTACTTCTGGTCGAGGTAGAAGTTGATACTTGGAACTTGGAATTATAAACAGATGATATTCTCGTTGTTTATACAGAGGATAAGCTACAGGTTTTGCAGAATTAAAATGCATACGAATACAAAGAGAATTTGTCCTCTGCTTGCAAGGGGCCAATGATATATACTGTAGGAGAAGACCAACAAAAAGATCCTGTAAGAGATTCTGGGCAATGTTCAGAGTTCAGAGACTTGCAAACTCTGAGATGAGAGTGGACAGTGTCATCGACCATAACCCGGCCAGAATGTCTCTATACCAATTTTAGTATTCTGCACAAATCTGACGACGTGATATATATCATAATCGAGCTGAAAAGACTGGCACTGGCTAGCTACAAACAGCAACTTGCCAGGCTATAATAATCTCATACTATACTCCTACTTGAAAAGGATTCAAAAGATTGCTTCTTTATACTGTACTGATGATATAACTGTACCTAGCCACAGTATAGAATTCAGTCTAGGTTCTTAAGACTTGCCAATGGCTAGAACAAGAATAAAAACAGAGACACCTTTTGAACTGAAGAAGCAACCATCAAAATAAAAAGGCTGGTGAATTACAGTATCTTGGATGGCATCGTACAGGACATCCAGTACATGCTCGATTTCAGCAAAGAGTGCACCCAACTTGTCCATTTGGAGTCGCATGTAGCTACCCCTGGACCAACCAATATGCTCCTACAAATGCTAATCACTAGTACTTACTGCTATAATGTAATCACCTGTCGTACAAACCGGTTCAAAATTTGAACTTTCACCGTGCTAACAACGCTTCACACGACAAATTTTCAGCTGTCAAACACTCACACTTGCATTGCCGTATCCCAATGTAAAATCTGTGAAAAGAGAGTAGCATAATTTACAATGTGCAGAGCCATAGCCCTGGCGGGGACTTTATTCAAACGATCATCAGACAAAGAAGCACAAGAGCAAACACAAGCAGAAGCAGTGACAATGCAGCAGCAGGACTGAAGAAAAACAAAAGCAAAAGGGAGCAACAAGCCGTAGTAACAGCTTATAGCTTTCAGCCATCACTACACTTTTGCCTCTTCTTTGTCTCCTTCCTTTTTTTCACCCACTGTGACTGACTGTTTGTGCATTGCATCGGCAAGAGATGTTTTGAGAGGGGACGGCAGAAAGTACAAGAGTTGCACAAACAAAGGTGTGGATTAATGAATGGTTGAATCATGGCTGTTTCTGTGTCACTGTGGAATGGGGCCCTACTTGCATTGGGCACTGGTTTCTGAAGCCGCCAGAGCCTTTCGAACATCTCTGTGTCCATGCATGCCAACATTGGCTTCAGAGCTCAGATCACGCCTGTCTGAAAATGAAGCGTGCCTCTTATCGGTAGTATTCCGCTATCGGTAGTACAGTATTAAATAGAAGTGATCTTAACCATTAGTAATTTATAAATTCTACTATTAATAAAAGAGCTTATTATATTATCAACCGTTAAGATAACAGTATGAATACAGTAGATACGATATACTTTCTACGTTCGTCATAAAATATAAAACCTAGCAATATTAGATTAGACATACTATGAAATTGGATAGACTTATATCCAGATTTATAATAATAAGTTATGACTAATTTAATATTAGATTAATATATTTTAAAACGAAGAGATTATTATTATTAGATTAGAAAGATGAATGGTGTATATTGATTCTACTACCAGAAACGACCGTGGTAAAATACCAGTATGTGTCTCTGTTTTTTTAGTTGAATTTTTTAAAGCCCAAGTTCCGACAGTGGCAGTGACCTAAACGCCAAAACTTGCACGCTTTAAAATCGGCCTCGCGTCTCGTCGTCTCACTTGCAGAGTTCGAGCTGGTCACGAGCAGACGCAGAGCTGAGCTGATCAGTGTAGCTCCTTGGTGGGTAGCCATGGGATGGGGGATCAGGAGGCAGCCGCAGCTGCAGCAGCAGCAGCAAGCGGCGGCGGCGGCGGCGGCGAGGTGCGCGTCGGCGGAGCGAGGGGGAGGTAAGGGGAAGGCCGCGGCGTTCTCGTTCTCGCCGCTGTCGTGGATCGCCAAGCTGACGGCGAGGTCGTCGCACGGGAAGTGTGGTGGTGCCAAGCACGCGCCGGCGGCGGCGTCCGTGGCGGCGGCGACCACGTTCCCTTCTTATCTCCCCAAGCGCACCGGCCCGAGCTCGTCCATGGTGGCAGTCGACGTCGCTGCGGGGAGGTCCAGCCCGCCTCGCCACTCCCCTGTGGACGTCGCCCCACGGCGGCTGTCCGTTGGCAATGACAGTGCTGAGGCCGTGGCGCGTCGGCTCTGCCACCACCAACGCCGCCGCCGCCACTGCTCCCTCGGCGGCGACCGTGACCTCCCGCCGCTCGGCCACCTGATCCCCTTCTCCCTCGCAGGCTCCCCATCTTCCCAGCCGCCGGAGAACGCAGCCACCGCCGACGCTGACGCTGCACCATCATACACCGACGCGGGGGCCCGGCTGAGGACGCGACGCCACCGGCGCCGCGGGCACCGCCGCCGCCGCAGCAGCCTGAGCGGCAGCGGCAGGCGATCGTTCTCCGTGTCCGGGAGGATGCCGGCGGTCCGGATACGGCCATCGCGCGCGGCCGCCTCCGCCGCCGCCCCGCCGGAGCTGGAGAGGCTGGCGGTGGTGAGGCGCACGCGTGACCCGCAGCGGGCGTTCCGTGAGTCGATGGTGGAGATGATCGCGAGCAGCGGCGGGAGCATCGCGGCGCGGCCGGAGGAGCTGGAGCGGCTGCTGGCGTGCTACCTCGCCCTCAACGCCGACGAGCACCACGACTGTATCGTCAAGGTGTTCCGCCAGGTCTGGTTCGAGTACATCAACCTCCACCTCTCCCGCCGCCGACGAGCTCGCCATTGCTGATACACTGTGTCCGCTCAGCTCCCGTGTAAAACCAATCACGCCCTGTTCGCGTGACACGTGTCCTCATTAGCTGCTAGATTCTAATCAAAACCTTGCTCAAATGCTCATCGGCTGCAGCTAATGGTGAATGAAATGCACGTGAATTGAGGTGTTCTTTGTACAGTCTCGTACGTGGATCGAAATATGTGTATTTTGAATTTGTTATGAAATGGAGGGGAGACGAAAAAAACAAGGCTTCGATGTTGCGGTTTTGTGCGTATATGGCACGCTGGCATCTGTAGATTCCTCCGAATTCACCAGTTTCTAGAATTCAAAATTTCAAACTTGAATACATACTTGGTCTCCCGCAGATACATTGCTGTTAATTACTAACATTTCTACTTGTACAGTAGCGCAAAAATGACGAAAAAAAATTGGAGAGAGAAAAGTACCAATATTTTTACTTGCACAAAAGAAAAAAAAGGTAAAGCAAAGGGGGGAAATGTAAAAAAACTAGAGAGAAAATAGTAAAGCAAGCAGAGAAGATTTGGAGAAAAATGTCAAAAGAAATAGGGGGAAAATGAAGTAAACAAATATGGAGATGCGGGGTATCGATCCCCGTGCCTCTCGCATGCTAAGCGAGCGCTCTACCATCTGAGCTACATCCCCAATTGGCAGTAATCAATTGATATCTTATTTTATGAGGCTCATTGAAGTAAAAAGTTACTACTCAACTTCACACGATCTGTACTGATAATATCACCAAGTAATTTCATGATGATTTCTTTTACAATAATTGCATGCACATGCACAAAACTTACCCTCTAGATCTAGTATCTCAAAAGATTTCTTCATCCGTAGTAGTTGAAAAGCAAAACCATGTAGTAGTACCACAAACGAATGTGCAAGACTTGGAAGCATACCCCTTCTGGGGAACAAGAACAAGGCAACAAGAAAACTTCACTTTTGGTTTCGCTTTATTGATTTGAAACATGTTGTTCATCAGTTTACAAATGTATCCCTTCTATGCATGTTAATTCAAGGAAACTTGGGGAGGGTTACATCAGTATTCAGTAGTAGTTGCTTTGCCGCGGCTTAATATTTCTTTGCCTGTAGTAAGTGTAGTTAACTAGTACTAAACAAGGCTGCTCTCATGACAAAAAAAATTCTAGTAACCGCCTCCTGAGATTGACAAGGGCCAGGACGAGCTGTATAAACACACGAGGAAGTAAAGGAAACTGAAGCTCCAGTGCCAATCATCCTCCTGTGAACTGTTAGTTTTCGGAATTGTCATCGCTTTGCCCCCACCCCAGTATGTCCTATGTTATATAAACTGCTGGATTTGAGGTTAGCTCCCTGTTGGTCAGAACCAAAACCCAATAAACCACAACAACTGGCTGACTACTGGAACCATCTGCCTAATCTGAACTCAAACGGTTTCAGAGACGACGGTGCCCTTTTGGTGTTCTTGTACTTTTTCCTAGCTAATCCACTGTCGCTAACACTACCACCAAAAACATTGTCATGAGCTTCCGCGAATTCCTCTGAAAATGGTTCAAGGGGAACATCACTATCATCCTTAGCCTTCCTCTTTTGCTTCTCAAGCTGCTTGACATTTTCGGAGATTTGATGAAGTGTCCGGTTTATCTTGGAAAAACTTCGCTCCACAGGCTCCACAACATGGGAAACTGTATATTTGACATCATCAACCATCTGAAAGGTAAAAAGAGAAAAAAAAAGTGAATTTGGAAGAGAAAGAATACGATAGGTAAAGGTGACTATAACATCAAAATGAGAAGCATACAATTTCACCACTTCCTAAAACGACATCGCGAACACTCTGAGGGAAACTCAATCGCCGGTCCCTAGAATCAGGACGAGCAGCTTGCATGATTGCTACATTGTCAATCTCTCGTTCTTCTTCAGGATCTGGAGCTCCCAGAGATGCATAATCAGACATCACAGCAACATTGCTAACACTTCTCTCCCCACGTCTGTAAGGTTTAGCTGGAAATACTTTCAAATGAACCACTGCAGCCACCCCCATCTGCCATACAAGGGATACAAAATGCTTTGGGAATCATCTTACATAAAAAGTTATTCCTTAAGAAATTAGAGATCAGAGTAGGATCATTCTCTGCAGTACATCCCATGCTAATGAAGCAAAAAACAAAATATCCTCAATTGTGTAACAGAAGTTGATGTAGTGCAGAAAATAAAAAATAAAAAATAAAAAAAAGGTTCAAAACATGGCAGAATAAAGTTAACAGAAAATACAAGCGTGGCAATATTGATAAGCAGGTATCGAGCTCACATTCTCATGCAGCCACAACAACCATATTGTAAACAGCATAAAAGAAAGCTATAGAGAACCAATTTACAGATAAAAACCCATCAATGTGCAAAAATGAACAAATGATGATCTAGACAATACCAGGGTCCCACTGATACGGACTATGCAGACTATGCAGGACATACTACATACAGGGTACATGCTAGCAACCAACCCGAAACTAGTAAGTATGAAAAACCATAATGGATAATGCATACCTCAAGGCATATGATGTAATCTTGGATACGCGTTTGAAACCTTTGCGCCAAATGTCCCTTAAAAAGCCCAGTTGAAAAAAGAAATGCAACAGCAATACCTTGCCACCATGTCAAAAATACAATGGATTTGAAGGTTAGAAACTTGGACAGGGGCTTAATAGGTTCCAACTTCTCCTTGGTAGCAGTATAAAATTGTATTAGACAGTATAATGCCCATGTCTGGCTGAAATTTAGGACAATGGCCAAATATGGGTACCTGCAGAAGGATTGCAAATTCTGTGAGAATGCAGAAACTTGAAACATCTTGGCCAGCCTCCAACAAGAATCATGGCTTTTGCATAAAATGACTTAAATAATACACCATCCATCTCATTACAGAGCAGGAAAAACGGAGGGCGGGACTGAAAATTAATGGAACCGAAGCCCCAGGAAAAGGAAATGACTCCTACCCGTATCTCCATGCAAATTTTCCTTCCCCATAGATTCCAATAAGTTGCATAAAAATTGCCAAGATGGCACAAATAGGCTTCAGTATCATCTGCAGAAAAGCATATGCTCAATCAGAACCATTAAGCAGAGTCAGCAAAAAGGTAGTAGAGCTGCCTTCATGATTACACTTACATATTGCACAATCCCAACCTTCACAGCATGGTAAAAATCAGGACCAAGGTACCAATTTCTCATAAACCAGTTTAATGGGAAAGGATGCTTCACAATGCCATAATCATAATCAACATCTAGCAGAGGAGAACTCTCACTGATTTGAAATCGACCCTCCATGAATCTGATTGTACTTTCCTCCCCACCTTAAATGACAGAAGTTCCGGTCAAATGAACGTTGAAGGAAAATATCTTAGCAAAGCTGGAAGCATCGTATGCTTAAAAAATTATACTTTTCGCACTAACCCTCTAATGAAGCAAGCACTATGCATTGGCCAAATTAAAGCAGGAAGCAGAATAATGTGCTTCATCAACACTCTTATGGAACTTCTTTATAGTATGTCAGTACGATTTTTAAAAAGCATAGAAACAATATACTCCAAAGTGAAAATTCAATTCAGTTAAGTTGCATTAGATGATGAGATTTATTTTTATACATGCAAATGAAACACTAAGGTCATGATTATGAATAACTATTGCTCAAAAGTTCAAAACTTGGGAGTATCTGCTAAAAATCTTGACCAAAAAAAAAAATCATATATACCCACCTAAACATGCTATGAGATACCTCTCAAAGCAATACATGGCGAATGCCTCATAACAGTCCCTCATCAGTTCACATATAAATGCAACATTTGAGTTCAGTAATGAGAAGAACTGCAACAAGAACAAGAAAGATCATCCTATCAGGAATGAAAGAAATAAAGCGATTTTTTTATATACAACACATTCAAGTTGGCAAAAACAAAAGGTGGTACAGGAAGGGAACCATACATTACAAAGTGATAGCAATGATTCTTAAAGAGAATACATTTCAGAGAACACAGTTACTGGCTATTTTGAATATGTAAATAATTTTGGACTAGCTCGATTTCCCATGCTCAAGAGGGACACAACTAAAACAGTGTACTATGTAATCAAATGGTCAAATATATTCTAAACTCTAGCAAGATATATACATGGATTACTACCACACAGTATGTAGTAAAACGGCTAAAATGAAGCATATCTTATCCCTCCCAAAATATTTGGAGTCCTATTCTTATTCCAAGTATCAGAACTGTGACACACTAATTTAACTGCAATAGCAGTACACCATACCAAAGTGCTGGAAAGAAGGTAAAAGCATCTGGGTATACTTACTGATTGAACAGCATATACTGGAACCATCAGAATGAGACCAATCAAGAACTTTTGCTCCTGTAACAGACAAAGTAATTAATTGGCCAAAATAACAGCACAGGTGAAAAGAACAGGAAGGGATCCCTTATTTCTATCTAAAATCTTCTATATCAAAATAATTATTCTAATAATTCTGATGAAATAATGAAAGAAAATTACCTCAGGTTGATGGTATGCGCAGAGATGCTCAAATATTAGAAACAAGGATAAAACAAGTGAAGTGGTCACAGAAATTCCTGCACTCACAATTGGCCAGCTCGGTAATGACTCTGACAATGAAACAAAGCCAGGAGAAAACATTTTCCCTGATCGACCCAAACAACTGCTCACATGTATTAGCACGAAAAAGAAACGGACTACATTTTTCAGTGTCATATTGCAAGACACAGTGCCGTGGGTAAAATATTGTGATCTGTTCTCTTGAGCTGAAATTCCTGCCTTTCTTCTTCTACAGGCTAGAGAGTTCCAGGATTCAGAAACTGAGGAGCAAATCTTTTTTTGTACTTCTTTGGTATGAAAAAGCTCTCTTTAGTCTTCTGTAGTGCGTCTTTGTGGAGCATGCTGCTCCTTCCCTACAAATTCAATTTTTGAATGATTTAAAATCAGAGGCATAACAGTGATAATTTTAGGCTAAAAATTGTCTTTTGCTTTTAAAATTTTGTGACACAACTTCTGGCAGAAATATAAAGGAGCAATGATAAATATCCATTAGTTATCACAGAATTATAGAGCATAAAAGTAAACAAGGAAAAAAATGTCAACAGCTAAAAGATCACTCAAAACCTGTCCCTTTCAGATAATTCCACTATCAAACCTGGCATAACTGCCAGTTTCCCAATTTTCTTAAGTTTTTGAATAATTAGAATAGTGAATGATGGACTTCACTTCAAGCAAAGTCTGGATATGCACAATTCTATTACCTGCAAATGAAATAGTACATTATAAAATTTCCACATACAAGCACTTGCTCCCTTCGATTCAGTAAAAGAAATAAACAGACCACCAAAAACTGTTCTTACAGCTATAACTAAGTAATTGTTATCTGTTATCCTGTTACAAACAACTCCTCCCTGTTGATTTTGAAATTATATCCACATTGTTCATTATTAGTTACCAGATGGTATAAACATGATAGCCAATAATGGGAGGTTTTAATAAAAGCAGAACTACAAAGATCATTGTTATATAAAAAAACATATCTGAATTCACTGGTCAAAGATCCTGTGTCCCGGTTCCCAAGAACAAAGCCATAAAGCATAGCTATTAGCTAAACTCTGCAATTCATGAGTCTCCAGAAAGAAAAGGCATCAAGCAAAGGATCAAAGCAAAATACAAACACATACCAGTAACCATAGCGGCAAACCTTCGTGACTCTTGTCATACGCTTAAAATATGCTCTAATTATTAATATTAATCATGATACATCTTATTTTTCAGTCCCAAGAACTGTGTGGCTAATCTTAGTAAGAGAGCAAAATATTAACTTAGCCCTCCAATTCAAACTAGCGAATGGCGACTGCTGAAATACTTACCTAATTTGATTTGATAAGCAACATAAAACTGCATGTTATAGGTTACCATGTACAGCAGAAAAAAACTATTAGCAAGATCTAACTGCTCTTCTCAACAACTGGTCCACAAGCAAACCACCAACCAATCAACAGCATGGCAGATAAGGAAATGACGCGAGCAACCGCAAATTGATGAAATAACTAAATCAGCATACATAAAGTCCACGACGCAACTTATAGACAGATCGCACGGGTTAGTAACCACAAATTAAACCCCCCGCTCCAACCAAATAGCAATTTGGCGACCACTCCACTGACCGCAGTAGCTATAGCACAGGACCAACATCTAGTCATCTACACGAACTAACTTAGGATAGTAGTAATTCACGAGTAAAGCTTCCATGCTCCGTGGAAGAGAAAAATCAGAACACGCATTTGTTCAGAACCATTCAAAACTCTACTAGCACATCGGGCTTCCGATTTCCCCACAACTTGCGCGCAAAAATCACACTGCATTGACGAAAGGAATCAACGATTCGTGCGGCAACCCGCTCCCCCTCCGACGCACGCCCAAAGCATCCTATTCCAAAGTCCAAAACCACCCAGTTTTGAAAAAAAAAAAAAAGCGGCGGCTGCGGCGGCGGCGCATCTACCCGACACTCCCGGCGGATCGACCAGCAAGCGAATTGGATCGAGAAGCCGAGCCGAGATGAGGGGAGGAGAGGAGAAGGCGGGGGCACCTATGGATCGCCGGAGCGGACGAGCAGATCGCGCCTAGGGTAGAGAGGAGAGGAGGAGGAAAGCTTCCGCCTCCGCCTCCACTTCCAACGAGGGAGACGAATTTGTCTGGCGCTTGTTTTTTTTTTCCCTCTCCTTTCCCTTTTTCTTTTTCTTTTGTTGGAAGAAATCTCAGTTCGACGCGACGGGTCTCTCTTGTGCGCCTCCGCCGCTGTTTGTACTACTGCTACTACCTTGGGGAGGGCCCACGTTTCAGAGGCAGGGACACGTGAGTCCCCCGTCCGACGTGGCACGGGCACGAGTAAACGAGGCCGCCGCCGCCGCCGCCGCCGTCGCCGTGCCGTGAATAGTCCGCCATGAGGTGGGCCGGGCCCACTTTGAGGAGACCCCAGCTCTACTCCATGAATCGGCTGATGGGCCTAGTCTTGTTACTGGGCCCACCAACCGCACGAGGCCGGGCTACTTGACCACGCGCAGCCAACGGGCCGAGCCAAGTATATGTGTAGGTGGCCCATGGATGAAAAGGTAAAACGGGCCCGCGGATTGGTCGGTCCGCCGTTTTTCCGGTTTGTGAGTGAGGGTGGTGAAAAGTCGCTGTCATGGTGACCTATCTAACCAACCGCATCCACAAAGATTCAAAATTTAGATTTGAAGTGGTTCATCGAGTAAATTTCACAAAATCACAGATACTTTAATCAAATTATCATAAAACTACATATTTAAAATAATGTATCATAAAACTATATATTTAAAACTAAATTTTATCCAATAACTATAATTTAAGGTAAATATCGTAAAACTACATATTTAGTAACATATTTAGTAACAAAGTTAGCACAACATTATAGGATTTGGAGTTTAAATACTTACCACTAGTGTTATGTTTGAGTTATAAACGTCTAAATTTTATGATTAAATTGTCATTAAACTTGTAGTTTTGTGATAACTTTGTTACTAAATATATAGTTTTGCGATATTACACCTTAAATCTGTGTTCTGTGATAAATTTAGTGTTAAATATATAGTCTTATGATATATTAAATCTATAGTTTTTTTATAATTTATCCAAAGCATATGTAGTTTTGTGAATTTTACTCTTGTTTATTTTATCAACTTTGAGGTAGTATATACTCTGGCCCACTTAGTGAAAGCTCACTAAAAACAAAACCCTGATTTTCTCTAAATGGAGTTTAATTCGAGCCTAGCTAAATTAGCTTTTTTTTTTCTTCGCTTCTAAGGGATTTGTTTGGATAATGGGATAAAAAAATGAGATTAAGATAAGGAAGTGAGTGAACGGTTAGGATTAAATAGAAAAGAACGAATGAATGATTAGGATTTAAAATATGCCTTTTGATGAGCGAGAAATTATTTCTCTAACCCATTAGCCAAACATAACCTAAATGAATAGCTACGTCCAAGCTGTAAGGAAAAGAGTAATAAAGACACCGTCAACTACTCTTCACATAATCTCAAAAAGAGCCAAACAAAAAGAAAAGGGCAACCACTCTTCAACCTAGCGGCAACTGTCAAACACCCAAACTCCAGTGTCTCCCCACTCCATAGTGACACTGCGCCAGACGGCTTGCCTGCGAGATCCAAAATCCGACCAGCCAGCCGACCAGCCAGCCGACCAGCGTTAGCTCGGAGAGGCGAAAATGGCGGCCGCGGCGGGCGGGTACAGGGCGGAGGACGACTACGACTACCTGTTCAAGGTGGTGCTCATCGGCGACTCCGGCGTGGGCAAGTCCAACCTCCTCTCCCGCTTCACCAAGAACGAGTTCAGCCTCGAGTCCAAGTCCACCATCGGGGTCGAGTTCGCTACCCGCAGCCTCCAGGTCGACGGCAAGGTCATCAAGGCCCAGATTTGGGACACCGCCGGCCAGGAGAGGTACCCCTCTCGATCTTCGCCTGCTGCCCCGCGGTGCACGCGTTCGTGTAGATTTGTTGGAAAATGCCATCTTGGTAGCCTCGTTTGCTCGATCTTGGGTTCTCGGGCAGTTGCGGGCTTGCAGTTGCTCATTTGCTTGCTTTCTCGCCTGTTTAGGAGCTAAATTGGTAGTGTTGTTTTGGTAGGAAATTGTGATCCGCGGAAATTGCTATCAACTTTGGGATCTACATTTTAGTGTAAAATTGATCTGGCGTCTCAGCATTGATAAATAGATTCAGTTAAAAAATGGGATCTTGGGAGTGGTCGGGAGGTTCAGATTTTTCTTGAATATAGTCGACTGGTTCAGATGTCCATTGATTGTTTCTATAGTTTCTACTGGGTAGATGAGTGCCAAATTTGATATTTGGTGGTTAGCATGTCAACTTTTGGTACGTGTTACTACTTGTTTTTTAGTTCACACTTCACAGGAGGGGAGAAATTGACTGCCCTCCTTTGCATGCTATTTTGTCTCTAAACACCGAGAAAAGTAAAGATATGCATATGCTGTCAATAGTTTACTTTGAATTTTGAACTATGCTTAAAGAGTAAACAAGACAAAGTTTGATATTCATTTGCTAAATGTGGGTGAATCAAGATGACTACATGAGTTCAATTGAAGCTAATACTGCTACACAGCAGGTTGTGGGGTATTTGTATTGTGAGACGAGTGTTGATTGTGAATGATTTTTATGTATGACCATGTCATATAGCACTCCTGAACATTATGGGAAGAACTTGTCATTGACCAATATGTGAAGAATTTGACATTCAGAAGTTGCAGTGGTTTCCAGATACAGGCCGGTTTACTAATGTCCTGGTAGTCTAGCTCTACAGTTCTACATGACATCTACCTGTGTGCTGAACTGTGCCAGTTGCCAACTAACAGCAGTGAGTGGGATTACCATAGAGAAATGCAAAGATGCTGCCATGTGCATCCTAGGCTAATACTCCTATGTCTGTTTTCGTTTGCTCTATCATCGGCTCATCGCTTGGAAAATATGAGGGGAGAATCTCCTCTCATCCTATCTTCTTTTGCTGTTTTACCTTGTCTCATTTGTCTGTGTTTTCTATTTTTTGTATGTGCTGATTGCAGAGGTCTGTATTTATGAATTGCCATTCTGTATCTTTTCAGGTATCGTGCTATCACTAGTGCCTATTACCGAGGAGCTGTGGGAGCATTGCTCGTCTACGATGTCACCCGTCGTGCTACATTCGACAACGTGGGCCGCTGGCTAAGGGAGCTTAGAGACCACACTGATCCTAGCATTGTTTGCATGCTGATTGGCAACAAATCCGATCTCCGCCACTTGGTGGCTGTTTCAACCGAGGACGGCAAAGAGTTTGCGGAAGCCGAATCGATGTACTTCATGGAAACATCTGCACTCGACGCTACCAATGTCGACAATGCGTTCGCGGAGGTCCTGACTCAGATATACCAGATTGTGAACAAGAAGCTGGTGGAGGCACCTGAGGATGGGTCGGCTGGCCCAGGAAAAGGAGAGAAGATAAACGTGAAAGATGATGTCTCGGCGATGAAGAGAGTTGGCTGTTGCTCAAACTAAAGACAAGAGGGACACAATTTATTCATTTTTCCAAGTAGGAATGCTCAGGGTATACTGTAATAGATCTATTCAATTATCTCATTTCTAGTGTTGTTATTGAGGGTTAAGGTGATCCAACTATCATTCAAACTATGAGTTTAAATTATCACTTCTTGATTTGCTCTTTGTATCAAACTGATTATGGTGTTGTTATCTATCACTGCAAGTATTGTGTTGACAGAAGAAGCCCTGTATCCCTTGTTTGATACTAGTTTCTGCTCTGATCAGTCAATTTCCTTCGTCAAAATTCATTCCAAACCAGGCTTGTTATCTATCACTGCAAGTATTGTATATAAGTGGCATGCAGTTCCTGCATTTTGCAAGCACGCAAACGCAAGCACACACGCTACGCGATCATGTACAGGAGAGCACCGCGGACGCGACGGCGACCAGCTGCGCGGACACGAGGAGCACGGAGGCCAGCACGCCGAGCAGCAGCAGCGCGAGGAGACCGGCGCCGAGGCCCGGCCGCGCGCTCACCAGGACCGCCTGGAGGAGGCCGACCGCGCCACGGACGCCCGCGACGTAGCTCCCGTGGTGCCGCCGCTCCAGCTCCGTCCACTCCGCCGGGAGCCCGCCGCCGCCATAGCCCTCCTGCTCCTCCGCTTCCCTCGCCTCGCGGATGCGCCGCCGCAGCGTGGCCATGTCCTCGTCCACCAGCCACGACGACGAGTCGGGGGGCTCCCGCTCGCCGTCCCGCGGACCACGGCCACCCCCCGAAGCGTGGCTGAGGACGACGACGACGTTGGCTCTCCTTTCGCCGGTGCGCGTCGTCGCCACGGCAGCACACGCAGACGACAGGAAGGCGTGGCCGCCGGGAGGAGTGGCAGCGCCGTAAGCCCGTGCCACCGCCGCTGCCGCCGCCGCCATAGGCATTGCCATATAAGCTACTACTCCTACTAGCTACACCTGCACACGCCAAACAACGCAACGCACGGCGACCTGCTTATATAGGGAGGGAGCGCGGCCGGCGCGGGCACAGTGGCCAGCGTCGCGCCGCGGAGTTTGCGCGCGTGATTAGGCGAGGGGGAAACGTGGAAGAATGGTCGGAGAGCGAATTGCTTGTCCGCGTGTGCGCGCCGCGTCCGCGACATGTCCGGCCGCGGGCCCGTGATCATTGCTATTTCGGCCATCCTCTCTCTCGTGAAAATGAAGAAACATACTCTCTTCATTTAAAATACTTTTTAAAATACTTAAAATATAACAACTTTTAGCTCTTAAAATTTATCCTAAAATATAACAACATTTCAAATAACATTTTTTTCCCAACCAATCATCCACCATTTAATTTCATTACCTACCTCTACTTTTCAACTAATAACAATTTTTCTCTGTTTTATTCTATCTACTTCAACTTGTCATATTCAGGACGAAAGGTAGGCAGATTGAAGCTCGGTTGGCCCCGAGCCGAGGCCACTTGAAGAGACGGTTATATTCTGGGACAAAGGTTGTGTAAGACAGAAAACCGTTTTCTTTTTATTCCAATATATGACGATGACGAAGCAATTTTTTTCTTTTTCTTTTTTGGCAGAAAACGTAACGTATATATGGCCGAAGCAAACAACGATACAAATTCAGGAAATTTTCCTGTTTGTGATTCTTCGCCTCCTAAATTACGAACAGGTTCTTACGTTGCATAACTACAGAAGGTTTCATAACCAGAAACAGAAACCCAACTAGGATGGTCAATGCAGAAATGCAGCTTCAATGCAGACAGAACAAATTCATCTTGTTCGTTTCACAGAGAACCATAATGGAGAAACTTCAGTTTACACTCGACTTATTTCACCGATTGTATTCACAAAGATATGACGCTACTGATAAACTGCACAGCATCCACAGATTTGACAACTCAGGCCAGACGCATCAATCTTAACTGGGTACATTAGAGGTGATTGAAAAGGTTACGAATGGGTCCTTGAGTCACCATGGAGGCACAGCAATGTCCAAAGGTAGTTCTGTTACTACTGCATAGCCAACAGTCCCAGCCCTCATGGTGCATCATGTTCTAGCAGCAGCCTGACGATCTTTGGGCCCGGTTGCCACCAACCACGTCCACGGTGTCCGGCACATACCTTCAAGAGCATTTCGTGATATCAACAAGCAAACACAGACAGAAAGATAACCAAATGTAGATGTACGATGATGCTAAGCTAGTCCCAAGACCATGCAAAGAGAAGACGGTACCATGAAACAGAAACAGTGCATTGTGTCTAAAAACCAAAAGCAACTGGCTATTATTGACTATCTAATGTACATAATGATTGAAGGAATGGCCAACTGAAAGAACTATTGCATTTTCGGATAGATCAAATGATCAACGATCACTTGCAATAAAGGTTGTTAAATATTTGCAGAAGGTTAAAGAGAGTAAGGAGAGAGTGTGCTTACAGTTCTTCCTCTGGTTCATTCTTCAGAGCATTCTTTACAATGCACTGGAAAGCCTCCTCCACGTTTGTGCCATCCTTGGCAGATGTCTCAAAGTATGGGATGTTCCCTTTAGAGGCACACCATGCCTTTGCCTTCTTCTCAGAGACCTAAAATATTATCCAGTTTGGCATATCCATATCAGCCATCGACAGAAGCTATGGAATTTGATTAAACGGAACTTCTGTTAGAAAGCGGAAGAAGGAACGATAATTACCACACGGCTGTTGCCACCGTCCACATCAACTTTGTTGCCCAAAAGAACAAAAGGGAAGTTATCAGGGTCTGATGGGCTTGCCTGTAAAGTCAAACATCCAAAGTGAGACAGAAATGACATGATTCATGACCAATTACAGAAAACACATTACCTGAATTAGAAATTCTTCACGCCAGTTGTTAAGATTATCAAATGATTTCATAGAATTGACATCGTAAACTAGAACACAGCAATCCGCTCCACGGTAGAAAGCAACACCAAGACTCTGAAACCTTTCCTGGCCAGCAGTATCCCATATCTGCAACAAAATATACGGTTCAGCAAAATAAACCAGCAAATAAAATATGGTCATCATCCCAATTTATTTGTATGCATGACAGCCGTACATCTAACACATCAGACTGGGGCATGTATAGACTTTAAACAAAACAGAATGTGAAATCAGACAAACTCAAGACAGATAGATTTCTTATGCATGCAATAGACATGCTCTAAATAGAGATAAGAAGCAACAAAAACATGCAGTAGGTACCTAGAAGAGATATTTAGTCCATCAGAATACGCAGAACTAATCTGAAAATGATGTAGTTTGTTAATTAAGCAGGAGCAAGAGCTTAGGATTGGTAGAAAGCAGGCTTGGGGCACAAAAACATGCATGATAATTCCAAAAGACATAACGGAAGTGCTTTTTATAACCTTGCAAAGTATCGGACAGAAGAAAGTAGGAACTAGGCTGGCACTTGATTTCTATTCTCTGATAAAGCATAAAGTGAACAAATTCTTAAAATGACAATAACTTTTCCTGCCATTATTTCCATCATGCAAGATAACTGGTAGTACATTGTTTCCAGCCAAAATACCAATTTACATAAGCACAAAAGACTGAATTCAAGTACTTCAATCAATCCATGGAACCACAAAATCAATGGAAAACGTGCCTGTTCATTGTTCAATCAATTAATACCACATAATTCGATCTTGAAAATTCAAATCACAACATCTAAATAAACCAAAAACCGTAGAGTTTAGAGTTTTAGACCATACTGAGATTCAATCAGTCGTGCAAACTTCAAGTCCATGCATGTACAAACAAACATTCAGAAGTAAACAGCTAGAAACATCTTCTCTACATTGAGCTCAGAGGGGAGCAGTTAAGTAACTAATCAAGCTTACACCAATTAGCTTCACATGAACGGACCTAATTAATCTCGGCACGATGAAGAGAAGACCAGTGCGGGGAAAATATCTTACTTGTAAAGTGAAGAGCCTATCCTCGAACTGAACCTCCTTGGTGAGGAAATCCGCGCCAATCGTAGCCTTGTACTGGTTGCTGAACTTCTTGTTCACATATCTGAATTAAATCACAGCTCAAGAAAACAAAACCCAAAAAAATTGACCCCCCCACCCCACCCCACCCCCCAAGAAAAACTGCCCGTGTTCATGAAACAAGGCGTCGCATCTCTATCCGAATCGAAGGATACTGGTTCATCAGGGACGTCTTCCCAACCCTAGATCGCAACGAACAAACAGGAACCCAAGTCAGCGACAAACCTAAACAAAAAAAAAAAAAAAACGCCCGCGGACTGAGGGGAAGGGAGGGGGGGGGGGGAGATCCGAATCGCTCACACCGCTGTCGCCGAGGATGATGACCTTAAGGAGGGTGCGGCGGCGCGACGCCATCGGGATCTAGCTGGCGCCCGGGGCGATCTCCGCCGCGGCGCGGGGGAGGGGAGGAGGGGTTGGGAGTTGGGGGGAGACGAGACGAGGCAAGCAAGCTGTGTTGCGTTTGCTTGCGTTGCGTGCGCTGCGCTTTTGTGGGCGCACACCAAGACGATCCCGAGGTAGGGGGAGGAGGAGACCGGAAAGCCGGGGAACGGAACGGATGCGTGTGGTGCGACCGTATGAGGTGGCGACCACACGCTTGGCAACAGAGATAGGATGCGTAGAATTTAAACTTGAGTGAATTGCACATTGCGCTACGCAAAGAGATCCCGTGACCTCGTGTACAGTTGGTCACTGATAAAATGGGTTCATCTGTTAGTGACATAACTACAAACTATATAAAGTTAGATGATTTTTTTTATTAGACTATCTCTTATTATTAGTGTTGTACATTGGATCAAGGGCAAACTAATATTCTCACTTTGAAGTAGACAACTTTACACAAGTTTCAGATTGGAAGGTGTTTCCTCCATCTTCCCTATCTTCTCTCCTCCGTTGAGCTGAAGCCACTATACGTGAGCTTAAGCTTACGCACTATCCTGTCATCTTGATAGCTAAAATTAGCATGTCATGTGAGATCATACAATTAGTTTAATTTGGTCATTAACATACTAAAGTCTTCATCTTCTCCATCTGCGTTTGGGATTGAGCTTCCTGGTGAAAGCAACTTACATACTCGAGGCCAAGAAACATTGCCTATTCCAGTCCCTAGCTGACGAGCACTGTCATGCTGCCTCCACGCTTAAGCTCAAGCACCAGCAACTTTCAGCTCTATCACCAAGCACTTCATCTCAGCTTGAGCACCTGTAGCTCTGCTGAACGTGTGATGATCTGCTACTACTCCCTCTAGATTGGATAGGGTGACTGGAGTTAGGAAAGCTGTCATAATTCTACCTCCACCTGACTGGTGATAGTATAACAAGAACAAGTTAAGAGAAGACGAGGGAGTGGTGCAGAGCGAAACAAATGACAAGGTTACGTGGTCCAAAGTAAAAGTCATGGCTAAGATCTTGTTCAAGCTACAACAAGAGTAAAAATACATGACCAAACTGTAATTTACTCTTTAAATTTTCTCCTTTTTTCTTAACAAGAGAGATATATTGGCTCTTACAATATCTTAGAAGACGAGGGAGTGGTGCAGAGCGAAACAAATGACAAGGTTACGTGGTCCAAAGTAAAAGTCATGGCTAAGATCTTGTTCAAGCTACAACAAGAGTAAAAATACATGACCAAACTGTAATTTACTCTTTAAATTTTCTCCTTTTTTCTTAACAAGAGAGATATATTGGCTCTTACAATATCTTTTATCTGTGCTCCGTCGCTTATAAATCGTTGCCTAAAATTAAAATTTTAAATTTAATTTTAAAGTTAATCTTAATTTTATTATTAAATTCTATTTTTAGTATATCTATACTATCTATAGTTGATATCCACTAACTCCTAAAACTCAACATGCAAGTGTGTCATATCATCACTTACTAGCAATTATTATCTATAATATTTTAAATCACATGTAAGTGTGCCACATCATCACCCGTTAACAATTATTATTAAGAGTATTTTAAATATCATGCAAATATGATATATCATTCACAAATTTGTTGTATTTTTAAAACTCAATATACAAGCAATGTCAAATCATTATCTCCACATCATTTTTACATTATTTAAATATATACAATTATTATTTCTATAATGTATAACACACATTAATCCACATATCCCACATCAAAGCATAAGATATTCACTAGTGATCTTAAATCGTTAAGTACACATATATAAAAGTCATATGTACATATTTTTTTCGCGCTAATAAGCCTTACGACATCTGGATTATCGGTTGCAGCTAAAATTTAAATTTTAAAACTTAATTTTATTTAAGATTTTATCATCATGGTTTATTCTTTATATTGTCTTTTTTATCGATAAGCACGTAGATATAGAAGTTTTAAACCCTTTGAAGTTGCTTGATTTATTTTTCTATGGCTTATCATCAATTTTCTTTAAAATTTGGACCATATGAATTTCAGATTTTTGTTTCTCTATTTCAAACTGGTTGCTATGGATCATGCGAATCCAAACTTCTGTTTTTGCATGTCTCAAACTGGTTAACTAAATGGGTGCGTTTATGTTCGGTAGGGGACCTTCGTTAGCGCACCGCACTCTCTGGGTTTACAATCTTGACGAATTTTGCGAAGTTCGAATATCTCGAGCCGGCTAGAAATGTGCACCTCATACAATCTGTTCGAAATTTGTCAAAATTCATTCAAAATTAACCAAAAACAAAAATTGATGACTCCGTGCTGCTCAAAGTTCGCTGGTCAAATTGTAAACCCTGACAACACCACAGATGGTCGGATGGACACCCATTTGCATAATTGGATCCTACACTTATGTTGCATGATTAATGACAGTGACTCAAAGCATGAGGCGTGGATGATAATTATCCACATGGCATCTTCTGAAGGACAGATGTATTGACAACCTAACAAATGGAAGAAACAGGAAAGTTCTGTACAGCTCACTCATCACTGATCCGTCCCATGTGGTTCACGTTGACTGCTAATCCAACTTTGCTCTTCTATTTTCTTTTCGTTTAGTGCGAAATTAATCGCGAGAAAAAATTCAGACAAAACCTAGCGAAAACGAAGAAAAAAATACCTGAAAATTCATCCACTATTAGCCTCTTTTACGCATGTACAATTATACCACTTACCACCGGTTGAAAAAAAGAGAGATTTTTTTTACCAAATTCAGTGCGCTCACGGAAAGCGGCCGGGGCGTGTTCGCCTGCTCATCGGCTTGGCGGCGGCGGCGGCGGCGGGCTCGCCGGTGTGCCGTGACGCCACCTCAGCCGTGTCCGGGCTGGACGCGGGCCACGCGGCGTGTGGTGGCCGGCTGGTGACGGTGACGCCGCCCACCACCTCGCCGGCCATGACGTCGCCGCCGCTGCTTGAGCTGATGGATGGGTTCTCCCCGTACTCGCTCGTCACCTCGCTCAGGTAGTCGCTGTCGGTGACGGTGACGGTAGCGCCGCTGCCCGGCGGGAACGCCACCCTCTCGAGCCGCCGCCGCGTCAGCTCCGTCGTGTCGCCGGAGTGCTCCTGCGAGCGCAGCGAGCTCTGCCCCGGCGCGACGCCGTCGTTCAGGTCCTCTATCGACAGCTCCCCCTCCAAGTATCTCACAATCTGCTCGCCCATTGCAAGAACAGAAAAAAAACTCAGGTTTTTGGGCAAAAAGTCGACGAGAGAAACTTGTTTCTTTGGTCGTTTTGCATGTTGCATTGCACATCAGGGGAGATAATTCTAATCACCAAATCTCTACTCGTTTATTTCATGACAACTAAATAATTATAAAAATATTTTTTTTAAAAAATAAGATAGATTGATATAAGATATATCACTACTTAAACATGCTAGTTTAAATTCGAGTTCTATAATTTATAACACAACAAATTGAACCGTGAATATACGTATGCTAATTAGATTATTTTGTTGTAACTTGTAAAAATCGAATTTTAACTTACATAGGGCCTCATTGTTTGACTTATACTTAGGTTTATATGTCAAAATTTAAATTTTGAAATTTAATTTTTAATTTGATTTTTTTGGTTTTTTCATCATAATTTATTTTACAATATTTGCTTTTAAGTAATCAAGGATATATATATATATATATATATATATATATATATATATATATATATATATATATATATGTGTGTGTGTGTGTGTTTTACTCATAAATAATTTTTTATTTGCTAATAAATTATTCGGATAAACATATGAATAAGCGAAACCATGATACTGACATATTACATATCAATTTATCTGATTTTTTAAAAAAATTTATAACTATATAGTTCACATATAACAAATGGAGGGTATATGTCCACGCTCACCTGGGTCATGCGAGGGCGGGAGCGCGCCGTGTGCCGCACCGCAGCGGCGGCGCAGGAGATCAGCCGCTGCATGTCGTGAGCGTCGTACAAGGCGTCAAGCTTTGGATCGATCAGATCGTCGTCGTAGACATGCTGCTCTAGAGCTTTTGTCAGCAGAGGCCTTGCCTGCATCGTCCAAAATATAAAGAAGAACAAAATTAGTAGGGCTTACGGAATAATCAGCCACACTCTGCTATCTGTTGAAAATCTGACAGTAACAAATGGGCCTGCAGGGTTAAATTTCGTCAAAGTATTCATGTTTGAATGTAGTTTAAAGTCGGAGCAGGACAGCTGCTTCTCAGTTCTTAACTTCTTACTATCACGGTGCAGAAATGCCATAAATTTCATGCATAGTGCTGTCAAAGCTCTTGCTCCCTACGTTTTTAAATATAACAATTTCTAGATTATTTAGTACAGATTAGGTTAAAAGAGAAAGATCCTCTTTTAGTTATCATTGGTCAAAATTTAAAATTTAAATTGTTTAGTCCACTCTTAAGCATCCGATTGTCTAAAAATGCTTAAATTCTCGTGAATTAGAATCTATGTTCTAGAAATTTTTATGTTGCGTCAAAATTTTGAACCCTAAAAATGTGTATGATTGCGAACGGAGGGATATAACCTCGGAGGGCTGGACTAAACTGAACCACTGAAAGAACCATAGAGTTCATATGCATGGTACATACCCAAGAAACCAGAGTCACGTCGTTGAAGGGTTCAGTCGAAATGACAGGCCTCCTCCCGGTGATCAGCTCCAGAAGCACGACGCCGAAGGAGAAGACGTCGGACCTGTCGTTTACTTTGCCAGTGGTAGCATACTCCGGCGCCAAGTACCTGAAAAAGAAAAAAAAAACGAGCGTCGATTGCATCGTCACATTCATATCAGAGATGGATTTTAATAGGGATATCTCTTTGTTTCTATGTCACTTAAATAATCATAAAAAAATTAATAACATAGATTAATATAAAATATATCACTTTATAAACATGTGAGGCCCAATTCAACTTCTGCAAATTGCAACAAAAAAAATAAATTAAACTGAAAATAATAAACGTACATTCATAGTTATATTTATTATTTTTGTTATAATTTGTAGATGTTAAATTTGAACCTACATGTTTGTGAAGTGATATATTTTATATTAATATATCTTATTATTTTTTTAAAAAAAATTTGATGACTATTTAGATGATATATAAAAAACGAAAGGATATTTTCTCGAAAGATGAAAACATTTTCTCCGTTCACATGGGCTTTCTTCTTCTCGTGAGACACAAACACCACCAGATAATTAACAGGCACGCTAAGAATGTGTTACCCGAAGGTGCCTATCACGCGGGTGGAAACGTGTGTGTCGTCTCCCGGTTGGATCTTGGCTAGCCCAAAGTCCGCAACCTGCACAGGAAATGCTCGTTCTGAAATAAAGCAAAGTGTTTGTGATAGGTAATATTCTTTTTTCTCATCGTTTACCTTTGGCTCGAATTTGTAATCGAGAAGGATGTTGGCTGCCTTGACGTCTCGGTGAATAATCTTTGGACGACCTGAAGTCATCAACAATCAACATGAATACAAATAAAAAAAAATCTTGAAAGTTTCAGATCAAGATAGAGCAGCAGAAAACAAGTAATCCCTCCGCTTCATATTATAAGTAGTTTAATTTTTTTAAGTCAAATTTTATTAAGTTTAATTAAGTTTATAGAAAAATTTAACAACATCTAAAATATTAAATTAGTTTCATTAAATCTAACATTATATATATTTTGTGGTAATATGGTTGTTTTATGTTAAAAATAATACTATATTTTTTTATAAATTTAATTTGAGTAAGAAAAAGATAAAAAGATCAAACATCTTATAATATGAAACGGGGAGAGAGTAACTTACAGTTCTCGTGCAGGTAGGCCAACCCCTTGGCCGACCCGACGGCGATCTTCCACCTCCGTGACCAATCCAGCGTCGGCCGGCTGCTCCCTGCACCGGAGAAGAAGCTCTCATTTCGTCCGTGGTGTCGACAACATGAAAATTAAAAATGAGAAGCGATTGGTTGGGGCGCGTACGTACCGTGGAGGTGAAAGTCGAGCGTTTTGTTGGGGACGAACTCATAGACAAGGAGACGGTGGTCGGCGTGGATGCAGTAGCCGACGAGGGAGACGAGGTTGCGGTGGTGTACGCGGCTGATGATGTCCACCTCGGCGCGAAACTCGCGTTCGCCCTGCCCGCTTCCGGGCCGTAGCTTCTTGATGGCCACCTCCTGCTTCTGGCCGTGCAGGTGCAGGTCTCCGTGGTACACGTGCCCGAACCCGCCTTGCCCGAGTAGGTTGACCTCGGAGAAGCCGTTCGTCGCCGCCACCAAGTCGCCATACGACACCGTGCCGCCGCTCACCGCCGGAGGCGGAGACGGAGACAGTTGCGGTGGCGGCGACAGGTCGAAGCCTCCGCTGCGCCGCAGCGGTGAGTACAGCTGTGGTGTGTACGTTACTGTTGGCTTGATGAATCGCGATGGCTGCTGATGCGATGTCACTGGTAAAGAACCATGGAAATCACCTGGTATGGTGACACAATGGTAAACGTTCCATAAGATATGATAACAATTTCATGCAAAAATAAAGTACTTTTTCTGTCAAAAAAAACTCAAACCCTGACATCCAAAAAAATTTTAAGAAAAAAACAAAAGACCATAATGTCCTTAATTAATATGAAAGTTGTATTAATTGGTTGAGGGTAAGTAAGGAGTATTGAAGTAATAAAATTTCTCGATCTGTGCATTGATGACAGGTAAGAAGATAGGAATTGATTTATTTTAAGACAAATTTCAAACTCTAGAAGTTGATTTATTTTGAGACAAAGAAAATACTGTATTAGCTAGCCATCAAATCGGCATATCAGAGTTAGATAAGTTGAGCTAATTTGACTTCGGACTCAACTAGTATTTATTACTCTCTCCTTTTCAAAATATATGACATTATTAACTTTTCATACAACGCTTAGTCATTTATCTTATTCAAAAATTTATTATAAATATGTAGAAGCATAAGTTAAGATTATATTTTATTAGATGATAAAACAAGTCATAACAAAATAAGTGATATTTATATAACTTTTTTGAATAAGATAAATGGTCAAATGTTATGCAAAAAGTCAGCGACGTCATACATTTTGAAATAAATATAGTAACTTCGAGTAATTTTCAAACCATAACACACTAGCTTCAAAACCCTTCAAATAGTGTGTGCAACTTATATACTTGATTGCATCCAACTTCTATGCGGTCCACTAACTCGAAGAAAAGCTTAAGTGGATCGAATTGTGCAAGAGCAACATGTCCATCCCTCCATCCCCAAGCCATTTAGTGCATCCAACTTTACGACCACTTGTCACGGTCACCATAACAATGAAAACTATTCTGAACTGTCGAGAGAATGTTACCTTGTTATTTGTATATCATTTAAATAGTAATAAAAAAATTAAAACAATTTAAAAAGTTATATTAATATATGATATATCACTTCATAAACATACAATTTAAAATTCAACTTCTACATGTCACATTAAAAAACAAATTAAACTACAACTAGTTAACGTATATTCACAATTAAATTTATTTTTTTCGTTACGACATGTAAAAATTAAAATTTAAGTTACATATTTGTGGAGTGATATATCACATATTATTATATTTTTTTAATTTTTTTTTAAAAAATTATAACTATTTAAATGACATACAAATAACGAAGACACGTCGGATTGAGAGTTTAAAATCCATCCCGTAACACTAGTAGTCACTAATTGAACAGATTGTCCCCGTGACGTCACCACCGCGCACAACATGGAGTGCGCCCGTGCGTCGTAAGCGCGGTGGCGACGAGCCGACGACTTGCGCTAATGCAAAGACGCGTCACGCGGTGGCTGGCCGGTGCTGCCTCCAGTGCGGCGTTGCACCGGCCAGGTAGGTTAGTGGTGGAAAGTGAGTGGTCGAACATACCCGGCGATGTTGGCGGGCGCCGGCGGCGGCGCGAGCAGAAGCACAACAGCCCGGCGACGAGGCCGAGCACGAGCAACGCCACGATGGCCGCGACGATGGCGATCACTACTCCATGCGGGGTGGAGAACGGCGGCGGAGATCTTGGCGACGGCCGCGACGACGCCGGTGACGACCGTGACGGTGGAGACGTGGAAGCAGGCGGTGAAGGAGTGGCGCCGCCAGGCGGTGATGGGGTGAAGATTGGAGTAGTCGACGGTGCTGTTGACGGCGGCGACGGCAAGGGAGACGGTTCGGGGGAAGCTGGAGACGGCGCCGGCGGCGACCCAGCTGGTGGAAGCGGGTTTGGTGGTGGTGTCGTCGTCGGCGCCGGTGCAGCCGCCGGAGGTTGGGACGGCATCGTCGGCGGCGTTGGAGAAGGCGGTGACTGCGCTGGTGGTAGTGGATTCACCGGGGAAGGTGGTGACGTCGTAGGCGGCAGTGGATTCACCGGGGAAGGTGGTGACGGCATCGGTGGCAGTGGCATCACCGGAGGAGAAGGCGGGGACCGTGTCGGAGGTAGTGGATTAACCGGAGGAGAAGGCGGGGACGGCGATGGCGGTAGTGGATTCACCGGAGAAGGCGGGGATGGTGTTGGTGGTAGTACCGGCATCACCGGAGAAGGCGGCGGCGGTGATAGTGGTGGAGATGGCGACGGCGGTTGTATCTCCGGAGGAGGCGACGAAGGCAGTACAGGTTTAACTGGCTTCGACGGCATCGGGGACGGTATTCGTGGCGCCGGCGGTGACGGTACCGGCATCACCGGTGGAGGAGGAGGCGACGGCGCCACCAGTGGAGTGATCGCCGGCGGTGGGTCAGGTGGGGCAGGAGGAGAAGCTGCTGCCGGCGAGGGAGGCGGAGCAGCCGGCGACAAGGGCGGAGTCGGCGGCGGACCAGATGGCATCACAGGTGGTGGCGGGCCGGGTGCACCAAGAGACGGAGGCAACGGTGGTGCAGGAGTGCTAGTATTAGACGGCGGCGGCTGCGCGGACATGGGCAGGCGCGCGAGGCGATGAGGTGGGTGCAACCGCAAAGCGGCGGCGGCGGCGGCGGAGAAGAGGAGAGGATATCGCGGAGAGAATCCCGGGGGGAGGTTTTGGAGTTTGTTTGGCCTCTTTCTGAAAATCCTCGCGACGCGGCGCGGAGATCGTCGGGACGAGACGGGACGAGACGAGACGAGACGAATCCTATTCCCCTCACGATGAAATCTCAACCGTTGAACCCACCACGACCACCTATTTTCCTCTCTCTCTCCACAGCTATGGATGCCTGCAGTTCAAAACAGAGATGAGACCTGTGTTTTAATTTTCTTGGGATAATCCTGTGCCTTCTGTTATTCAGATTAAGTACTATACGAGATAGTTAGGTTTATGCTTTATTACCGGGCAAAGTTGGGGGAGGATTAGCTTAGCCGCGCTCACGCTGCTGGTGCTCTCGCTTTGATGGCACCTGGAGCAGCATACGCGGGCGTGGCGGGACGTTCGTAGTTAGCCCACGCCAACCAACTTCGTTGCGTGCGCCGACGTGACGACGCTGCTTGCTGCAGCTGACATGTAGTACGCGCGCGTCTCCTCGTTCGAGCGATGGACAGGTGCAACGTGCAAGTGGTTGCATGTGTGTTGAGCCTAATTATTAAGACCAGACCGATGAATGAATCGGTTGAGCTCTCGGTTCACCGGTCTGGTGGATCGATCGCCGGTCATATTGGTCTAACCGTGGCTCCATACTATGGAGTAGATGTTTGCGAGCTACCAGCTCGCCTCAGCACGTTAACAAGCCCAGCAATCAGTTTTCCCGATCCAACAATCCGGCTCAATGTCTATTTTATTATAAAACTGTCCGGTTTGACAGGTTTTCTATGGTCTAATTGCACATCTGACCTATTAAGTGGATCGGACCTACCGAGGCTTTGGTTCTGGTTTTTTGGTCGGACCGTGGTCTGGTCAACTATGGTGTTGAGCAATTGGAGGGGAGGGAATTGTGCTGCATGGGATGCGTCTTGGCTTCACGGTTTGTTTGACAACTTGAGTGAAAAAAAGATTGAAAGTTTAGACGAGAAAATTGATGGTGAGATTAACATAAAAATAAAAATTTGATTTTTAGTCTTCAATCTCGTAGAGGTGATAGGAATTGATAGGAAGTTTAGTTAGAGATTAGATCTTTAATGAAAACAAATAGTTGAGATTTGTTTAGACAAAGTAAAGGAGGAATTCCCTTTCAATTACCCTCCCTTACCTAGGTATTGAAAAGGAGGGAGTTTCTTTCTCAATTCCGCATTCTCATCCCACAAAAACTTCAATGTCTTTCAATCAAACAAAACAATTAATAGCCCTATCCCCTCTGAAGTCTCAATTCCTCGTAAAAACTTTTCCCAATCAAACGGGCTGTCAGGTGTACAGTTCTTTTTAGGTGTGAGATTTGCCGGTATCGTGTACTGATTGTGATTGGTTAGAGGGCGAGTGCCATGATGCCGTCCATTTTGTGACTCTGGTCGGTCTAACAAGTCAAATGTTTACGGCAACGCGAAAGCTTGATCACAAAGCCTCTGCCTGCCAAAGATCGACTGTTGGAACGTTTTCTGTAGTAGTACTGTTCTCTACAAAGAGAGAGCCAACTGACTGCAAGTAGAGCTCTTATCCTAGATTTAAGATAAAGGGAAGTTTTTGTTGACCTTGTTGTTGAGCCTAGTCGGTGAAGGCCCTGTCTGGATGACAAAAACAAGTTTGCTCAATACTCAAACCATGATTTCGTTGGGGGCAGTTCTTTTTTTTTTCTTTTGCTGTTCTGTTTTGTGCAAATGCTCCAGCCATCAGATTCGAGCTGATTGTGCCGACCGCCAACTAGTGAGACGAGCCAATTGCTAGCAAGCAGCACCCAGGCGAGAGAAGTTTTGTTTGGCCAATGCCAAAAAGACAAAATGGACTTCTGGAAAATTTTGATACTACTTGCATGTATGAATAGAATTCACTGCCATTTTTCTTCAGACCAAACCTCGCTATCATCAGACCGTACCTGCAGATTGCAGCTAAACACAAGGGATTCAGATGAAGCGTGTTCATGAATTTTATAGGCAATCCTTCTGTCTTGCTTCATCAGGTATCTAAGACAGGGGAACACCAGAATATCTGATCCACATCCACTTGGCGGGTGCCTGAAGATCGAGAGGAATTCATGGGGACTCCACATAGCACGGTTGTTATCAACTTTCAGAAGCACATGTAACCGACTTTACGATGAATATTTGCTGGTTTTTACAACTTCCACTCGAACTAGAGCCTGACTCTTACTGAAAACTGACCGTAAGCTATACAGATTGAACCGTGCCGTTTGCTGATGATTCAGGAAAAGCAAGTGCCTCTAATCATGCAGCTGTCTCTGTGTTTGGTTTTCATTTTGCCAATGTCCCAAGCTGCATACTTCTATTGCGTTCTTACAGAGGTTCAGAACATAGTCCTTTGGATTAACCGAGCTGATTGAGACAGATTGAATCAAAATATAGCCAAATTCTTATTCCACGACACAATTCTTACCCTCCATTGAAAAATTAAAATAAGCCTTGAACGATAATTGTTGTTTCCACTGCAGATTCAATAACTTGTTTGATGTATTTGTTCCTTCATTCTTTGTTTGTAAATGAAATCTTAGCACCCATATCATTCATACATACAGGTACCTGAAACCACAGGAAAGTTTATACAGTCAGTGGTAGAGTATACAGATGTTGGTCTGGGGTCTCAAACATGCTAAGTAACGCCCATCCTTCACAAATACTAGTATGCTATGAGTTTTTCCATATCCTTCTGGTTATTTTCTCTTCGAAACAGCCAGAAAGGATTGCATAATTTACTCAGGATGCTGTTCCTTTACTGAAAGTGGTATATTCAAGCAGCAACTGTTAATCCACGAGAGGAGCTGTCAATATCTTCATTGAGAGAATTGCCAATGATGTGCAGGAATACTATTTGTGCGTCTTTCCTGTGTACATCATTGTTGTTGAACCCATTGCATCGTCCCCAAATCCACATGCTTCAAAAAACGGCCTGCCATTAGCACCAGGGAATGATAAGCATCATCAGATACTAGTGAATATTAATTGCAGCCTATATGTCAAAGTATAACACACTTCCATATTTACTGATAAATATAATGTATTGGACAAGAACACAGAATTTACATGTGGTGTACCAGATTAGACAGGAAGGCAATACCTCTCCTTTTCTGTACATAGTGTGGAAATGTCAAATATACCTCTGTTGTGGAGTACTCTGCAGAATTGTGACATATGAGATGAGTAGATGAAATTTGAACTTTGGACAGGAAATCAACCTGATGCACACAACAAACATCTCTACTTCAAATATATTGTATTGCATTGTTGATCTAAGATCACCTGATCAAGATATCCATCAGTTGGTTTTGATTGTGGCATTAAGGGCATACAGCCAAAAACTAAAACAGTTAAGCCTAATCTGTATGCAAACTATACTTGCAACCTACAAACTCCAAGATAATGTGATCAATCCAAGCAAGTATGAATAATTTTGGAATAACAATAGAGAAAATTTTCTACAAAGAATTCATCAACTAACAAACAGATTCCAAAAAGGAGCTATATTTTCTCTTGTTCCTTTTCTTCACCACGTGGTTTATGTACAAGACTTCGATTTTCAGTTGCAAGGTGTCTATTCAGAATGTCAATAGAGGGATAAGGAAGACTTTATGCTCTGGTTTTGCTGGTTGGCATTATTTTATGTACGAGATCACGTATGCTGCTTTTTTCCTCTAGTGAAATAAAGTGACACAAGGAACCCCCTTTCAAATTCTATCACTGAAAACACTGAAGATAGTACATTACCTTGTAATTTTCTCAACTATTTGTCGGCCTATTCCTCTCCTCTGTAGTGATGGATGTACCTGTAAGTCACTGAAGATAGTCATCTGAACAGATGCAATGCAATAGCTTGACAACCTTTTGTTCAATGTTCAGGATTCAGGAATATAATATAAATAGGACACATCAAAGCAAGTTATCAAGTACTACTAATAGACTGTACTCAATTCAGGTATGCACGTCATTTCGATGGGCCAAATACCCTTCCAATCATTTCAAACACACCAGTCGAGTTGCACCTAGCGCTATGAATTTTTTTTGAACGGAAATCAACTAGTATATTAGTGCACGAAGATTTTACTTTTAGTTAGTGCATGTCTTTTTCACATACATGTTAGTGCATTTCTTTTTCACATACATGTTCTTTGAGTTATTTTGGACAACATAACACATAATTCACATATTAGGGTCGCAAGAAATGCACATGGCTCCAACGTTGAAATGTTGCCTTCTGTGGTCTGTTTTTTCAGCCACCATTCCTACTGCAGATAAAATTGCCCACTCATATGTACACTGTGAGAGTGATCTTGTTTCTTGCAACAACTTTGCATTTTTAGTCAGTGTTTGGTTGCTAGATGGAGTCAATATTGAAATCTATCTACTACACTACAACCCATGCTCATAGGTATCCACACGGATCAAACTAATTGCTGCATCCAGAATTCCATCAGGAACAATTACCTCATCGCCCATTTGAGATCACAAGAAAGGAAAATTTACCACGACGTCGTGGACGGACGCGGTGAGCCCGACGTCGGAGACGGCCCGGCCAAATCCGACGAGCCGCCGGTCCTCCCGCCGCCCGAGCCCGAGGTCCAGGCCCAGCAGCCGCCGGCCATCGCCACCTCCATCCCCATCCCCATCGTCCAGCAACCTCGCGCTGCAGAAGACGGACACGACGAGGAAGCTGTGCGCGAGCGCGACGCGGAGCTTGCGGAGGTCGACGGGGTCCGCGGCGGCGGCGGCTGGCGGCGAGGGGCGGATGGCGCAGGAGTGGGCGCAGGCGAGCATGAGCGCCTGGAGGTGGGCCGGGTCGACGACGGCAGGGTCCATGGAGATGGTGATGGGCGGCGGCATCGGCTTGGCCTTGGCGGGCCTGGAGCCCAACGGCCTCGGGGTCGGGAAGAGGACGGCGGAGATGGTGAGGCGCGGGAGCTTCGCGGCGGCGGCCATGGCTCCCGGCCTCATCGGCGGCGAGTGAAGCCGTAGCCACAACGAGCAACGTGCGAGCGGAATGTGGAAAATCAGTGTCACTGGAAGTGGGCCCACGACTCTATCTATCCAGATTCTAGCCATCTCCTCCTCCTGTGGTCCACTTCTCTTCCTCCGGTAATGGGCTGTTCTTCCATTTCACTACTCCCTCCCTCTCCGTTTCATGTTACAAAGTCATTTTAATTTTTTTATAATCAATTTTTTTTAATTTGATCAAATTTATAAAAAAAAACTTGATAACATTTTCAGTACAAAACAAATATATTATTAAAATATATTTAATATTACATTTAATAAAATTAATTTGATGTTTTGTTGCTAAATTTGTCCATAAACTTGATCAAACTTAAAAAAGTTTGACTAAAAAAATCAAAACGAATTATAATATAAAATAGAGGGAGTATCACTTCACCTTTAAAATTTTTTTAAAATTTTTATTTTTAGAAACATGGTACAAACGTATACGCTTACAACATACATACACTCATCCCTATTAACACACATGCACACCCTTAACTCATATTTTCTTTAGACTATTGAAAATATTCACTTTACTGCTTAATGCTTAATAGTATTTTTTTTATACAAGTTATATTTTTTAAGATGAAGTTTTTACAGCCAAAGATGGCACAATATCAAAGTTCCAAAATAAGTTCAAATATTTTTAGAACCGTTTGGTTCAACTTTAAAATCTCAATGTTTAAATCAAATCTTAGGTGCTTTCAAGTTTCAACCTATTCAAACAGTGATAAGAAAGATCTGAAAATCTTGAGAGGTAAATTGTAATGCAAAATATCAATTTTACCAAATTTCAATTCAAAATACGACTTATATAGAGGAAAAAAAGAAGAAATATCGTTACAAAGTAAAGTGTAGCGTTTTCATTAGTTTGGGTGTAAAATGTTTTGAGGGGTTAAATGATCTAGCAAAATAATTCGAGGGGGTAAAATTGACCCATTTTTAATTATGGCTATTGGTCGCCGGTTTATCATGGATGTGCTTCAAAGTTACCGAACATTGTGATTTTTATAAAAACTTTCTTCATCAGTTTTATAAAAATCTTTTTAAATCAACTGATCAACTTTGTAATATGTATTTATGATCTAGTATAATGGTGATGTCCATTCATTTATGATCTGGAATAATTGTCATAAACTTGGTTTCGTCTATCATCCATCATACATCGACACTTTAATGCAGACCCTTATTATCGACTATCGAAATTTGTGTTTTTATATTTTTATAAGGCTACTGGTAAAATTCAGGTATTGTGATATACTAATATCATTGACACTATATTATTGTAGGAAACATATACCTACTTCTTGGACGACATGACTAATGTCACGGATTTCGGTTGCCAATTGAATTGGCACGGTTCAAAATTCTCTATCAATTCTGTTTGTTGGACAATGAATGTGTGTAGCTAGCAACAGCCATGGACAACTGTTCCTGCGATCCTGTCCAAATTGGTCCTCAACATTTTGGTATCTACTATTTTCTACCAGTCTTACTGGAACATAAAAGCCTAGATTCAGAGTTTCAGACATCAGCGAAGGCCACAGGAGGACAACAAAAAATAACCTGCAATGCAGTCCACTGGCACAAAAGTATTGTTTTTTTTCACCCAAAATAATCTGTAATATGAACTGGTCCAGATGATCCAATTAGAGAGCATGTAAAGGCAGGTGGCTCCAAATTGTCATTTGGTTTGGCACTTTATATCCATGATCCATCCATAGATCTATTGGATTGGTTAGAGTTATGACCAAACCCACATGATCTCAGCCTCAACTCTGAACTCGATCTTCCCTTTGCAACTGCTCTCTGCCTATCTGAACTACTCAACTGCATCATGCTGCTTTTATCTTTCGTCAGAATTGAGGTAACACGAATCGAAGACGAATTTCAGCTTGGTTTTTGTTAGTACATGAGACTGCAATGAGTTCGATCGGCATGGCGTGTCAACGTTCGTTACAACTCTGGTTCCAGAGCAGAAGGTGCTTACGATCAGCGCTCTGTCAGTTGGGTATAACCACCATCGATCCTCATTCTGTATGGATGATGATGTTGTTCAGTTGTTCTGTCAGTATGTGTTGTAGTCTTGTCTGATGAACAGCTGAAGCTTTAGTTAACAATTTAATTATAGCATAAGCTAGTGATAACATTCGATGAATCTGTCATAGGATCATTATTCTTTGCTAGGAAACCTTCGAAAAACCAGACCCAAAAACCTTTCGACGGTACGATTAATTAAAACCCTAATATTATCAAAGTATTTTGGAAGAATTTGCTTAAGAGATTTGGAGTAAGAACAGTGCAGCTTTGGTGCTGGTAGAACGTACTACTGTACTGGCAGTTGTTGCCACTCCGAATTCAGTATTTTAGCTGCCTGTGTGCTGTGCAGCAGGGTTTACCTTATTGTTTATCGGCTGATTACCGCGACCCGGCGGTACGGCGGTTACCGCGCGGTAATCGTGGTAACCACAAAAAACCGCGATAAATTTGACTTCCAAATTTTGAATTCAAAATTTGGAAAAATCGCGGTAAGGACTGCGGTAACCGCGTGGTATGAAGAGGTAACCGCGCGGTTTGACACGGTTACTGCTCGATGTTTGGCCAAAAGAAAAACGAAATGAAGAAAATGATTAAAAAATTAAAGAAATTTGAATAAATATTATTTTTTTTCGAGAAATTTCTTCACTATAATACACAACAAATCAAGCACTACTTTTATCATTTTTTTGGATTTTTTTTGAATTTTTGAATTTGGTCAAAATTTATTAACCCGTACCGCGCGGTACGGGTTACCGTACCTCCATGGTAACCACAGTAACCGTGTGGTTTACTGCGGTAAAGTAAACCCTGCTGTGCAGTCTGCAGGTCATAGAATTATGGTGGTCCTCTCACTAATTATATGCATTTAAGCTCTTACAATGATTGCAGCTAATGATGGCACGATCAACTTTCCAGCAAGGAGCCTTGTACACAAGTGAACTCCCTTTGTTTTCTCACCTCAAAATTTTCACTTGAGTACTGCAGACTACAGCAAATTCACAGCCATATGTCCTCGAAATATTCAGCAGTAGCTTAACATTTTAATTTCAGCAGCAAATCTTAGAAGTGTTTTTATGTGACATGCTTGATCATGATTAAGTTTGGAATTGAGAAGTAAACAGGTACTCCTTCGGTCATAAATATTACCTCTTATGATCAAAATTTTAATATTCTGATAATTATTTTTATAATTAAAACAAGTTTATAAAATCTAATAAGTTTATGATATTGTGACAGTAATGTATAAGGTAAATCTATTGATGTTATTTTTTTAAAACTAAATATTTATCAGAAACTTATAGTATCAGAATTTCTAAAGTCCGATCAAATGTTGTTCTAAGCGTCAAATATTTATGATCAGAGATAATAGGTAGAAAGATCATTGGATCAACAAATATGATTTCAATGGAAATTTAGTGGGGTCAGGATTTGCCACTAGCCTCCGTCTCTTAAAACATATGTTAGGAGGGGACGTTCTCATGGACATACGTGGTGTGCGTATCAGAGTATGTGTATAGTGGTGCGTGCAATTACGTCTTCGTTGACGACAAATTTGGACTAGTCATGGGCTCACGGCCTCTTCCTCTCCTTCTTCCCCATCCTCGCTTCGCAACTACTGGAGCAAGTCATCGGCAAAGCCGCGACGAGCTGGGATGGCGATGGCGAGGCAACACCTAGGGTGTGAGGTAAGGGGTTGTGGCGAAGGTGGAGTTTGGTGAGGCGGGGAGGTCTTGCGACGGTCGGCGAGGAGCAGCACGGTGCATCGAGGCGGCGATCTCGCGGCGGTCAACAAGGAGCGGCGCGGCGCATGGAGGTGGTCATCGTCAAGGCAACACGGCTAGATCCGACGTTCCCTCGCTTGGATCTAGCGCTTCCTGGCCTTGTTTTGCTGTCTGGTCGGAGCGAAATCGTCATCGAGGAGGTAGGGTGGAGCTCGCCGGTGCATACGGAGGTGGCCTGCTAAGTAGTTGGGGGAGCGGCCAGTGAGGAGGCTGGTTGAAGCTTGTCGGTGCAGATGGAGGGTTAGCTGCGACGACAAGGTTCCGTGGTGGCGTGAGTCGCTGTTGGATCGGAAGCTCCCGGTGGCGACAACGTGGAGGTTTCTAGATGATAGTAGCACTAGTGGTTGCCGGATTAGGGGATTCCCGGTGCCGTAGTGAGGTTGATGGCGGCTGCGAACTTGGTGGTGGCGGTATTGGGCGAAGACAAGGGCTAGTCCTTTGTCCCCTCCTCTATCGCCAATGGCGAAGGTTGGCGACGGATAGTGGTGGGGGCTAGCCCTCCCCTGCGACGGTGGGCCAGTTCATGTGCTTGGTGACCGTTGTGGATGGTTGGTTCAGCGACGGTGGATGAAGTCGGCAGTGGTGGCGACTCTCGGTGGCGACGTCTTAGGGACGACGGCAACTAGGCGAGCTCCAGTGCCCGGATCTGACTGCGGCCAAGCCAAGATGACAGAACGATGGTCCTCAGTGACAGGGATGGTTGACGGTGTGTTGGTCGTCGGCTCGCCTGGTGCAGATGAAGACAGCGGCATCAGAGGCTCTAAGCAGCGGCGCCCTAGTGGCGGCGGCTGCCAAACGAGTGTCGGCGCCAAGATCTGACTGTGGATAGGTGTGGACGGCGGTGGAACATCTTTGACGAGCTCATGGAAGTAAAGGTAGGTGCATGTCGTGCTGGATGGCTCTGCGACGTTGTAGGAACGGCGAAGAGTTTGACAGTTTGCGAAAGACAGTGACGATGAGACATAGTGGCTTCGCGACGCACTAGGAGCGTTCGGAACGCGACGACGACATAAGGGGGATTTGGATGACGACAACGGACAGCAGGCACAACAATTGACAGCAGATGTTGGTTGTGATATGTAGAGGCAAAAATGAAGTGACGACAGGCAATAGAGTCTAGTTTCGGTTCTCCTTTCCCTCGTATTGTGACAACAAGAGCATGTTGTGTTTGAAGTCTGAAGTAAGTCTTCAAGTAGCTTTTCATTTTTTTTTGTTCTTTGTTTTCCTTTGCGCAGGATTTATAGTCTAAAAACTCATGTATGTTTTGGCTGTGTATATCATTCGTGAATATAGAGGTCGGATTAATGAAAATCCATTATCTAAAAAAATACGTCTTCGTTTAATTAAAAAAGATAATTAGGAACATTGGATCCTGATACTAGTATATATTAGCGGGTACGGGCTTGCGCGGCCACCCGCATCACTCTTCCTTCCTAATCCATTTCATCTCCCTCGCTAAACTCCACATATAAACTAACCACCTCGAACTCGAAGCCTCTCGCCTCACAATCACCCACACATACACCTCACTCACTTTCTCTCTCTCTCTCTCTCTCTCTCTCTGTCCTCTCGATCTCTCGCGCACGAGGCAGCGAGCCATGGAGACCGAGCCGTCGACGCCGACGACGCAATCGTCCTACTTCGCAGGCTGCATGGGCTCCCCGGCGTGGCTGCCGGCGGTGCACAGGAGCCCCGCGCGGTTCCACCTCCTCTCGCGCGACGCCGGCGCCGGCGCCGCCGGCCGCGACGACGGTTGCCGGCGAGCTTGGAGCCGGCTGCTGAGGAAGCTGGTGCGGGAGAGCAGGAGCTTCTGCAGCCTCAGCAGCAGCAGGCACGGCGGCATGGCCGCCACCACCTTCCACTACGACCCCGCCAGCTACGCCAAGAACTTCGACGACGGGAGACGGGCCCACGCCGCCGCCGCCGACGCGCCGCCGCCGGTCGCCGGAGCTAGCTAGAGGGTTTCTTGATCTTTTCTTTTTTTCCCCTTGTTTTTTATTTGGTGGTTCGCTTGTAGCTAGCTCTGTTCTTCAAACGGTAGTTGAAATGTTAATTTTCGTGGATGACTTCACCAGAATCTTTGCAGGTACAGAGGAGATATGGATTCTCCTTGATTTGTTGCTATGAACTGGATTAGCATAATTAACGTACATATATATCGAATAGTGATAACATTTGATAAATTGGTAGCTGGCTCGAGTGACTTCGAAGTCCAGCATTTAATTTGGACAGTAGTATGCTATTGCTATACCAGGATCAATAATCTGAATTTGCTATGAGAAGAACTCTCAGTTGATTGCTCCAGCTGTGAGCTTACTCATCATTTCATCAGCAGATAATTAAGGGAAGAAATGGTTGGAATCATGGATGGTGTAACATTTTTTAAACAAAAGTGAGTTAAAAGCAATGCGATGCAGTCATGCAGATGAACCACTCGAGGAAAAGCACGCATTAATCATGGCCTGATCATGGACGAGCGAAAAAGGCAGCTAGCCTACAATAATAATCAGAGTGATCCAGCCAGCATTTAGTCTCATCCGTGCTGAACTGAATGAATCGCAATGAAAATCGCCTTCAGTTTTGGCACCGGTGATGCTGTGCTGTCGCCTGTTCATGGTAATACCTGTCTCGACGAGGACACCCTTTCTTCCCCAACTGAATCTTCTTAGCTGCATATCCAATCTTGATCTTGACTGAACTTTCCGCCATGGCTTTGCTTGTGGCAAGAGCAAGCTCGAGCATTTGGTACCAGTACTAACTAATAGTCGCTAGACCTCGAGAGACAAAGCATTGTCATTGCTTTCCTCTCCCTCATGATCAAGTCTGAAACTTTTTCTTATCCTAACCTAGGGCTAGATCTCTTGTTTTAATTATGGTCTGAAAATTAACTAAATGATTGTACACTAGTACTACTACGTTTTTATGGTCGAAATAATATCCATAAATTAACCACCACAGTAAGTCAGCAAGTCCTAATCTCCTAATTAAGGTGACGGTTTGTTGCAAAGTCGTGGTCTGAGGCAACCACGTCTTCTATAGGCGACAATACCATTGACGCTTCAGTCTCATTACAACGGAATTTTTCTATGGTCGATGGAGCTGTAGCAACAGTATGCATGATCAGGGGCATGAATTTTACGTCTTAAAAGCACTCGTGGATCAGGTCTAGCATCTGGGTGTTTTTGGTCTGATTGCGATTATTGTGGCGCTGGAATGTTCAGGCACTGTTCGAAAATCATTGGAGTAAACTGGACCCGGAGCTGTGCTGGAGATTGGTGCAGTGTCAATGGTAACTCTGAATTCTGAATTCATACACCCATTGCAGAAGCAGATGCAGGTATAGTATAATACTAAGGGTGACTTCTTCGCCCAACTTTCCCAACTCACATTTTTCTTTTTTCACGCGTACGCTTTTCAAACTGCTAAACGGTGTGTTTTTTGCAAAATGTTTTTATACGAAATTTGTTTTAAAAAATCATATTAATCCATTTTTTTTAAAATTAATAAATACTTAATTAATCATGTGCTAATAAATCGCTCCGTTTTCCGTGCGGGAAATATTTTTCCAAATCTAACAAACGAACATAGCCTAACTCCATTTCAAAATAAATTTATTTTTTATCCATCTCTCACATATCAATACAAAATCAAAAAAACTAGAATACCTCTATTTTATCAAATTCTAATGTCACTATTTCTTATTTTATCTACTTTCAATATAACTATTTTCTATTTTCACAAATTATGATGCAATGATTACTTTAAAAATAAATCTATTTTGAAATAAATTAAAAAACTAAAAATAAACTTAGTATGAGACGGAGCTAAAAATAAATTTATCATGAAATGAAAAAAGCAGTAGTTATAGCTAGTGTGCACTCACTGAGGAGGAGCACTGTTTGGATCGAGGAATCCATCAAGGGCATTAAAACTTTGAGGAAGTCTGGGCTAGGAGGCTAGGACGCACCAGTGTGCCATAAATTGTGTTGTTGGTCCAGAACGACGACTATCTATAACTGGAGAAATCTCCAAAACTTCAGTATAGATGCAGTCGCTCTAGCCATCCATATGATTACGTGGATCTAGATCTTGCGCCCTACGCTATGCACTGGAGGATGAAGAAATCATAAATAGTAGCTTTAATGTGGCGTTCGTTTTTACTGAGATAAAAATAAAGGGAATCGTGATACAAATCATTAACACATGATTAATTGAGTTTTAATTATTATAAATTAAAAAAATAATTTTATTTTATATTTTAAATTAACTTACATATATAAAGTTTTCTACTAAAATATACTGTAGATAAAACAGAAACAACAATATAACACTTTTGCAGCAACTCGAATTTCAAAAGGACTCCGTGGCCCAATGGATAAGGCGCTGGTCTACGGAACCAGAGATTCTGGGTTCGATCCCCAGCGGAGTCGTTTCTCTTAAAAGTTTTTTGTGTGGCCTCCTACTAGTAAGCCAACTCCCGTTCCTTCTGTTTTAAAATAACTTAAAATTTTGACCACTCGTTTTCTTTTAGAATAATATTGACAAGGATGGTCATGTTAATAAAGTGTGTTATATCATAAATGTAATTATGAAACTTATCTGTCACTTTTAGTTAGTGTGACTAACTAGTGGTCAAAGTTTAAATACCAAAATCAAAACCATCAGTTAATTGAAAACGGAGGAAGTAATAATTTTTTTGCCAAATCTTGTTTGGGACCGAGTAATACTGCTTTGAAATGTAAAGGATTCGATAGTCCCAATTGATACTGTTTTGCAATGCTATTGTTCAGTCCTTAACAGAGTGATAATATTATTCTTTTTATAGAAAGATTGATCAGAACAGTCTAAAATAACATAACGCAAATCCCGTGGCATGAGGACAAATAGACAATTGTTCACCAAAAGTTGCTACAACAAGTTCAACAGTCGCATCTACCCGTGGCGGTCGACCGCAACCACTTTACATAACTACTGCATACTATTCCTACGGTAAATACAGGGGAGTTCAAGTGATATCAGAATTCAGAAGTATAGGAAGGTAACGTTAAGCCATCACAGGCTCACAGCTCGGGTCAAAATTCTTTCTGTTCCATAGTTTGGCAGGTCACTTGCGCGCCTCAGCCTTCCTCTCTTCCTTGGCTGCCAATAGTAAAAGTACAAAAACATCAGCATGTAATTTGTGGTAGGGCAGAAACAAATAGTTTATTCTACAAGTTACAATAACTGAATTTCGTATGGCTTAAGAACGTGAAGGAAATGTTAGTGTCAGTGTAAGATTGCGCTTGTCTCTTAGTTGACGTACAAATATGGCCAACTACCAAGGAACGGTAGGTAAACTAGCCGCTATGGGTGGATGAATGGAAAAACATGTCAAAACAAACTATGATTAAGTGTTCTTAAGTGGTGTTCTTTTCTCCTGAAAATGAAGATGAAGATAAAGATTAAGTGTTTTACGCAAATCGAGATGATGATAACGTATGATTAGTTGAGTTTTAATTATTATAAACTTGAAAAATGGATTAATCTGATATTTTAGAGCAACTTGCATATAGAAAAAAGTTTTCGTACGAAACACACTATTTAACAGTTTGAGAAGCGTGCCATGAGTATCCAAATTTTTATCTGTTTTTTTTAGCTGATTCGAACGGGAAATAGCAGCTGCTCTGGGTTTATGAAGATACTTGCACTAAGACCTGAATCTTCTAAAGTTCCAATAAACTTGCTTCTAACAAATAAAATCAGAAAAAGACACATACCAGCCTTTTCCTCTTCACGCTTCTTTGCAGCTTCTGCTCTCTGTTGGCGTATCAAAGTAAGACGCTCTATGGTTGGAAAAGGGTAAGTTAATATCATGATTATTTGAAGTTATGATAAGTAACTGCGCTCGAAAAAAACAAAAGTAGCATAGTATGCATCACATCTATGATCTGACGAAATATGGAACAACACATACATACTTACACTTAAAATATAAAAAGAAAAGGTTACATGCAAAGGGGGAATTCTATCTATTTCTTAAAAGAGGTTCTGGTTGATGAAAGGGCAAATAGCATGACGTGGGCCATCATTTCCTAAAGCTGGTATGCTAAAACCATATACTAGTTTAGGCTGTCAAATGACAGATCATTCCTTCAAAGCTCTTACTCGTGTAATTACATTTACTCGCCAGAAAATATGAGCACAAACTAAGCGTACATTGCAAGATCTAAGCATAAAACAAACCAATACCTAAGTAATATACTCCCTCCAGTTTCATAATTCTTGATGTTTTGAATAAGATAGATGTCAAACTTTTATAACTTTGACTATCAATAGCTTTAAAAGTATTTAGTATAAAGGCACTAAAACAATATATATCAATTTGTCTTACAAAGTACCACCTCCTTTTCAAAATGTAACGTTATTGACTTTTTACATAATGTTTGGCCATTCGTCTTATTCAAAAATTTAATATGGATATGTAAAAGTATAAGTTAAGATTATATTTTATTTGATGATAAAACAAGTTACAACAAAATAAATGATATTTAAATTATTTTTTTTGAATAAGACAAATGATCAAACGTTATGCGAAAAGTCAACGACGTCATATATTTTAAAATGAAGGGAGTAACATAATAAAAGTAAAAATATGAATATTTATTGTATATATTATAATAGAAAAACATAGTCAAAGATATATTTATAAGACTGTTTAATTGTCGAAACGTCAAAAATTATGGAACCAGAGGAAGTAGAGGAAGTATAGTACAAATCATAGAAGGAAGGTGTCACAGAATAGCCAGAAACATTTGTTACTTAGGTCCTCACCTAAATCTTTCCTAGCCTGTTCAGTTTTCCCTTGCTCCTGGAGCTTCATGTGACGCTCATGAGATTTCTGTTTTTCAAGCTCCTCTCTGCAAAAGGAAAAAGCTTGTAAAAGTGTTGAATATGGCAACGATGCATTCTGATGTGTTTATAACGATTATGAAAACTGCTTTATATTTTCCATAAACGATGTCGGGGTCAGGATCAGGATCATTTTTTACCATTAATGTTTCAAAATAATGAACTGCAGATTGTACTTAATTAAAACAGGAAGATAATATGCAAAGAAGATGACTCATGGACATGAAAAATATCAACAAATCTCTGTGTAAAATATTATTGGAATACTTTTCTTCAGCATTGTTTGAAAACAATCCTGAGAGCAGATGGTCCTACCAGCCATCCCTCTATGATGTCAACTGTAGGCAGTCCTTATAAACTTACACCTATGCTGTTGATATTCAACATTATTTTTCACTTAATTTACACATGAAGGAAAAAAATACTTTTAAATTGACAGGAGCATTGCATAGTACACAAACCCACCTTTCACGCCTGGAGAGATCAGATGTCCTACCAATCTGAACCAGAGCAAAATTAGTCAAGTAGTCATATAAACACAAAAATGAATCAAATTTGTACGCTTAATTGAAAAGAGTATGACAGTAGCAGTATCACAAAGCCCACATAAACAATAGACTACAATGAAGTACCTATTGTCAGGATGATAACATTCTGAAAGGCATGGTAAGTACATGGAGTAAAATCACTCATTCTAGCATAACTTTACTGAATATTCACTCATGCACCTCACTAACTAGAATTGACACAAAAACAAAGCTAAATCTATTACTAAAGCAGATGTACACTCTAACTCTGTATATAACTTGTGACCTGTAAATGCTCTTCCTAGAGAACTGCATCGCTACCAGACTACCACCATCATGAACAGAAACAAATATTTGACTTACATCAATGTCCTTGGCTTTTATATTCTTTGGTTTCACCAGGTTTGGATTCTCAATCTCGATAAGACCTTCAGTGCCTTTATGTTTCTGGTATAATATTGAAAAATAGAACAGTTATCACATGAGAAATAAATAGTTTAGACAATGAAGGGTCAAAGGATGTAGGGCAAATGCATGTTTTCAGCAGGACAATGTCTTACGTTCTTCTGGAAGTTGTCAGATTCTTCCTCATCTGATTCTTGCCTTCTATCATATTCCTCATCTGATTCTTGCCTTCTATCATATACCTCCTTTTCAGCTTGCTTCTATTTGATTTAATGATACAAGTCAGTGGCAACAAGCAGCATATCAGTTTATCAAATCATAAGCACATTATGACATGCACACCTTGGTTCAAAGCAAAATTAACTAAGGCTGTGGGGCTCAAGTCTCAACACAATTTGACACAAAAAAATGCTTTTAATTCAGGACTCCTAAGAGGCTAGAAATGCTTTATGCCACTATGGTAATTGATTATTGATCAGAATCAATTGATTTATCATGGTAATGAAAAGATAAGTTGGTTGAAAGAAAAGTAGTAGAACAATTAAATAATAAGTAGTATTTTTCTTATAGGCTTGCAGGCCAGCCAAAATTTTTTATATGTTTGCACAGCATAAGAGAGAAAAATAACGAAGCAAGCTAAATGTTATATTTAATATCAATAAACTAGGTAGAAAAGAAAAGAAAAGAAAAGAAAAGGGCATGAATGAACCTTCTTAAAGGTCTTTGGACGACCTGCTGAAGTACCGGCAGCTGCATTCAAAATACACGAATAAGCTCAAAACATTGATCAAACAGTGTAAAAAATTATCCATTTTCTATTCCATTAGGATGCAGAGGCAACAAGCAACTAGCTCCAAATTCGTGAGATATCAAAAATACATGAAACACAACATGACGCCCAAAGTTCCATCTTAATTCTCAAAATACTACACTTAAAATGTCCATCTTAGTTTTAAAATTTGGCAAAGTGCACTTGCTAGCGTCGTGGTAGGGGTGTGTGGTTTCAACCTATGGTCCGTGTTTGATTTCCTACACGCATTTTCAACTCCATGGCCCACATTTTCTTCTTGATTCCTACACGCATTTTCAACCCCATGGCCCACATTTTCTTCTTGATTATTCAACACCAAGTTCTTCTTTGATTGTCCAGCAGTTAAAAATTTGGCAAAGTGGTCAAAAAATCATAAACACAACAATTGTAGAAGTTACACTGAGCTCTTCATAGCTGATTCCGCAAATCATGAGCCTTAGGAATCGGGATGGATGAACATACCCACGGATTACTACGAGAGACATCAATAGAACAGTGAAAAACAAACAATACTTCAAACCTAAACAAACCCTCCTCTCTCCCACAAAACAAAGCACAGACAGCTTGTAAACCATGACAAATTCTCAATAAAAATAAGAAATACACACAACGTGGGATCAAACCAAACACTGGGATGGTGGAGCAACAAGCTCCTAATCGCCCGATCGACCGATCTGAAAACCCCACCCCCCTTCAAAAAAGGAGGGTTTTATGCCCGCAATGCCACCTCGTTCAAGCGAAACACCAACCAAGCAAGCAGGCCACGTCATTCATCCCACAAACTCTCAAGTCCCTCCCAACGCGTCGATCAGTGACATACCAATTAAGCAACCAAATCTCGCCACTTAAACCCTAAAAGCATCCGACGCGCACGGATCGCGAGCAAAACGGCCGCACGGCGTGAACGCAGCGAGATGGGGGTGGTGGGGGACGCGGGCACCGCCGCCTCGTAGCTTACCGATCTGCTCCTCGCTGGAGAAGCTCCGTTCTCCGGTTGGCTTGCCCTTGAACTTTCCCTTCGCCATAGAGCTCGGCGGCGGCGGCGGCACCGGGACGTAAGCCCTACTGCTCCGACTGCTCTCCTCCTCCCGCGGCGGGGGTTTCTGCTTTGCCTTCTCCCCTTGGCTTGGCCTCCTCGCCGCGGCGCCTTTTATAGGGCGAGCCATCCGGGCCCGAACTGGCCGGCCCATCCGGCCCAACCCGGTCTGGCCCGGACCGGCTCCGCAAAACCGTCTCGAACTCTTCTTCGTCGTGTTCTTGAGTATAAAATGATTTCGGTGACGACACGGACGGAGGAGGATCTCGAGCTCCTCGGCGTCCCGGCGAATCGAAGCTTCCGCCCGTCTCCTCGAAGACCTCGAGACCGCCACGGCGTCCGAGCGCGCGCACGAGGTGGCGGCATGGCGGGATTAAGGAAGGGGGAGAATAGCGGCGGCAGTGGCAGTGGCTGCTGCGACGGCGGCGGACAGATGGGGTTCAGGTTCAAGCCAGGGGAGGCGGAGGTCGTGGAGTACTACCTGCTCCCCAGGCTGCAGGGCCGGCCACCCGTGCCCAACGCCGCCATAGTCGTGGAGAACGTCTACAAGTTCGAGCCGGAGCGGCTCATCAGTGGTGCGCTCTTCTTCTTGTAATATTGTTTCTTGATTTCTTCTGAGCTTGCAAACTCATGGCGATCTTGATCGGATCAATGGCGTGCAGAGAAGTGCAACGGCGGCGGCGGCGGCGGCGGCGAGGAGGAGGGGTGGTACTTCCTGTCGACGAGGGATCGCAAGTACAGGAACGGGAAGCGGCCATCGCGGAGCACGGAGGACAAAGCCGGGCGGTGGAAGGCGTCGACGGGGAAGACGGAGGCGAAGGACACGATTACGGTGTGCTACGGCGGCGTCAAGTTCTGCGTGACCAGCCTCGTCTACTTCAGGGGCCCCGTCAAGACGGAGAAGAAGACCAAGTGGCTGATGCGCGAGTTCACCATCCCGCAGTTCGAGAACAAGCTCGACAAGACCGCCGCCGCCGCCGCCGGCGGCGGCGGCAGCAACCAGGTCAGCCGCCTCTTGTGATTTGTGTTCTTCTTTTCTGGTTAATCGCTGTGGCTCAAATTGAGCTTGTTCTTGGGCGATCGGGCGGCGGCGTGCAGCTGCAGCTGGACCAGTACGTCTTGTGCAAGATTTACACGTCGCCGAAGAAAGGCGCGGACGACGGCGAGCAAGTCGAAGTCGTCCACTGCGGCGACGAGGACATCGACGGGTGGGCGGAAGCCTGCGCTGTCTTCAACTTGGGTCCCGAGATGGCGGAGAGCAGTGACAAGGCGGCGGGGGACATGCGGTTGGCGAAACAGGCGGGCAAGAGGCCCGCGGAGGCGACGGCGGCGGCCGAGCAGCCGTCGAAGCGGCCGTGGCTGCCACCACCACCGTCGACGCCGGCGCACGGAGCATGTGACGGCGGGCCATCGCAAGCGATGGGCAACCGCCAAGTCCCAATGCAGGGGCTGTCACTACTAATGCACAACTTCCCGTCGCAGGCGGCGGCGGCGGCGACATACAACGGCCACCAGCAGCCACGGCCGACGACGTTCCGCGGCCACGCACCATTGCAGCAAGGATTCCCGGTGCACAACAACCACGCGCAGATGCGGTGGCCGCGGATGTACAACTGCATGCCGTCGCCGGCGCACAACATCCAGCCTCAGCCGGTGCAGCGGCGAGCGGTGCGCGTCGGCCACGCGCTGGTGCACAGCAACTGCCAGGCGACACCGCAGCGGCGACCGGGGCACGGCGACTACGCGCCGATGCATCAGACGCAGTGGACACCGGCGCGCCACGTCCAAGCGCCGATGCAGCAGCTGCCGCTGCCGGTGAGGTACGAGTACGACGGCGAGGAGCCGATGCTGCCGTTCGATGATTGGCTGCCCGATCCGTTCGACGACCCGACTGCCGATGCAGCAGCTGCCGGTGATGACGAACAACTACCAAGCGCAAGCGCCAATGCAGCTGTCGCCGATGATGAACAACGACCAGCCGGCGACGATGCACGGCGACGAGGCCCAGGCGCCAATGCAGCAGCTACCGGTGATGAACAACGACCAGCCGGCGACGACGCACGGCGGCGAGGTCCAGGCTCCAATGCAGCAGCTACCGGTGATGAACAATGACCAGCCGGCGACGACGCACGGCGGCGAGGTCCAGGCGCCAATGCCGCTGAACGTGTCCGAAGAGGAGCAGAGGCCATCGCAAGAAGACGGTGGTCAATGCACAAATGCAGAAGGATGATTTTTTTTTTGGTTTACTAGTTTCTTCTTAGGCTTAAGGCTTTGTTCGTTTCCAAGCTTTCCCAACCTATACCGCGCGCGGAAAACGAAACAATCCATTAACGTGTGATTAATTAAGTATTAGCTAATTTTTTTTTTCAAAAATGAATTAATTTGATTTTTTTAAGCAACTTTTATATAAAAACTTTTTACAAAAAAATACATCGTTTAGTAGTTTAAAAAACGTGCGCGCGAAAAAAGAAAGATGTGAGTTGGGAAAGAAGAGGGAAGAACTCACCCGTCGTGGAACCAATGAGCCTAAGCTAATCCCATTAACCACAGTTCTAATGCCATGAAGCTTATCAACGAAAAGGTAAATCTGGGATGCCACAAAGCCTCAGAAACTCTGGGTATATACAAAGTAGGGATAAAACGAAACCTTCAGAAGTTCAGAACTTCATAAAGCTTCACGCTAAGCTAAAATACACCCCGCAGGCCGCAGCAATGGTTCCTGGTAAAGCCATTTGACCATAACTTGCCATCAACAGGAGCTAGGGCGCGCTGGGATATATTTTTACAGTCAAGTGTTAATGCAAAGTATAGCACTGCATTGCAAACATGCCATCTTTAAAAGAGGTCTACAATCAGAGAACTTTTGGGCCACACTGTTGAGCCCCATAATTTAGCTGATGCTGTTAAAATTCCCAGCTGACAGATGCAGTAGAATGTATGAACCCCATATATGCTATCTTCATGTCCCGTCACTAGGGTTCCAGTAGAAATCGCTTCTTTCGGTGGAGTATCCATATGGAAGATGAGGTCCATAAACAACACTGCCATCCAGAAAAGTCATCTGGTCCATCTGTGATGCTGCATGATAAGCATTAGAAGGGCCGGCTTGATTTGGGGTGTTGAGAGGCATTGTTTGATATGCATTTGAAACATTGACCTGATCAGGGGTGTTGATAGGCATTGTTTGATGAGCATTTGAAGCACCGACTTGAACAGGGGTATTGAGAGCTGGATATGCGTTTGAATTGTTATCCTTTTGATTAGCCTTTGCCCTGCTCCTAGTAGTCCGTTTGCTTTCCACAGGACTGTCTGCACTAAGCCTGACCATTTGCTGCTGTATTTCACTCAGTGGACTGCTTGCCAATTTTGATTTAACACTCCTCTTAGTATCAGAAGACTTGTACTCAAGCCGGTACAACGCTAGAGCATCAGAATGATTGGTTTCATATTCAAAAAGATGCCACTCATAGTTGCTGGATGGTTGTGGATCCATGTAATAGGACCTCTTCAGACCTCCAAAATCTTTCATCACTTGCTTTCTTGATTCATGCCATCCACGGCCATTGTAATCTGGCAATGACCTTTGCTTCCGATTGCCGCTATCAAATGCCCGTCTTGGTGTGTCAAAGAATAGCCATTCTCTAAGAGATTCACCTTCAAGAAGAGATAGATCGAAAAGCTCTGCCAGAACAGAACGAAAACAATAATTAGCACAATAATATGCTGATAGAACTATTCAACAACAGGATAAAAGTAACATGGCCAAACTTACCAGGTGCATTCCAAGGAGATTTTGTAGTTGCAGCCCCTTCACACACAGGAATACCAACATTCTTTCCTTGGACTTTCGCACTAAGAGCAGCAAACAGAGGGCCATCTTTCAAATCAATCCCCCTTGGACGCATCACAGGTCTTGTCCCTAGAAGGCCATCATCATTCAAAGCTAAACCAGCATGGTAAGGATTACAGTAATCTTGAAACTCATCTGACCCTCGAACAGGTCGACCGCAGTCCCAGAGTGCACATTTTGGCCCCAAATATTGAGAAGGTGATGGACACATTGTTGTGAGCAAGTCTGACATGTGGAAAAAAACATCTCCAGAACTCCGCGCAGAGTTATTTGCATCAACAAATGAATTAGGTGGCAGATCTAATGGCAAGTTGTACTGTTGATGTTCCAGCTGACCAATCCCCTGCATGGCATTGGGGCCCTCTGGGTTTGAGTCAGGAAGGTTTATCTTATAATCATCATCTTGAAGAAAATCATCAATGTTGAGTTCATGATCTATATAGTACAGCTGCAATTAAAGGGAACATAGACTTAGCCCAAAAAGCAGTCAGCAGGGAAAAACAAAACCAATATGAACACTAACAGGACGTGCAGGTTACAACCACCAAACAGATGAAATGTTATGCACAGATAACAGACAGCATGCATGCATATACTGACCAGCACATTGTGAGATTCACAATTTGCATGCTGGAGGGAACACAAAACAAACAAAGCGAGTGTATATGTCTTCATTAGATGGTAAGAAGAAACATTTTAGGTGCATTCTCAGTAGCTTATGGATTATGGATTATTGTGGCCATGCTTCCGAAGCTCCTAAATGGTACAATTTTTGCAGAAACTTTCTTCATCAGCATTTCTTAGGAAACTTTTTAAAATCAGCTTATCAACTTTCTAATATTTATTCATTCATTTTTGCCCTCGAATAATTGTTGTAAACTCAGTTTCATCCATCATCTACTGAGAACGCACTGTTGCAACCTAACAAAACTAAAATTTGAACACCGACCAATTTGGATCAGAAACTCAGAAAGACATTTAGCAAATAAAACAAACTTTGGAAATTTGGTTTCACCGGAGCAAGGTGTATCACGCTGCCTCGACATGGATCTTCAGGAGGCCATTATTAATTCCTACTTACAGTTAGGTTAACCATGGAACAAGTTATACTTTGGGGACTTGTGCTCCTCAGAAAGCTACACAAATAACACACTAACACATTACTCATCATTGAACTGTAGATTTGCTGAAGCTAGCATACTGAAGTACAGCACTCAAGCATTGGACATCCAAGTTAAATCAAGAAGTATACAAAAAAAGACACTGTCGAGTTGTGAGTTGTGACTTGTGCTCCTCCCAAGACTAGACAAATAGCACACTAATAGAGGTCATTGCCAGATCTAATAATCTCATCTAAAGCAGAATGAAGTTAGTTTGCATACATGAACTTACATCCAAAATTGGCATGCACTATATTACAATTTTGGCAGAAATATATTGAAAAGGAAAAATGAATTGTAAATAGTCCAAGCCTCTGAAAAGCAATTCTGTTATTTGCAAATAGAGTTAATGGTTCAAATCGAATGGATTGTTCTGCTAAAACAATGCATTTTCATACCTTACATATAAAATAGCAATTAACATCTTCTGGGGAATACTAAGGAGTAGTTGGCAGTTGCAGAAAAACGCTGTATGTAGTAAAAAAAGTGTCTCCTGCTTGGCCGAATGCCCAAGCTTAAAACGCAACAAGGTTAACAAAGCACAATGAACCATTCTGCTAGTTTAAATTGCCTCAACAAAACTATAATGTTGCGAAGGATTGCATGAAGCATCTGACAGTATTAGCGAACGATTGAGCAAGCTCGTGAAGGTGAACTCCACAAACAACCCAAAGTAAACCTCTCACTGACAGAATAGCCTCGCCTATAAGCTCCCTAACACGATCAATATTACAGAATCAAACAATTTCCACCCATCGATGAAATGAAAAGAAGAGCTGTTAAAATCCAATACCTGATCATGGAACATTGCATTGGTAACACCAGCCATTCCTCCGCAATCGCCCTGCATTCCCTGACCCAGATGCGGGGCAGCAGCAGTACTCCCCATGACAGCCTCACCCTGCAGATTCTGGCCGCCATCCTGCCCATGCCCATGGCTCTGATGAGAAGATGGCATTTGCAGCGGCGGCGATCGGGGAACCATCAGCTCAGCGGCTCCCCCCGCCGCCATAGTCCCCCTCTGTAACACGGGACTGAGATTATGGCCCTCATGAGAAGATTGCATCGGCAGAGGAGGCGATCGTGGCATCACGAGCTTGCTGGTGGCGTCGTCCTCCTCCTCCTCGGCCCCGGCCAGCTGCAGCAACCGCAGCGTCTCCGACGGCGGATCCGACGCCTCCCGGTTGTTCCCCTGCGACTGCGAGTTCTGCGGCGGCGCAACAGTTCAGAGTCAGCATCAATCTACGCACAAGTAAGGAAGGGGAAGCTAGGGTTAGGGGGGGGTTTGCCTGGAGGGAGGAGGCGGGGGAGGGGACGTTGAGCTCGGCGCGCCACTCGCGGAGCATGTGGTGGACCTGCTCCTCGAGGAGGGCGGCGTCGGCGGAGCGGCTCTCCTTGCGGGCGGACTGGAGGCCGGAGAACATCTCCTGGAGGTCGTCGACGCGGGTCTTGGCGAGGTTGCGGAACTGCTGGTGCCGCGACGACGAGCGGGACGACCCCTTGCCACCGGATGAGCCACGGCCGCCGCCGCCGGCGGTCGGATCGCCGGCCATCCTGCCGATCAAAGTGGTGGCGGCGGGGCGCGTGATTGGGGTGGTGTTTGGTGGGCGACGAGGACTCTCCTTGGGTTGACGAAATTGGTGAGGAAGTCCTTGAGAAAGTTTATTTCTTTTCCATCCTTTTTTTAAATCACAATATATATTTTTTTGCGAGAATTTTTTAGCACAATATATGGCTTGTTATGGAAATACAGATTTTGCTATATATTGTTAATTGGCAGACTTAAAAAAAGGCAATAGTTTAGAATAAAAACCTTAGATGTTTTTGTTATTGTTGTGTCTATGTTAAATGAAGTGTGATCAACTGGCGATGAAACATGGGATTAGTGATCGATCCCTATGTTAAGAAGTAGACCATTATCGATTCTTCATTTTGAGAATATCTAACAAAACCAGTAGAATTGCAATGTGAAATTGAAAGGAAAGATGGTCTTATTTGAACCCATGAATGTTAAGAATATATATGTCCTTTTTTACTTGGTCATAATGGTTCACATGTGGCAACAACGGATGTGGTATGGCGGTTTCTGCTTTAATACACTCCTCTAGTTTATTTGATTGGGTAAATTTTACAAAATAACATTTACTATGATAAAATTATCATAAAACTGAATTTTAAACAACTATCAGTTGACTAAATCAGAGTTTCATCCTAGTATTTAAATAACTATCAGTTGAATAAATAACAATGTCATACGGTTTGATAATATGAAATATATTAGTATTTACAAATTGTTTGAAAAAAAGATGAGTAGTCAAAGTTTAACCATGAATAGTGCTTTGGTGTCGGTTACTACCTACTTGTCAAAGTGGATAGCCATAATTGCTTTTTACCGGACGTATTTAAAAGGGAGGGAGTACAAATTTAGCACCAATTAGATTTATCACAAGACTATGCTAAATTTAAACCATTTGTCAGGGTTACGGATAAGATACCTTCTATTCTTGGGGTCATAAAGTATATGGATACGATATACCCTTAGTATACAGGAAACTTACCTTAACATTATGGAATTTGGCTGACGAACAAGAAAATTGTACCCTGAATAGAAGGTGTTAGAGTCCTATTCGAGAAAGATACAATCTCTGTGATCTCGTAGGCTAAAAATATTCTCCGAGTTCTATTTGGAGATCAAGGCAGCCTGCCTTATAAATACAAGGCCTCCTGGGGGTACGGGATCATCGAATCATAGTGCAAGCCACCATCATAGCGGAGGCAATCTAAAGGACTTGGACAACTCGCTGCTTGGATCTCGTCAAGTCGTTCTCGATAGAGATCTCGTCGATACTTGATATTTTCCATTGTTCTCTATTGTAATCTCTGTGGTTCTCGTCGTAATTCCATATAAACTAGAGTATAGCTATTACCTTACGAGGGGCCTGAACCAATATAATCTTTGTCTTCTATGTGCTTGATGTCGTTTCATGTAGATCCTTGCTCCAACGTACCCCAATACCCTCAGATATCTCGTCAAGTCATTTCGTACCCCAATACCCAATGTCTACGAATATAACCCGTCGACAGTGGCGCGCAAGGTAGGGAGACTTGGTGCTCAAGGTTTCGCTGAGATGGTTTCAAGCTCAAGGCCTTCCGACAGCAATGTCTACATTTGTCCTAGCCTGGGAGATCCTACCCAGTCGGCGTTCGTTTGGACTCAAGTCGGATCCATCGTCTTCCCTGTCTTCGCCGCAACTCCAATTTTGTCTTTCCCAATACCAGCTGGGATTGAGAACGGAGTCGTGAAGGCGACAGAAAACAATCCTTCGTTAGCCATTCCTCGTGTCCAGTCAGAAAAGAGAAAGCCGACGACTTCAGCTCCCCGAAGAACTCCTAAAGCAGCCAGGTCCCCAACATCTGTTGGGGGCCAGGTGCCGACAAGGAAGTTTCCTCCAAATCATGACACCTGGTGTTCGATCCACAAGACATCTCAACACTCTTTAGTCGAATGTCGGGTAATACTTCAAGTGAAGGCTGAACTCGATGCTTTCAAAGATCGAGATATATAGCGCACATCACCATGCAAGGCGTGGTGCCCGATCCACAAGTCAAAAAGTCACCCTCTTATTGACTGCAAGATCTTCTTGAAAATCACTAGATCCATGATCCGTGTTCCCTGCTGTCCGATCCACCAACATTGAGATCAACCTCGAGATGCATCGGTGGACGATAGCAAGATGGAAACCCCAGATCGTCTGGTTGGATTCATCGACATCGATCCTTGCGAACCCTCCGTTCTTCATAGCTTGGAATCTTCAGGGTCCAACTATCCACGTGAAGTGAATGTAATCGAAGGGGTCGTCAAGGACGTACGTGAAGAGGGTGAAGTACGTTCGGAAGAAAAACCGTCTGCTCCTATTGCGTCGCATCAACCTGAGGAGCTGGTTCGAACTCCTGCCGAGCACTTCACCGTGGTCAACTCGTTGCTAAAACAAATTCCGTTTGATCCAGTTACCTTCCCAAAAGCAGATGACAGGGTCAGATGGATACAGTCGATGGTAGCCAACCTCAACTCTACCTTCTTGGACGTGGCCGGATCAAACCCACAAGGTCCTCCTCAAAATCCTCGTCCTCAAGGTAAAGACCGAGCAGTAGAAAAGAACGCTGCCGAGGACGCTCTTAGTCCATACCCTAGCCGACATCCGGGCCGCAATCCTTGAAATGCATTGCCAAGAAGACAAGACAACTAGCCCCTCCTCATCAAGATGACCGCGATTTTCGCAATCACTTGAATGGACGTAAGCAGGAGCGACAAGATCAGAACGATGTCGACCACCATCAACCTCGCGTACTGCGCGGATGAAATAGAGGACGGGACGACAACACCAACCAAGGAGATCGCAATAATGATCGAGATCGCCGAGACCATCAAAGTCAACAGAATGAGAACAATCAAGGTCGGCAACAACATGTTGACAACCAACGACGACGAAACTCATGATCCTCGAATTCCAGAAGGGACCGAGGACAAGGCCGTAGGTCAAGGGGTCGCACCCCCGACTACGGTGATCCTTCCTCGTTATCATCCACTGGAGGTGGTTCTCGCAGACCACGAGGACGTTGTCCACCCTTTATATTGGGAGACGGATGTCAGGCTTTCACACCTGCTCTGTGAGAGGTGCGATGGCCAAACAAGTTCCGTCCCACAGCGGTAGAAAAGTATGACAGCAGTACTGACCCAGAGGAGTTCCTGCACGTCTACTCTATAGTTCTCTACGCGGCTGGCGCAGATGACAACGAGTTGGCAAACTACTTGCCTGCAGCGTTGAAGGGATCTGCTCGGTCATGGCTGGTACACCTCCCACCTTGCTCGATTTCTTCTTGGGAAGACCTATGACAGCATTTCATCACCAATTTTCAAGGAACGTACAAGCGGCATATGGTCGATGACGATCTACACGCCCTTAGGCAGAACCTGGGCGAATCCTTAAAGGACTATATACGGCGTTTTAACGAATGTCGGAATACGATTCCCGAGATCACCGATGCTTCTGTCATATGCGCGTCCAAGTCAGGCGTCCAAGATCGATTCACCATCCAAGAACTAGCGACAAGGCGAACCACTTCTACCATGAAGCTGTTCGAGATCATCGACAGGTGTGCTCACGCAGATGACGCCCTCAGGAGGAAAGATGGAAAAAACTAGGTGGTCGAGGAAAGGCAATCGGACAACAAGGAGGCACCGAAGTCTACCAAAAAGAAAAAAATAAAATCGTAAAAAGGAGGGGAAACGCAAGGCGGAGACAAAGGTCCTTGTTGCAGAACAAGCAAACCCACCCCCAAAGCGCCCGACTCTTCAGGATGATGAACCGTTACAACAACGGTGTCCAATCCACAAAACCAACACACATACTTTGGTAGAGTGCCAGGTCTTCCAGAAAGCATTGGCAAAACAGTTGGTCCTCGAAAAAGGAAAGCGAGTTCGTGTGGTCGAGAGGAGCACTGATGATCTCTCGTCCGACACTGAACTCGTGTTCCCAGACTTCGACCTGCATGTAGCCCATATCTTTGGCGGTTCTACGACGTACACCTCTAAAAGGGAGTATAAGAAGGTACGACACGAAGTCTGCTCTACGTCACAAGGAGTCTCTACCAAGATGAAGTGGTCTAACCAGAAGATCGAGTTCTCTGAGGATGATCACCCGACAACAACAATCATGTCAGGTCTGTATCTGATAGTAGTCGAGCCTACCATTCGACAAAGTGGCACACGTCCTCATCGACGGCAACAGCTCCATCCCTAGAAGCGAGCTTGTCGCTTTCGACCAGCCCTTCCATAGGATCACTCCAGAATAATCGTTCAAACCGCTGGGGAAGATCACGCTAGACGTGATGTTCAACCAGGCTAACAACTTCTGTACAGAGCAGATTATTTTTGACGTAGCGGAGTTTGACATGACTTACAATGCTATCCTCGGAAGGACTGCTCTTGCAAAATTCATGGCGGCGTCCTACTACGCATACAAAATTCTAAAGATGTCAGGCCCAAAAGGGACAATCACAATCCTCGGGAACACAAAAGTAGCGGTACAGTGCGACAAGAGGAGCCTCGACATGGTCGAGCATACTCCCACGCCACCCGCCACCTCAGAACCCTCGAAAAGTGAGCAAACCCAACAAGGCACCCAAGCCCGACAGCGCAATCAAGATCATCCCGTTGGCCAGTAGCATCCTCGATAAGATAGTCAAGATCGGGGCAACGCTCGACAACAAATAGGAACTCGAGCTCATTAACTTCCTCCGCGAGAATGCAGACGTGTTCGCTTGGCAACCGTTTGACATGCTCGGAGTCCCTAGGGAGGTGATCAAGCACAAGCTGATGGTGCGCCCCGATGCCAAGCCAGTTAAACAAAAACTGCGGCAGTTCGCACAAGACCGGAAAGAAGCTTTCGAGAAGAACTGGACAAACTTCTCAAGGCAGGCTTCGTCAGAGAGGTTCTCCATCTAGAGTGGCTCACTAACCCAATAATGGTGCGCAAGGCCAATGTCATGTGGAGGGTGTGCATAGACTTCACCGATCTCAACAAGGCCTCCTGAGGACCACTTCCCTCTTTCTCGCATTGACCAACTGGTAGATTCAACAGCTGGTTATGAGTTGTTGAGTTTCCTCGACTCTTACTCCGGCTACCATCAGATCAGCATGGCCAAAGAGGACGAAGAGAAGACAACGTTCATTATACCCTTCGGTGTTTTTTGCTATACCAAGATGTCCTTTGAATTAATCAATGCAAGCAACACATACTAGCAAGAAATCCAGGGGGGTTTTGATGACCAAATCAGCAAGAACATGGAGGCATACGTCGACGATGTCGTAGTCAAGACAAAGACAAAGGACAAGCTGATCGTTGACCTGAGGGAAACATTCAACAATCTCTGATGATATCGGCTCAAACTAAACTCGAAGAAGTGTACGTTTGGAGTACTGTCGAGGAAGTTGCCAGGATTTCTTATTTCCGGACAAGGAATTGAAGCAAACCCCAAGAAGATCAAGGCCATCGAGAACATGAAGTCGCCGACAAGACTCAAGAAAGTACATAAGCTTACAGGATGTATGGCAGCTGTCGGTGATACGGGCCCGGGGGTATCGAGACTAAAGGGACGGGCGGCCCCGTGCGCCCACATGGCACGTCCCCCGGAGGGGTCGGGCCCGGGGGTGACGTGGCGGCTGCCCTCCCTGTTTCCCCCGAGGGTCGGGCCGCTCCCAGACCTTCCCCGAGGCCTGGGTGGCCCCAACCCCCTCGGCGCTGGTGTCGCGAGCGCGAGGTTAGGTGAGCGTGGCCAGAGCTCACCTAACCGCATTAATGGCGGTTCAGGCGAGCGCACCACGCCGCATTTAATGCAGCATGGCGCGTGCGTGGCCAGTCTGCGACCGGTCACGATGATTGACTGGTCAGATCGCGGGTGAGACGGTGACAGGGCGCCTGTGCGCTACCCGTGCGTCAGGCGGCGCATAGCACGCCTTGCCTCGTCTCATCAGAATGATGAGAACCTTTTGCCTCTCATCACTCAGCCGGAGTTGGCATACCAACTCTGGCCAGATGGCATCCGTTTCTTGATGCGAACGAAGCACAAAAGTCTTCTTCCATTTAATTGAGCTTGACATGGGCGCCCCCCCCGTGTCAGCGACCTGACCGAGCGAAGGCCCTGCTACAGCGCCTGTGTGTGTGGCTTCCGAGTCAAGCAACAAGACAACCATTAAATGTAAAAGATTGTTTTTCTTCTATCTTAGGCAGCTTATGGCCCATGTGGTAGCCCCTTAACATATAAAAGGAGGCCTAGGCCTAAGTAGAAGGGGGGACGAAAAACAGATAGACGGGGGAGAAGGGGAGAGCAAACATTCCCTGATTTTTCAGTCACAGATCCACCACACACAGGAATAGGGTGTTACGCTTCCCAGCGGCCCGAACATGTATAAACGCTTGTGTCCCTGCCTCTTTCTCGCTCTCTCGCCCGATCTGGGGAGGAACGGGTTTCACCCTGCGTCACTGGCCGAACCAAAAAGGGGGGGGTCCTCTCTGTCCCCCCGTTGAGGAGCTAACACTCCGTCAGTTGGCACGCCAGGTAGGGGACGCGTGCGCGTTTCCCTGACTCCCCACTCTTTTTCGTGTGCGCCAAGTATCGCCTAGTAGGCCCCATGGCTGAAGAGGCGGTGGCGTACAACCCCACTCCGAGTGCCAGCGATGACGACAGGGAGCCAAACCCTCATCACCAAGCACGCACTCCATCGCCTCCCGCCCGTCGAAGCCCTAGGCGGGGGAAGGCGCCTCAGGAACCGGAGGGATCCGCGTCTTCGCTGCCGGCTGGTGGCGGAGAGGGACGATGCGGCGGAGTACGTTGCCACCTCACCTACAGTGATGGCGGCACGCCCCAGGGCGCGCTCCAAGCTGCGGGTGCGCTCCTGCGTCACCCGCCCATCTTCCCCGAACCGGAGACTCCAGTCCGGCGCTGGCTGGACGACGTGGCCGACTTGGTCATGACGGCGTAGCATTGCCTAGGCGCCGGCGGGCGGTCGACCACCGCCGGGGCGTCTGGCGCTGCCACCGCCGGCTCTTTGTCGTCAAGGCGAAGGGCTCGACGAGCGACGACCAACACACGCCGCTCGTCCGCAACCCCCTCGTCGACGCCTTCGGCTAGCCGCGGGCATCACGAGAGCATGCATGGGGGGCCAGATGCCCGGCTCGATATCGAGCGCTGGTGCGACGAGCGTCGCGCCGCCCATGCGGGGGAAGGCGCCTCCTCCTCTGGAGCGCCACCCCACCCTTGTCACGGGGGTAGACCCCCCGTGTCCCCAGTCGGTGGTGCCGGCTGTCAAGCCTTCGTGACGAGTCTTCGGAATGTCCGATGGCTCCCGAGGTTCTGACCCAGCATCACCGAGAAGTATGATGGCAGTGTCAACCCCGCTGAGTTCCTCCAGATCTATACGACTGGGATAGAGGCTGCGGGGGGCGACGACAGGGTCATGGCGAATTTCTTTCCCCTATGGCCCTGAAGGGCCAAGCGCGGGGTTGGCTTATGAATCTGCCTCTCGCGTTAGTCCACTCCTGGGAGGATCTGTGCCAACATTTCACCACGAATTTTCAAGGCACATATCCACACCCAGTCAAAGAGGCGGACTTGCACGCGGTGCAGCGGAGGGACGACGAGTCTCTCCGCTCGTACATCCAGCAATTCTGCCAAGTCCGCAACACCATCCCCTGCATCCCTGCACATGTGGTTATCTACGCATTCAGGGGGGGCGTGCAGCACAACCGCATGCTCGAAAAGATAGCCTCCAAGGAGCCCCAGACCACCGCGCAGCTCTTTGAGCTCGCGGACCACATGGCCTGGAAGGAGGAGGCCTAGACCTGGAACTCCTCCGGCTTTGGAGCAGCGGCTCCGGCTGTCCCCGAGTCCGCTGCCCGCTCTGGGCGATGGGAAAGGAGGAGGAAGAAAAGGTCGGCCCGTTCCGACGACGAGGGTCACATCCTTGCCATCGAGGGCGCTTCGTGAGCCCTGCGCTAGGGGAGGGCTGCGGGCGGCAAAAAGAAGGAAGCCGGTGCTCCCAACAGAGAGCGCTCGATAGACAAGTGGTGCACGGTGCACAACACCTCCCTCCACGACCTCGCTGACTGCCGCGTGGTCAAGAACTTGGCCGAGCGGACAAGGAAGTGGGAGGAGGAGAAGAGGCAGGAACGTCGCGAGGGCAAGGTCGCGACGACCCCGGCCGGCAACCGACGAAGTGAGGCCAAGCAGAAGGCCCCCGCCGAGAATGTTGACGACGACGACGAGGACTTGGGTTTCCAGGAACCCGAGGCCATTGTCGCCACCGTTGATGGGGGAGCGTGCGCTCACGCTTCCCGTCGCTGCTTCAAGGCCATGAAGCGGGAGCTTCTGACCGCTGTCCCCACCCACGAGGCAACGTGGTGGGTGCGCTGGTCGGAGGTCACCCTCTCCTTTGACCAGACCGACCATCCGCCGTGCGTTGCCCGCACCGTCTGCAACGTCAAGTTGAGGCGCGTCCCTCAACATCCTCTCCCCCGCGGCCTTTGACATCATCAAGGCCCCGGGGATGAAGCTCCGGCCGTCCCAGCTGATCATCGGCGTGACGCCAGGGCACACGTGGCCGCTAGGTCACATCGACCTCCTGGTCACCTTTGGTGGCCCCACCAACTTCTGCACCGAGCGGCTGGACTTCGATGTGGCGGATCTCAATCTGCCCTACAACGCGGTCCTGGGAAGGCCCGCGTTGGTGAAGTTCATGGCGGCCACCCACTACACCTACCTCCAGATGAAGATGTCGGGCCCCAGTGGCCTCATCACCGTCCATGGCGACCTCAAGATCGCGCTGGCTTGCATGGAGCAGCGCGTGAACAACCTCGCCGCGGTGTCCAAGCCCGCCGGTGGCGACGAGAGGCCCGACGCCTCCACCTTGCACGCCCCGAGGCAGTGGATGGCCTCAGGCGACGAGGTCCCCATGAAGGAGGTCGCGTTGGGCGACGACCCGTCCAAGACCATCAAGATTGGTGGTCACTTGGATGACAAATAGGAAGACACGCTCATCTCCTTCCTGTGGGCAAGCGCCGACGTCTTCGCATGGAGACCAGCAGATATGCCCGGGGTCCCCAGGGAGGTGATCGAGCATCGTCTCGCCGTGCGGTCGGACGCAAGGCCCGTCCGGCACAAGGTGCGGCGGCAGGCCCCGGAGCACCAAGCCTTCATCCGTGAAGAGGTGGCGCGACTCCTGGAGGCCAGATTCATCCGTGAGGTCATCCATCCGGAGTGGCTCGCGAACCCGGTCGTCGTCCCGAAGGCGAACGGCAAGCTCCGGATGTGCATCGACTACACCGACCTCAACAAGGCATGTCCTAAGGACCCTTATCCTCTGCCACGCATAGATCAGATTGTCGACTCCACTGCGGGGTGCGACCTTTTGTGCTTTCTAGATGCATACTCAGGGTATCATCAGATTCGCATGGCTAGGGAGGATGAGGAGAAAACTGCATTCATTACTCCTGTAGGTATTTATTGTTATACAACCATGCCTTTCGGATTAAAGAATGCAGGTCCTACTTTTCAGCGTACTACTCGCATTTCTTTGGGTAGTCAGATAGGACGTAATGTTGAGGCATATGTCGATGACTTGGTTGTGAAAACGTGCAACCAAGAGACCTTGCTCTCGGATTTGGCGGAGACTTTCGAAAGTCTCCGCTCCACGCGTATGAAACTGAACCCCGAAAAGTGTGTGTTCAGTGTACCCGCGAGCAAACTTCTCTGGTTTTTGGTCTCTGCCCGAGGCATAGAGGCCAACCCTGAGAAAATACGAGCAATAGAGCGGATGCGCCCCCCCAGCAAGCTTAAGGATGTGTAATGTGTCGCAGGATGCATGGCCGCCTTGAGTCGATTTATATCGAGGCTGGGAGAGAAGACGCTGCCCCTATTCAAGCTCCTAAAGCGCTCCGGATCATTTGTCTGGACGGAGGAGGCTGAGCAAGCCCTCAATCAGTTGAAGGCTTACCTCAGGTCTCCCCCGATCCTGGTGGCTCCGTATCCCGAAGAACCGCTGTTGCTTTACCTAGCGGCGACCTCGCAGGTAGTTAGCGCAGCGTTGGTTGTGGAGCGCAACGAGGAGAATCCTCGACCCGCGTGCCCCCATCCTGTGTTGGGTCGACCTGGGCCAGAGAAGGGAGGAGAGGCCCCCGAGCCAGACGGCGGCCTAAGGCCCCTAACGACCGGATGTGGCCCTCTGCCTGCTCGTCAGATGGCGCCGAGCGCCCCCTACCCCCATGGAGGCCGCAAGGCCACTGAGGAAAGGAGTGGCCCGACGTTCTCCAACCTCGAGGTCACCGACACAGAGGTCGGGCGCCTCGAGACCAGTGCCCTCAACGAAGAGGCTAGGCCTTGCCAAAAGGTGCAGCGGCCGGTTTACTTCGTTAGTGAGGCGCTGCGGGACGCCAAAACCCGATACCCTCAAGCCTAGAAAATGCTTTATGCAATTCTGATGGCTTCGAGGAAGTTGCGCCATTACTTCCAGGCGCATCGGGTCACCGTGGTCACGTCCTATCCCCTCGGCCAGATTTTGCACAACCGAGAAGGTACTGGACGGGTGGTGAAGTGGGCGATCGAACTATCTGAGTTCGATCTACACTTCGAACTGTGCCACGCAATCAAGAGTCAGGCCCTCGCCGACTTCGTGGCCGAGTGGACCCCGACTCTCGAACCCGACCGTGGGCTCTCTGCTCCTGAGGCCGAGGCAGGCCCCTCACGACTGCCTCACGCCACCCATTGGGTGATGCAGTTTGATGGCTCCCTCGCCCTCCAGGGCGTTGGCGCTGGGGTCACCTTGACCTCACCGAGCGGGGACATCCTCAGATATCTAGTTCGCCTGGATTTCCAGGCGACCAACAATGTGGCGGAGTACGAGGGACTCCTTGCGGGACTCAGAGTGGTGGTCGGAATGGGGATCCGCCGCCTCCTGGTGTTAGGCGACTCTCAGTTGGTCGTAAACCAGGTCTCCAAGGAGTACCGGTGCTCTGACCCGCAAATGAAAGCCTACGTTCGCGAGGTGCAATGTATGGAGCGCTATTTCGATGGGTTAGAGCTTCGGCATGTACCTAGGCGGGACAACACGCTTGCCGATGAGCTCTCCAGACTCGTCTCCTCGCGAGCCCGACCTTACCGGGCGCCTTTAAAGAAAGGCTTGCCCAGCTGTCGGCACGTCCCAACCCCGCGAGGGAGTCGGACGCTGCCACGTCACCCCCGGGGCCCGTCGGAGTCCAGGCCTCGAGGCACAAGGGGGTCGAGCCCGACCCCCCAAGACAGATCGCCTGGATGATTGCGATCCAGGCGTTCCTCAAAGATGAGACTCTACCCGAGGATCGCGAAGGGAGTGAGCGCGTCACTCGCGTCTCCAAGCGCTACATGCTGGTAGAGGGGCCCTCTACCGGCGCGGAGCCAATGGGGTCCTCCTAAAATGCATCCCTCGGGAGCAGGGCATCGAGCTTCTCGCCGATGTCCACGAAGGTGAGTGCGGAGCCCACTCCGCTTCGCGCACCTTGGTCGGCAAGGCCTTTCGCCAGGGTTTCTACTGGCCAACTGCGCTCCACGACACAGTAGACCTGGTCTGGCGATGCAGGGCGTGCCAGTTCCACGCCAAGCAGACGCATCAGCTGGCCCAGGCCCTGCAAACCATTCCGCTCTCATGGCCGTTTGTGGTCTGGGGGCTGGACATCCTGGGTCCCTTCAGGAAGGCCTCGGGCGGGTACGAGTACCTGTATGTCGCCATCGATGAGTTCACCAAGTGGACCGAGGCTTACCCGGTCATCAAGATCGACAAGCACTCGGCGCTCAAATTCATCAAGGGCATCATTGCCTGGTTCGGGGTGCCCAACAGTATCATTACGGACAACGACACCCAGTTCACCAGTGAACTGTTTGGCGACTACTGCGACGACATGGGCATCAAGCTCTGTTTCGCCTCCCCCGCCCACCCTAGAAGCAACGGCCAAGTTGAGCGTGCCAACGCAAAAATCGTCAAGGGCCTTAAGACCAAGACCTACAACGTCCTCAAGAAGCATGGGGACTCATGGATCGAGGAGTTACCAGCGGTGCTCTGGGCAAACCGGACCACCCCAAGCCGAGCGACAGGAGAAACGCCTTTCTTCCTGGTCTATGGCGCGGAGGCGGTCCTCTCATCTGAGCTCACCCTGAGGTCCCCTCGGGCCACCATGTATAGCAAGACTGATCAAGATCAACTTCGCCGAGACGACCTCGATTACCTGGAAGAGCGAAGGCGACGCGCGGCCCTTCGAGCCGCGCGCTACCAGCAGAGCCTGCGGCGCTACCATCAGCGCCACATCTGGGCCCGGTCACTCTGCGTCAATGATCTCGTCCTACGCCACGTCCAAATGCGTGCTGGATTGAGTAAGCTCTCACCCATGTGGGAGGGACCGTACAGAGTGATCGGCGTCCCCCGGCCGGGCTCGGTTCGACTGGCCACGGAAGACGGCACAGAGCTTTCTAACCCGTGGAACATCGAGCATCTTCGCCGCTTCTACCCATAAAGGGATCGAGTGTTGTGCCTTGGGCGCATGCCTCCTCGGGCATACAGGATTGGCTGGGGGCTCCCATTATATACATGCACATATTTATCTATGTTCCTTTCTGTACTTTAATAGCAAGCTTTTCTGATTCTTGTCTAAGGCTGTGTCTACGTTGTCTTTTCCCTTTTGGGTATTTTGGCTTGAGTTGGTTTATTCATGCTCGTTCCTACCCTCGGCAGCTCGGGCCATCTAGAACGCCAATGGGGCCTAGAACCGAGCCGTGCCCCATGACGCGGTGAACTTCGGGGGGGAATCGGCAATGGCCCACAATCGGGTCCTCCATAACCCCCGGTCACCGCGTTCTCGGCCTAGCCAGCCTCGACACGTGGATCTCCCCAAGCCTTTAGCTCCGGCCCTTGCTGCTCGAGGCCAAGGCCCGAGCTCGAACCCCCGCTCAAGCCAAGTTCGATAGATGAAAATGATAGGAAATGGCCCGCTCAGATGAATATAAGCATGGCCCGGAGGCCTCAAAGCATAAAGAGGAAAAGGTAAAAAGGTAAAGGCGTGCTTAGCCTGAAGCGCTCGGGCCACCCGCCTCACCGTCGTTGCCACCGTCGTCGCTGCCGTCATTGCCATCGTCCTCCTCGTCGGACTCCAGCGCGAAGATGAGCCGAGGGGCTGTCCCCTCGAAGCCGTGGACGATCTCTCCGGCAGCCTCCCGAACTTGAGCGTGCGCGCCGACCTCGATACCGGGAGGGAACTCCTCGAACGCCACGCACGGGGAGAAGTCGGGGTCGCGGGCCTGGTAGCTCGTTAGTACGAGCTCCACGGCCCCCCGGGCGAGGTCCCTCGAGGAGGACTTCCCCGTCTCCTCAATCTCCTCGGGGAGCATCTCAAGGTCCCCGGCCATCTCCGAGAGGCGGTGGGCGAGAGCCTCCTGGTTGGCGGCGTACTTGGGGTGCCGGCCGCGCCATATGCCCGCCGACGCCCCGCGTGTTCCAGACGAGCGACGGCGTCCCGCAGTATGCCAGGGCCCACCTCGTTCACTAGCCGGAGGGCTTCAAGCTCCTCGGCGGACAAGTCCAGGGCCCCCCGCAGCTGCGAGCCAGGCGGCCCGGTCGTCTTGGCCCGCGGCCATCCCGTCGCTGCGCACCAGCGTGTCTAGCTCCTTTGCCCGCGCCTCGAGTTCGGAGGCGCGCTCCTCTAGCGCGACCCTCTCGGCATGGGCACTCTCCAGATGGTGGCACTCACGCGTCGCGACAGCCTCCTCGCGCTTGGCGAGTTGGTCACCGTGCCAGCGCGCCGCCGCCTCACGACGGGAGATGGCGGACTCGCGTTCTGCGATCCCCCTGCCACGTTCCTTCCATGCCTCCTCACGGAGGCACAGATCTTCTGCCAAGCGTCGCGCCGTGGCCTCGGCCTCCTCGAGGGTGCGCCCCTGCTCGGCGACCGCGTCCTCGTGGAGGCGGAGTGAGGACTCCACCTCCGCAGTAGTGGCTTCGTGCGCCACCAGCATCGCCTCCCGCGTGTCTAGGGCACGGGCGCGCTCCTCCAGTGCCTCCCAGTGCCCGGGCGCGCTGGTCCAGAGCTTCGGCCTGCCGGCGCACGGCGGCCTCCTCCGCCTGCAGGCGCAAGGCCTGCTCCCCGATCGTGCCGGTGCGCTCTTCCAGCGCCATGGTACGGGCCTCCAAGGCCTCCTCACGCTGGCGCGTTGATTCTTCGGCCTCGGTCGCCCTCCGCTCCTGGGCTGTGGCGGCGTCGAGCACCCCGCGCGTGGCATCGAGCTTCTCCTCCAGCTCCGCCATGCGGGTCCCGTGCTGGAGACAAAATTGGACCGCGCCTCGTCCATAACGGCTGTGGCGACGACGGCCGTCTGCCTCTCCTCCTCCACCTCGTGGGCCACTTTGGCCAGGGCCTCGTCGTGGGCCTCGAGCTCCGCGAGGTGTGGCCGGCCTCCATCATCACTTCCACCAAGCGCCGCCCTTCCTCGACACGCGCCCACACCGCGTCGAACTCCGCCCGCTCCCCCTGCAGAGCCTGCATCTGGGCGCTCAGCCCATCCAACACCGTGTTGTTCGCCATGGCCAAGGCTTATAGGAGGGGCTTCACGCTCAGCGGAGTGGTGGAGGAGAAGGGGGACTGCCGCCCCCGCGCTGGTGGGGTTCGGCTCGTGTCGCCGGTCGACACGCGGGCCTCGGGGCCTCCCCCCAGGGCCTGCTCCTCCTCGGCATCTGCCGAGGCGTCCGGGCCCGGGCGCGACCCCTCCGCGCCATCACCGGTGGCCCCCGCGGTCGCCTCGGCTTCTCGCGCGGCCAACTTGGCAGCCTGGGCAGCTGCCTCGGCTTCCTATGTGCTGGCGGCCTCGGCCTCCCGCACGGCGGCCTCGGACGCCCGTGTAGCGGCCTCGGCCTCGCGCACCAGCGTGGCCTCGGCCTCCTGAGCGGCCACCTCAGCTTGGCGCGCCCAGGCCGCTTCCCGGGTGGCTTCCTCGGCCTCTCGCAGGCGCGCCTCGTCCTCCCGCCGTTGCGCCTCGTCGGCCGTCGTTTCCCCGGCCCAGCCACTCGTGGGCTGGCTGGCCTTGGATTGGCGGGAAGGGTCACCGCCTCGGGTGTCGTGGGACGGGATTTCGCTGAGATTCCAAAAAACAAATAAAAACAAAATGAGGGGCTGGGGGGAATAGAGGATCGACCGCCTCGGGGGTGAGATCGTACCTGCGGGGTGGGCGGTTGAAAGACCACTCAGGGGGATTGATGAGGCTCCCCCTGCACTTTTCAATCTCCCCCATCTTGCGGAGCTGCTTCTTCTTCCTCTCCCCCTCGGGTAGAGACGTTGGTGCAGCGCTTTCCGGGCGCTCGCTGCCAGTGTGCTCCACCCCGTCCCCGTGGGGAGGAGACGGAGGAGGGGTCACCCCCTGCTTTCTCTTCCCCTTGGGGTCGGCAGGGCGGCTGCCCCTCGAACCCCCACCGCGGGGCCCCACTGCGTGGCCCCCTCTGGGGGAAGATCGCTCCCCTCCACCTCCACGGCTGCCACCTGCGCCGTCGCTGCCATGGTGGGCCCGGTCCCCTGAGGCACCGACCGTCTGCATGATGGCTAAAATATTGGCGCGCTCCGGGTCGCTACATTGGGGGAGGATCCCCTGAGGGATGAGGGACGACTCCACGGCGCTAAGGTTTAGCACCTGCTGGACCACCATGCTGAGGTCCTCGGGGTCCCAATCCCACTTGCGCCCTTGGTGGGTCCTCAAGAGGTCCTCGGGGCTGGTGTACTCCCAGGCGCCCTGGTCGCGTCACCGGAGTGGTGCGATCCGACAGCGGAGGTAGTCGCCGAACACCATGGCGCCCGTGAGCCCCTGGGTTCGCAACCCGGCCAGGCGGTCCAGGACGGCGTCTTAGGCATCGCCCAGCTCCACCGTTGCCTGCCAGCTCAGTGCCTGTACTGGCGGTCCGCTCGGGAGTCGGAGGCGCTCTTCATCGGGGAGGGCGGTGTAGAACCAATCGCTTTTTCAGTCGTCCCACTTCTTGCGTATGACGCAGGGGATGTAGCGGTTCAACACTTGCCCCCGCGGTTGGAAGTAGCAGCCACCGACCTCTATCGGTGGCAATATCGGCTACATGGTGAAAAACCACCGGAACAGCCAAAGGGATGGGCGCACCCTGATGAACATCTCACACAAGTGCGCGAAGATGGCCAGCGTCATGATGGCGTTGGGGCTGAGGTGCGCCATTTGGAGCCCGTAGAACTCCAGGACGTCCATAAAGAATGTGGAGAACGGGGGGATTTGCCCCGCCATGGCAAAAGAAAGAAAAAACACTGATCGCTCCGGGTAGCGCGGCGCCGGGCGCCCGACGCCCAGCACGACCACCTCCCGGTTGGTCGACGCCGGCATGAACCGGCGCGGCAGCTCGGCCTGCCTCTCACTCGTAATGCGAGAGGACGGCAGTACACTACCGTCCAACGGCACGGAACTTCGCATCATGTCGCCAGCGAAGGAGGAACGCTAAAACGAGTGCGAGCGGCTAGAAGGGAGCAAGGAGGACGAGAGAACTAAGGTGCGGTTGGCTGAGGCAAGGAAAAAGTGGCAAGAGGAAGGAAGCGAATCCCTTCCTCGGCGCCCTTTATACCCTTGCCCCCGCTGCACTCGGCTCCTCATTTCCCGCGCCCGCTTACTCGCCCCCTCGTTTTTCGCGCCCACTCCTCGACTCGCCCCACTCGCCCGCTTCCGGTGCACGTGCCAGTCGTGCGGCCATTGCGGTCGAGGCGGGGCAGATCGTGTCCGTATTAATTACGCGCGGTTACCGTGAAAAGCGCCATCATTATGTCCCCTGGCGAAATGGACCGACGTGGCCCGGTCCGCGCGCCGCCCCTAGTAATGCGGCGGTTACGAGGTGACTGCCCATTATTGCCGAGTGGCGGTTCCCTGCTGCGCATGGATCGCGACCCTCGGGGTTTTGCTCCAAGGACCCGGGCCCACGTGTCACTAGACCCGAAGGGTGGCATTAAACCTAGGTGCCCCTTGTGAAGGCCCGACCAGGCATAACGCCGGGGACTACTATCGGTGATACGGGCCCGGGGGTATCGAGACTAAAGGGACGGGCGGCCCCGTGCGCCCACATGGCCCGTCCCCCGGAGGGGTCGGGCTCGAGGGTGACGTGGCGGCTGCCCTCCCTGTTTCCCCCGAGGGTCGGGCCGCTCCCAGACCTTCCCCGAGGCCTTGGTCGCCCCGACCCCCTCGGCGCTGGTGCCGCGAGCGCGAGGTTAGGTGAGCGTGGCCAGAGCTCACCTAACCGCATTAATGGCGGTTCAGGCGAGCGCACTTGTTAACACCAGAATTTGGTAAGCCCCGAAGTCCTTATCGGCCCAGGATCTATATCGGCTCAAAGCTAGTATTGGCCTAGAGTTCTACATCGGCTGATGGGGGTTATCTCAAACCAACCACCAATAGCAGTCGGATTCTTGTTAGATTCGGGAAGATCTTATCCAGAGAAGACCGAGTTTGAGGAGGATGCGGCTTGTATCTCTTAATTAGGAAGAGTTTGTTAGTTTTTTGTTTTATCTTTAGGAAAGTGTGTTAGTGTCCGGCAAGGACTTTATCCTTTTCCTTTTATCTTTAGGAAAGTTTGAGTCCTAATTTGTTAGGATCTTTGTTAGTTTATGGGTATAAATATGTAAGCCCAAGGTTCATGTAAATCATCACACGATCAATACAACTTTGGCGCATCGCCAACCTTTTTATTTTCGTCTTCTTCGGCGAGTTCATGCCCTTCTCGCGAGGGGTAAGTCTCGTTATGGCTGCCTGCGCTGTCGGGGCTAGGGCTTCGACGTTCTGATCTCAACAACGTAAGCACCTACTATCATATATCTTAGCCAATCTGGTTCGGCTTCTCGATTTAGTCTTATCGGCCGAGATTCGCTTTAGGGTTTATGCCGGTATCGACTAAATTGCCTTGCTAGGTTAGATTGGCTAAGGTATCCACCACTCTGAAAATCAGTCAAGGGCTTGATTGTCTAGGTCTTGCGTTTCTTTTCATACTTAGTGCTGCATCAGTTCGGTTTGACCTACTAAGTCGTGATTAGAACCGTAATCTCTAGCCTGCTTGTTGGCTGCCAATAAGAGTTTCACCGGGGTTTCAGCCGATGAGTTATCCGGATGTTGCATTGGCCAAAGAGTTTTACATATAGATCGGATCTGGCCGATGACAACATAGTATATATTGTTTATCTGCTTATTGAGAGTTTATGCCATCGGACTTCTGGCCGATGTGTGCTTTAATCTTCAGATCAATATTTATTTTATATTTGGATTATGCTATATCACATTGTTACATCATCATGTTATTGTCGGCCGATCGCCTCTATATAAATGTTTGCTTAGTACACAGCCGATGGTTCGAAACCCTAACTACATTGGCTGGTACCGGCATCGGCTGGGATTGTGCCATTGGCCCATCGGCTGATCGGTTGTTTTGGCTATCGGCCTATCGGCCGATACGTTTTTGCCCTATCGGCCTATCGGCCGATAGACCTTCTGTTTTGTTGTTTTGCATATCTTGTCTGTGGCAGGATCAAACTGACTGGCACGCCTGCGCTTCATCAATTTTAGGACCTGCACTGGAGCTAAGCAGATCTCCTAAGCCTTCGTGTGTCCGCGCGCCGAATCCACATCGGCGGTACGGATTTGGCGTCAACAGCACCATGCCACATTTAATGCGGCATGGCACGTGCGTGGCCAGTCTGCGACCGGTCACGACGATTGATCGGTCGTAGACCGGTCAGATCGTGGGTGAGACAGTGGCAGGGCACCTGTGCGCTACCCGCTCGTCAGGCGGCGCATAGCACGCCTTGCCCCGTCCCATCAGAGTGATGAGAACCTTTCGCCTCTCGTCCCTCAGCCGGAGTTGGCATACCAACTCTGGCCAGATGGCATCCGTTTCCCGATGCGAATGAAGCACAGAAACATTCTTTTACATTTAATGGCTGTCTTGGAGCTTGACACGGGCGCCCCCGGTGTCGGCGACCTGACCGAGCGAAGGCCCTGTTGCATCGCCTGTGCGTGTGGCTTCCGAATCAAGCAACAAGACAAGCATTAAATGTAAAAGATTGTTTTCCTTCTATCTTAGGCAGCTTGTGGCCCATGTGGTAGCCCTTGACATATAAAAGGAGGCCCAGGCCTGAGTAGAAGGGGGGGCCCAGGCCTCTTCATGGTCGTCTCTTCATTCCCTCTAGGTGAGGTATTCAAGAATAAAGACATCGTCGGACGCATTGCTAAATGGGTCGTCGAGCTCAACCAATCGATGTCAACTTCATCCCACGTATAGCTATCAAGTCTCAGGTTCTCGCTGACTTCGTTGCCGATTGAACCGTTCTCGAGAACACCCCAACTGATCAGACAAATGATGAGACATGGACAATGGCTTTTGACGGGGCATTCAACAGCCAGGGAGCAGGGGCAGGATTCGTTCTGACATCTCCAGCTAAAGATCAGTTCAGACATGCAATACACCTCAACTTCAGAACTACAAACAACATCGCAAAGTACGTGGGACTACTCGCAAGGTTACGAGCAGCTGCAGCACTTGGAGTAAAGCGATTAATTGTGGGAGGGGACTCAGAGTTAGTCGTCAACCAAGTGTACAAGGACTACAAATGCTCAAACCCAGAGTTGACCAAGTACCTTGCCGAAGTTAGGAAGCTAAAGCGAAAGTTTGACGGTTTGGAGGTACGTCATGTCTATCGTAAAGACAACACCAACGCCAACAACCTAGCACGGCACGCGTCCAAAAGAGAACCTGTTGAACTAGGAACCTTTTTGGACATCCTGACAAAACCCTCAGTTAAAACCACGGACAACGACGGCACCTTAGCCAGCGCCGAGAATAGATCGGGTACTACTGTAGAGGTCAGCAACATCGTGGTAGACATCGAGATCATGGAAGACTGGCGTACTCCGCTCATCAACTTCTTGGATGTAGACAAGTTACTAGACGAGGACACCGCAGCAAAAAAACTTTCACGTTAGGCAAAAGCTTATTGTATGATCGGCAACGACTTATAAAAAAGCACCGAACGGAGTTCTGTTCAATTGTGTCTCTCTCGAGGACGGTAAAGATTTACTACTCGACATACATGAAGGAATATGCGGTTCTCACACCGACGGGCGAACTTTGGTCGGGAAAGCCTTTCGACAAGGATTTTTCTAGCCAACTGCCCTTCAAGACTCTTACGACTTGGTAAAACGGTGTGAAGCTTGCCAATTTCACAACAAACACACCAAGATGTCGACCCAAGCGCTTCAAACTATCCCTCTTACCTAGCTGTTCTCGTGCCAGGGGCTCAACATCCTCGGACCATTTCCTCGAGGACAAGGCGGCTACAAGTTCTGGTTCGTGGCTATCGAAAAATTCACCAAGTGGATTGAGGTAGAGCCAACAAGAAAAATCAATCCGAACATGCCATCAAGTTTATGAGAGGGATATTCTGCAGATACGAATTACCATATCGGATCCTAATAGACAACGACTCCTAGTTCACTAGCGGTGCCTTTTAGGACTACTGCATCGAATTCGGTGTAAAAATCTGCTTCGTATCAGTCTTCCATCCTCAGAGTAACGAGCAGGTCAAGCGGGCAAACGGTATTGTGCTCCAGGAGATCAAAACATGTGTGTACGATAGGCTCTTGGCCTATGACACACGCTGGGTTGATGAACTCCCTTCTATCTTGTGGGTTGTCCGCACTACCCCCGACAACCTCCACTAAAGAGACTCCTTTCTTTCTCATGTATGGTTCCGAGGCCATGCTTCCTTTGGAGTTGCGACATTGGTCTACACGAGTCGAACAGTATTCAGATAAGGACCAGGAGGAGCAGCGAGCTGACGATGTCAACCTTCTAGAGGAACATCGAGAACGTGTTGCCGTTCGAGTAGCCATGTACCAATAGGCCTTACGTCGTTATCACGAAAAGCGTGTTCGTGCCCGTACACTCACGATCGGCGATTACGTCCTCCGATGAGTTCAGAATCTGGCAGGGTGAAACAAGCTCTCACCCAAGTGTGAGGGACGTATACGGTGGTCGAAGTCCTAAGGCCAGACGCATTCAAAATCGCAGACGATGAAAGTCGCGAATTGGCAAATAGTTGGAACATCGACCAACCACACAAATTTTATGTATAAAATCAATGCACCAAAGTCTGTAAATCTAGTTTAATAATATTCAGTATTCCAATTTCCATTCTTTCGAAGTGTTTTACCTGGTGACCCTCTTTTCTTACATCGCCTTGTCTCGAAGTCGATCCTACCGTCCTCTTACGCTAGTCTAGCAAGCTTCGGGGTCCCAAGGACCTCGGCTAGGGACGCCTAGCACTGTGAAAGTTTGTTTGGCCATACAGGGTCAAACGACCATCTGGTCATGTTAAAGTACCCACTTGAGCGTATTAACCAAGCCGTGTAACCGGGAATTGATTTTCCTAACTTCATGGCTGGGGGCTAGGAATTCGCAATTTGTTGTAAGATTTAAGCTGTCTTCATGGAAAACAATTTTTCCACAAAAACAGATGGGGGCTGGGGAGAGTACCATACTCTGTCGGCTAAGGGCAGCCCTTGTGAGAGTACTCGTACACTATGTTCCTTTCAGATACTTATAAAATAGATTTCAATTCTTACTTAAGTTATATATATATATATATATGAAATGTTAACGTGTACATTAAGTGTTCCCTAGGTACATAAACTACCAGGACAACCACTGCCAGTTCATTATAGAGAAGACATCCTCGGCTAGCGGAGCGAAGGATTGCATGAGGCGGTCGATCTTGCCAACTTTCATACGAGAACGTAGGAAGCCCTCCCGAAGAAAACTTAAGCTCATCTATGGATGCCCATCTCGGATGTAGGCGAGAATATGACCACCAGCATACCGGTTGGCGCGATGACACTCCTGTTTCAGGTTGTTGTCAATCTACTTCCCGATCCTTGCAAGTTGATCACACATACTTCGCATCCATGATAGATGAACGCTATTGACTTCTCGGGAGGAGGATGGACCACCCGCAGCTCTTCGCAAAGACGTTGCAGTGCTAGACAGTAACCCTTGAGATAGGCGTTGACCCAAATTTCCATACTTGGAAGGGCATCTACAGCTTGATCCTTTCGGACAACGTTGGCCATCTTCTCGAGTTCCGCCTTCTCAAACCTCGCCTTCCAGTACTCGATGTGGTGTTTCCTCTCCTCTAAATCATTCACAAGGCCTACGCATGACATTTGATATTGATTAGCTTCCTCCACGTACACGAGAGAAAGGGCTACAAAGGTCAAGTCTCGTACCTTGATTTTGCTCGAGGAGAGACTTAAGATGGAGTCCCTATGGATCCAGTGTACTATTGGCATTGACGATGACCAAGGCTTGGTTGTCGCCACTCGAGGTCGAGGAAGCACGGGGAGAAGGAGGCGCAACGTTAAAATTGTGAGGACATCCTCCTTGCGGGATGACCTCGTCTTCGATACATCTAAAGATCAACATAATTACACCAAAAAACTTAGGGATAGCAGAGGATGGAATCATTCTCAGAAGATGTAACGCTCGTGTTTTTAATCTAAAATCCCGAATTAATTTTAATCAAAGCGTCGCCCTTTTTCCAACTTCGGTCTCCAAAAACTCGAGAGTCAATTTTAATCATTGTTCGTAAATTATCCCGGCCTTATCTAACCATTGTCGTCCCAATCCAATTAATCTCCATTATATTTGGATGTCTACCAACCGGCGATTATCGGTCCCTTTTTCCTTTAATTAATGGTCTGTCACTAAAAGTACCGCTCTCTAATCCTTCTTCAGCCATCGTTGACCCAGCCATGCAAGCACAAAATCTCTCTCTGCCATTAAAACCACAAAGCGACGACTGCCAAATTAGGCACCGCCCCATCCCCTCCCCGACAGCATCTCTGCTTTTACATTTACTCAAGCAAGACAAAACACCTGAGCAACTCATTCACTCACGAAGGACAAAACACCTGAGCAGCTCATCCACTCATGAAGGACAAACACCTGAGTAGCTCAACCACTCACGAAGGACAAACACCTGAGCATCACAGAGGGAGCAGAGCAATACTATAGCCGAAGACCTTTGCACAGCTGCAAAAATGGCAGCACTCACCGTTGGAATCTCTACTACATGCCAAAGCAAAGTATAAATACCCCCACAAATCAAGCATTGATCCCTCACTCTACTCCCCACAAGTTTCGCTACAATTTGCATTGACTGGAAGGAGTCGCCGAGGCCGCGGAGTTGTCGCAGGTAGTCGGCGCAGTTTTCCCCGCCTTTTCCTGCTTCCGGCCGAACCACCACCCTCGTGAGCGCCATGGCTGGCCGCACCAACGCCGAACGACTAGCGTTCGGCCACTGGCTAACCAAGCCAGCCTCGGCCTCCTCCTCCTCCTCCGCTGTCACGCCCGGAAATTTTCCCAAATTTCCAGACCATTTTGTGTATTAAATCCCTGTCCAGGCATCAACCAGGGTACACAAAACGACAAATCAATAAACAGACCCAAACGTAAATAAAATGAATTTTAGAAGTATTGAGCCATTTAAATGAATTTCTGGAAATTAAATCGATTTATTGCGCAATTATTAATTAATTTTACAAAGGAAAGGACTACGCTGACATCATCAAAGGGAAACGGCGCCGAAACGGTGGGTCCCACGTGTCAACGGGTCAAGGGGTGGCTGATCCACGGTGGACCAAGTCCAAGCACGCACGGGTGCGGACGCACCACGTGGCACTAACATGGCGGCCACTGCGGACGAAAGGGAGAAGGCAGCGCCGACGTGGACTCCAACGTGGCGAAGCCGCGGGCGGCCGCGTGGTCTGGGCGTGGATCGGGTCAAACAAAGGGGCCCACGCTGTAAGGTTATGAGGTTGCTACGCTAGCCGACAAAACAAAAAATTTCTACCTCATAAACCAAGATCGACTGCTAGTTACAGGTTACGGGATTACCACTAGACGCGCAGATGCAGCGGAGACAACTGTGCAGTTGCGTGGTCGTCCGTCACACGTCCGTCCTTCGCTCGCGAATCGTCCCTTGTGTGGCTCGTCCTTGTGCTCCAGATGCAGCACCTCCGAGGAATCTCACACGTACGGGGAGGAAGCGATGCGCCTCCGGACTGCTAGGTCCGCGAAGAGCACTTGGCGTGAGTGTGAGGGGGCGCGACGGCTGCTGGCAGGGGAAGTTAATTGCCCTAGCCTCGCGCCCACCCCTTGCTTATATAGGCGTCCTGGTGTGCCTCGAGTTGGAGGCCCATCAGCGACCCTAAACCTAGTCTAATTCGGGTCCAACCCGAATTAGGCTTCCAGGCCCTTAAGCGTGCGACCCTATGGGTTCACGTACATATAGACATGGCCCGAATACTCCTACTCGACCAATAGTTGACAGCGGCCTCTAGCAAGACATGTCAACTCCTATGCGTACGCAAAGATCAAATCAGACGAACCACCACAATACCATATACATGTTATTCCCTTGCCTCTCGATATATGGTTCACTCATAGGTTAACACTTAACCTAAGCACGGCCATGCATTTGTTGATCCAATCATTAGAGTGATCCAGTGATATCTCTCTCACGTGGAAAGGGACAATTTCCATCTTGATTGTTTATGTCTCACAGCATGTTTCCTGACAAACCTGAAGACCACCTTTATAACTACCCAGTTACGGAGTAGCGTTTGACAGTCCCTAAGTAAGTCGTTTCACATCTTGAGCACATACAACAATCTCAGGTCTAAGGACATAATGTATATGTTGTGTATAGAGACAATTCTCACGTCGGGTCAGTCCAGCTCACACGTCACACATGCGCCCACATTATTAGTTTGACATCTCTATGTCCATGACTTGTGAAACGTAGTCATCAACTAATAATGTGCTGATCTAATATTCATGTGTGTTACTACACGAACTCCGATCAGGGACAAGTTTAGAATAGCCATACATGTAAAAGAGTTTCACAAACAATTCACATAACTGTTGATCAATACAAGTTGTCTTTAATGGATATTCAATAAACACATAAATATATCATGGATACAATCGTAGCATCATCATCTCTATGATTACCTCTAGGGCATACTACCAACACACGCGTCGACGACACAAAAGTCGGCGAACCGGGAAGACAAAGGAGGTAAAAATGGACTTTGCAGGGGAAAGGGGAAATTTGGGCTGAGAGGAAGGTAAACTAGACTTGTTGCTGGAACTGAGCCAGGGAGGCAATGTGGACTTTCTCGAGTGAAAGTGCACATTGGGCTGAGGGAGGTATGATGGACTAATCTGGAATAGGCTAGGAAGGAGAAATGGACTTGCTCAGGAAGGGAGAAAGATGGGCTGAGGGAGAAGATTTGGACTTTTGCGAAAAGGAATGGGGAAAGGGCTGGCGACCTAAGGAGCAGACTTTGGCAATAGAGAAGGCCACTAGGCCGACGGCCTAAAAGAGAGAGAGGAGTGGGGAGCAAGGAGGCAAAATGGACTCTTCGCGGAATGGATCGAGGCCACGGGGAAAACGGGCCGAGAGGGAGGTGGGCCGGCCCGGGTGCGGCCTCTACGGTCGGACGGGCGGCTAGGATTCAGCCAAACCCTAGGCCGACCCGGCCATGGCACGGTGGCGGCGACCGGACCGAGCGACGGCGGCGTGGCGGCGCAGCCATCGGCGGGGACGACCGGCGAGCGGCGGCGGTGGTGGAGCTGTGGCAGCGGCGCACGGGGCGGGGCGGCGCACCGGGGAGGGGAGAGGAAAAGGGAGGGAGAGAGGGGAGCTCACCGGGATAGGCCGGAGCCGAAGAAGACGGCGGCGGCGGCGGTGGCTACGGCGCGGAGGCGCGGCCGAGGCGCGGGGAGCGGCGGCGAGGCCGGAGGGGCAGCGGCGACGTGCGGGGACCGCTCCGGCGGCGGCGGCGTGCGGCCGAAGTGCGGGACGAGCGGCGGCACAAGGGCGGAGCGCGAAAGCGGAGCGGTGGTTTGCGGCGCGCGCGGGCGGTGGAGCGGCAGAGGCGAGCGCGCGGGCGGTGGAGCGGCAGAGGCGAGCGCGCGGGCGGCACGGGCGAGTGGCCGGTGGCAATTGCGGCGCACGCGGGGCGGGTGGCGTGGCAGCGGTGCTCGGGACAGGCGGCGATGGTGTACGGCCGAGGCGGCAGCGGCACGCGCGGACGGCGGCGTGGCGGGGGGGTTTTTATAGGGCCGGGGAGGTAGCGACGTGGGGAGGAGAAGGAGGGCGGCGACCGCGCGAAGTGGGGGAGAGAGAGGGCGACGTGCGCGGAAAAGGCGGCGGGGTGGATGCCGGCTTGACCGGCCGGACGAAGGAGGAGGGAGGCGATTTAGACTTGCGGGCACAGGCGCGGCTACGGGCCGAGCTGGGCCGGAGGGAGAGAAAGAAGGGAAAGAGGAAGGAGTGGGCCGGGCCGCGGAAGAGAGAGGAGGGAAAAAGAGGCCGCGTGGGCCGCGAGAGAGAGAGAGGGGATTTTGGGCCGAAAACGGCCCAAAACAAAGAGGGCATTTTTAAATTTGTTTTTCAATTTATTTAATCAGTTAAATGAGCTTTGTGACTTTAAAGTCATTTCTTTAGCTCCAAAAATTCACGAAAAATTTTGGAGAGTACATTAGGGCTAGGGCATAGAGAATATTACAAAAATATTTCCGGCCATGATTTTTAAAGGAAAATTTTAATTTCCTTGCTAATTTCACTTGATGAATTACTTTAAATTTTTATTAAATTTCTAGAAAATGTATTATTTAACGATTTTTAATCCCAATCGAAAATCGAGGCGTGACATCCGCCAACTCCTTCTCCCGGGCTCGACTGGGCTCATTTTTTTCGTCCCGTGAAAATCCTCCAAACTTTGAAAATTCATATCTTTTTATCCGTAACTCCGTTTGACCTCATTCCAGTTCCATCATCTCTCAAAAATTCTACTCTACTCATCAGCACTTCATTGCATTATGACATTTTGCTTCTAGCAGTGGTTTAATATATTGTTTGTTTTGTTGCGTGTAGAGTCCGGGACCGACGCGGGGTTCGCTCAGGAGGCCGACGCTTCGACTTTCGTGGAGGATCAAGGCAAGCCACCTTGACCACTTTTTGGACTCATATTTTTTAACTAATTATTTTGTTTGCCAAGTTGCATTTTTTTTGGGCGCAATGTTTTGGCCACGAATGCGATTCGTCAGACCTTCCTATTAGTCGCACTTTTATTATGTAGGGTTTGTAAAACTCCATTTTTTTTCTTTGTAGCACCACCATATTTTTGTCGGTATTCACCCATGCTGAAGTAGACTGCCTATAGGTAACGTTTGTACTGTCGATTGGGAAACTTTCGGATATTTAACACCTTTGTTATTTTAAAAACCCAGCGAGATGTCGGTATGGTTTTTAAGATGGAAAAATGATTTCTAAAAACTTGATGGTGCGGGAGTCAGTACCAGGGTGGTTTGGCTATGTATCATCCATAAGGACCGATTCCTTTAGGAAATTCATCCAAACATAAGACAGTGCGACCACACGGGTAGAATGGGATGCCCCTGGCTGAGTTAGTAGCTAAAGCGTAGGTGTCTAGCATGTTGGCAAGTGAGGAGCACCGGTATGGTGGAGTTTACGGCAATCTCCTACACCGGGGGTCCATACGGTGGGGCCTGAGTAGATGTGGGCCTGAGCCTGGCCTGATGCTTGGTGGAGAGATTTCGCCCATCTATGTGACACGGGACATCTATGGATTGGTTACAAAAAAGTCTTGTAGTGAGCTTTCCTTTGTCGGCCATGTCTGATCCACATGTGTTCGGTAATGTGAGAAGTTAACGGTGTGTGGGTAAAGCGTGCAACCTCTGCAGAGTTTAGTAAAACTGTTTAAACAGTCGTGCCCACGGTCATGAGCGGATGTGAGGTGTTTCTCATAGTGTAGTTTTTGTTTTTAAACTTCTTTAATGAAATGGTTTGTGGGATGGGAGTCGTTACCAGAGTTTGCCTTTGTGGCGAACGGCCAACCTTCGTGGTTGGGAATGAGTCTGTGTGACTCGGGGTGTCGTTTGGCACCAGGGTGTTGGTTTCGTGCTGAGACGACACGGTGTTAGTTTTGTGCTGAGATAGCACGGGTTTGGTTGTGCTTAGACGACACAGTGTTGGGTTGTGTTGAGATGGCACGTGTTGAATTGTGCATGGGACTTATGATTACTATGACAAGTTGTTGCAAAGCAACCTGGGAAATGGGACGAGGCGTGGGCCTCGTTCCGAACTAAAATTTAAATCACTAGTGTTTTAAAAATAAATTAATTTAAAACCTTGTTTTTCAAAAGTAACATTTCTCCTCTTTGTTTATAGCCTTGCATGTCATATTTTTCCTGGATTGCTGAGTACACTGAGTACTCACCCTTGCTTATTTATATTTATAGAGTTAGCAGAAGGATACCTCGACCCTTCTACTGAGGCGTACTTTCAGGAGCAGGTTGAGTACGATTTCTCGGGGTTTCAGGCCTAGTTCCCAAACGTCGCCTGTGGATTATGTTTGCTGTTTTCCTCTTTGTGTCTTTTACTCTACGCTTTCCGCCGCTGTTCTCTATGCTTCCGCCTTTGTCATTTCTGCATGTCTATGTTTCTACCAGTCTGGGGTTTGTCCATGATGGTAGTATGTATGAGACCTCCCTCAAGGTTGTAATAAAGCTTTGTTATTTCTAATTTCCCCAATTATTCTGTGAGTACCAGCTTATGTATCCTGGGACTGGTACTATTATCACAGGTAATAATGTGACCTCTAGCCTATGCCAGTTCCTGTTCTTGGACTGGTATACTTTGGGGCGCCATAGAAGATGACAAGCCTAACAAACTGTTCTTAAAAATTATAAGGGAAGCAACAATTACTTTTCAAAAAAGGGAATGACGCTCTCCCCCAGATCGATGAGCGTCGACATCACGTTCTCGCGTGTCGCGTCAATTCCGCCCTTCTCTAACGCCTCCTCCAGGTTTACCTCGGGGTGTGTGAGCTTTAGGCACGCGAGAATGTGACATGCGTCGGTCCAAAGACCGGTACACATCTCCTCGACGACTTGTTTGGCGTGCTTCGTGGACGTGCCCTCCAGCTTACCGATAAGAGAACCCAGAGATCCCAAGACGATTGTCTCGTCAGGGAACTCGGGGCACTTCTTGTGCACGCCCAAGCTTCAGGCCACCATATCAAGCCGCCCGTAGTTGTCCTAGAGGTCTTGTCGGAGCGACGCCAGATTCTCTTGGGTCTCCTCCAGCCGTTTCTCCCAGCCTTGCCGTTATCTCTCATGGTCGGCAACCAGGTCCTTGAACTTCTTCAAGTTCCTCTGTGCTTCATCCAGTTGAGTCTCCAGCTCGATGACGCGCTTGTCATGGCCTTCTGAAGCTGCTCAACTTCGGCGAGAACATCACGCGTGCCGGATTGCAGCAGGCGGCTGGTCTCCACCAGCCTGTCGATCGCGGAAAGAGACACGACGGTAGGGGAGGTACTCAGCGGAGGGAAAGGAGGAGCAGATGCGGTGATGACGAGTGCAGGAGGCACGGAGCTCGTGCCCTCGCGACCAATGCTTTGAGCCGAGGCCGCGGGGGAAGGGCTACAACAGAGGAGAACAAGTGTTTTAGAAGACATTGCGAGAACACCGAACACAAAATTGATAAAGACGGTCACTTTCTTGGGCTTGGGCCACTTCAGGAGCATCTTCTTCCCCAATGATGAAGACTTCGTGCCGGAAGTGGTCTACAAGATATGTAAGTTAGGGCCAAAGATCATCCTCAGGCTGGTTTATGGACCATAGGGAGTGAGACTTACCTCAGAATCGCTTGTTGGCACAAGCATTACTGCTTCGGACGACTTTGTTAAAGCCGCCCACCTCCTCTTGGAGGGTTTTGTTCCACTACCGTTGGGAACATTCTCGGGAGTGGCCTACTTCGAGATCGCCTTCTCTTTCAGAGAAGACATGGCCTGGTGGTCGGCAAGCGGGCCGATAACGTCCGTCAAAGGCAGGACCTGCAAGATTTAGATTACTATTCTTTCGGATAACAATAGTCAATAAAAAAACAGCAATCAAGGTCACTTACATTGATGGCGGCATCCCTCTCCGAAGACGGGAGGTCGCAAAGCGGGGCAAGAAGGTTGTCCGGGTCAGGTGGAGCATCGATAACCAGATGACCAACCCGGGTGGCCAAGGTTCCGTCGTCGAGTTCTGCAAGCAAGACATTAATATCAGTATTCAAGATCTCATTATTACACGAATTAAGGTCAAGAGGGTTACGAGAACGTATACCCCGAATCAAGATCCGTGTTTCATCCTGTGCCCTCGTGTACTCGTATGCGGGGTGGGCGCGGGCTTAGAAAGGTTGGATCCAACGACGTATAAAGTCTTTAGCGACTTCATACCCCGACAACCCTTGTTCTCAGAGGTCGTGGATCTTATCTACGAAGGTTTTGAGAGAAGTGGTTAAGGATGGCCTAGAGGTCCAGGAAGGGGAGCACGTGGGCTTCTCGTTCAGGACGGCAAGGCAAGCTGGGCAGTCTTTGATGTGGAGGTAGTACCATTTCGACTTCCACGATCATTGAGAGGAAGGGCAGTTGAAGGGAATGTATTCCGCTTTCATCCCGTCTCGGAGGCGAAAGCCACAACAACCGGAGATTCTACGCGCCTCCATCCACCTAAGCTCGTAAAGGTATCTAAACAAATCTAGGAATGATGTTATCCCAAGGTACGTGTCACAAAGATGTGTAAAGATGTTGAGGAAAGGTATAGTATTTGGGTTTAGGTGGAGAAGATGGAGGCCATAGTAATCCAAAAAGAGAAGAAGGAATTCGGAAGGAGAGGGCAGGAAACCACATTACACAAAATCCCCAAGACAGACTATTTGCCCTAGTGTGTGGTTAGGACTGGTACCTCCTTCTGATCGATTCAAGGAACTTTTCCCAGGGAGGGATCCTTCAATCTGCAGTTGCTTCAGATCCTCCGTGTCGACGTTGGATTTTCCCAAATCCATTGGATTGACTTGAGGGTGAGGGAGAAGAGTGGAGTTACGGTTCTTTCGGCTGGTGGAGATTGTGAGAGTTGGGTGTGTAGGGAGATGGAAATTTACTTGCGCAAATGGAAACCAAATGAATCTCATAATTAGAATTTATAGGTCACATCCGGTGGTTCATATTTCGAGGAAGAAAGAGAAACGGCCTCCGTGATTTTCTCAGTTTGTTTGTAGTTTTTTATACTTCAATTCAAATTCATGGTGGACCATTACTTTTGATGATGTTGTCGAATGCTTCATACCTTCTCGATAATTCGAGAACGGTTAGGTAGGCACGTGTTAACGACCAAATTTGGTAAATCAAGTATTGGATTTGAAGATAGAATCGAAGCGGATTTGGAGGAAGCTGGCGGTTACCAAAACAGAGCAAGAATCGGTTGGTGACCGAATCGGCTACGGTGTGTATCGGCTGGTGACCGAGTCGGCTATCGTGACCATCGGCTGAGACAGAGTCGGACAAGGATAGCCGATGTAGCCGATTCCGACGAGAGGATAACAGAGTCTTTGTCGGGTTCGGTTGGTGAGCTTCATAAGGATTCCCACATACGGATTGGGTCCGAGGAAGGGAATTGTATCTATTACTTAGGATATAATGTTAGTTTCCTAATAGATACTGTCGGTTAGAGTTTGTATTAGGGAATTGTCTTTAATATGAGTTGTAATAGAGATAAGAGTCGTGTCCGATAAGGACGTATTGTGTAATTCTGGGTATAAATTAAACCCAGGTTCGTGTAAAGAAAAGGACAAATCAATACAACAATTTCGACGCATCGCCACCTTTACTCTTTCACTGTTTTCGACGAGTTCTTGCTTTCGAGTTGGGCTGCATCGGCTTCAATCTCCGACAAGAGGTAAAACTTGTTATGGCGGCTTGCGCTCTCGGGATTAGTGCTTCCATCTTTATGACACTCTGATCCTGTTTGTGTGAATCGTCGAGTTATCATATATATTGTATAATCTGAATTGATATCAATATATAACTTAGATCGGTTGATGTCTGTTTCACAGAAAAGCAACCGATAGGGTTATATATCGCTGTTGATCTAGATTATATAATATATCTACCATCTCGAAAAGGTTTTCATCGACTTGATCATCTAGACGTTGTGTTTCTTTACATGTTTGGTGCTGCATCAGTTAGGTTTGACCTACTAAATCATGTTTAGAACCACAGTTCCTAGCCTGTCTATGATTGCTAATAGAGATAGCGTCGGGGTTTCAGCCGATCTTACCTGGTTTAATTATCTTGTTATCTTGATATATTAAATCTGCCCTTTATATCGAGATATTAACTTAGTAAAATATATTGAGCTTGTTGTCAAATCTGGTTAGGATCATCTTAACATTAGTTTGACGAGTTGTTTAATATATTTTGTTCATGATAATATCTCTGTATAAAGTAGTATCGGAGTACTAGCCGATACATGTTAGATTTACCCAATCGGCTATGCTATGAACTTGTATAATCTATGCTTTGTAATATATTTAGGCATAAGTGATTTATACTGTCTCGGCGCCTTGTCCGATCTATCCCAATCACTTGGTTTGAATATATTTTGAGACTTAGATTATATTTTGTTGATATCTACAGCCGATTGAGTAGGTTTAGCTTTATCTTGCTTTGTCTGTTATAGCCGATTTAATGCATCTTGCATCGGCTCAATGCTCAATGATATGTCATCGGTAAGCCAGCCGATCGGCTATCATTGGTGGATTTAACTACGTTTTCTTTCTTTGTTTCTTATTGGTTGCAGAATCAAATCAATTGGCACGCCTAGAACCCAAAAGAAATCTTTGGACCTGCACTGGAGTTAAGCAGATCTCCCAGGCCAGTGTGTGTTTTTTACATCAACAGCACGACATCAATTATTCGATGACTTCGGCTCGAGAACATTGTGAATTCATTTGATTTGAAGTCGGGGGCTACTGTCAGGGTTACGGATAAGGCATACCTCCTATCCTTGGGGTCATGAAGTATATGGATACGGTATACTCTTAGTATACAGGAAGGTTACTTTAACATTATGGAATTCAGCTGACAAACAGGAAAATTGTATGCCGAATAGAAGGTGTTAGAGTCTTATTTGGGAAAGATACAATCTCTATGATCTCATAGACTAAAAATATTCTTCGAGTTCTACTTGGAGACAAAGGCAGTCTGCTGTATAAATACAAGGCCCCATGGGAGTACGGGATCATCGAATCATAGCACAAGTCACCATCATAGCAGAGGCAATCCGAAGGATTTGAAGGCAACTCGTCGCCTGGATCTCGTCAAGTCGTTCTCGATAGAGATCTCGCAGGTACTCGATATTTTCCGTTGTTCTCTATTGTAATCTCTGTGGTTCTCGTCATAATTCCATATAAACTGGAGTAGGGCTATTACCTTACCAGGGGCCTGAACCAGTATAATCCTTGTCTTCTGTGTGGTTGATGTCTTTTCGTGTAGATCATTGCTCTAACATACCCCAATACCCTCAGAATAAGGTCTACGGATACAACCGTCGACACCATTATATCGCATAACTATATATTTACCACTGGTTTACTTAAAAAACACAAATATTGATATTTCCATCGCGATAATAGTTTTAGAAATCTAACATCTAAAATACATAGTTTTGTGATAAATTTAAGTGTAATTTATGGTTTTACAATACTCTAGATTAACTTTTGGTTTTGACATAAATTTGGCGCTACATCGATATATGTGGTTTTCTGATAATGTAGCTTAAATATATAAGTTCAATTTAATCTTTGTTGAAATATCTAAAGTTGTATAAAATTTGCAAAAACTCCCCGTTTGCACTACTAACCATTTGTCGACCCAGGTTTTATCTTATTTTTCATCTTATGATTTTCATGCATTGCAATAGATATTGAATTTTGTAATGGGCCCATGCAATTAGAAATAGGCTGGGGTGTGGATCGAGAAAAAGAAAGGCAAACTTTACTCGTTCTTTTTATTTTAAAGGGAGATTGTGCTTGTGTAAAACGTGGAAGAGGCTTGATGGATGACTCCCATTTTATGTACTAAAATAAAAAAAATAAATAGCCTATTGGTGAGTTAGTAATAAGAAGAGGAAAAAACGTAGTACTTTTCGGTACACATGTGACAAAATTGCATAAATTACTAGGAGGCATTGTTTAATGCCATATATATGTGATACTAGTAGAATTCAAGATGTGGTGGTAAAGTGTGGGTTTATCCGTGCATAACTTAGTAAGCGCGAACATCACACACAAGCTAGCTGCTAATGTGGTTTCAACAATTTTAGTGAGGTTAGATATTTGTCATTGGCTTTCATCTATTTAAATATTTGTTATGGATCTCACTGGCAGATATGTGTGTGACATACATATATAGTTGTGTATGTGTGAGTATACGCCTTTCATGTAATTGGAAAAAAAAATTCAGGCAATACGTGTGAACTTTCCTTGCTAGTGCTAAGAAAACTGACTAATTTTCTTCTTCCACGATTTTTTTTTTCAAAGAAATGGAGTAGCTAGCAATATTTATATACGACACCATATCAAAGCACCTTTGACAGATAATCTAATGGTGCCATTTTTTTATCACACCAGAAAGACACAAACTATCACATCATCTTCCTTTTGTTCAAAAAAAAATCAATTACACAGTTAATTTTAATCTATACTATCTATATATATTTGATGTCTACTAACTCCTAAAGGTCAACATGTAAGTTTGTCACATCATCACCTACTAGCAATTATTATTATTTTAAATCATATGTAAGTGTGTCATATCATCACTCACTAGCAATTATTATATAAAATATTTTAAATATCATGCAAACATGACATATCATTTACAATTTTGTTATATTTTTAGAATTTAATATGCAAACAATGTGAAATTGTTATTTTCACATCATTTTTACACTATTTAAACATATATATCTATTATTTTTATAATATATAACATACATTCATCTACATATCCCGTAACAAAGCGTGAGATATCAACTAGTATCAACTAGTATCAGGCCACCTTGTGGAGCACTCGAGCACATGGAGGGACCAAGAAGATCATGCATAGATCAACAATAAGATACATACACTTCATTCGTCTGAAAGTAAAATGATTTTCATGCATGTCAGAAACATGGGAAACCTGATCATCAGCGATGTCCGATGGGATGGCAACATCATCGATCGATCGGCCAAGCGGCCACTGCATCAATTTATCTATGGAACGCATGTTACATGCACCCGACAGGCCGACACACGTGCTATCTACATATGTATTGTTTTATGTACGGACAGCGTCCTGCCTGGTCGTGTAGTACGTGTTATTGCGTTCACTGATCCTTCGTTGTCACTAACGTTGTTACGATGCAGCAGCATATGATGATCTAGCTAAAAACTACCATTTCAATATTTCTAAGGAAGACATACAAGTACACATCATTACAGTATTATGAATACACTCCACGTCATGCATTAGTTACTTACTTTGACCTATAATAGAAGTATCCCTCGCATCCCGAATTGAAAAACTTTATTATATTGAGGGAAAAAGATTAAAGTCCTCTTATTAATACTAGGAAAGTAGCACTAATTGGTGTGGGTGGGTAGATATATAAGAGCACATCATTTAGTTGTTAATAAAGAGGTACTGTATACAACACATTACTTTTGCCACCTTGGTCCTGATACAACATAATAATTTTACTTGATTTGTTTACTTTTAATTTGTTGGTCTATTTTTTCACCTCTTTTAGAGTTTGTCTAGAGGTTGTCCTCTTATAAAGAGCAGCTCTTTCCCTCTCTCATTCCTCTCTTATATCTTACTATTTAAGCCTAAAGACATGTGCTTAGATGTTTATAGTACTTTGCTCTAAGAAGTATTGATGGTTGGAGATAGTTTTTAGAAAGGATTGGTAGTTTAGAAGGATAGAGCTATTGATTGTTTTGTTTAGTTGGAGGATATGAGAGTTTTAATTCCCTATCAATTTCTACCACCTCTACCAAACAAAAAATTAGGACTAAAAATTAAATTTTAATGTTAATCTCATCATCAATTTCCGCATCTAAACTCGATCAATCCTCTTCTTTTGAGTTGCTAAACAAACCATGAGGAAATAATTTTTTTTGATTTATAGACCGAGTATAGGTAAGAGGATAGAAATCAACTTATTTTTGAATAAATTTAAACTCTGGAAATCAATTTTTTTTGGGCACGAGAGAGTACGTGTTAAACGGACCCATTCATGAATTCTCTGATTGCCAAATAACGGGGCAAAACTTGTGTTAGCTCAGGCTGCGTTCACGAAATCAACAGTAGGTGCATAAGAAATGCAAAGCGAGAAATTGACATGAAATCGTATTCAATGTAACACGAGCGTTTAAAGCTTTTGATCTCTGTCATTTAATCTCGAGAAGCTATATAAGCTTGATAGAGCAACCTTAATTTGGTCACTAAATCCTGACGATCGAGCTGGGTCACCCAACTTCCTATAAAAATGGAGCATGTGTATCGCAAGTAAAACGACACTAATTAATTAACTATTCCTACTTACTTTTAGAGGGAAATTAATCATTTTTATTATTGAAGGTGAATAGTAGTAAATAAATTAGTCAGTTAATTAAATGCTAGAAAGAGTAAGTCACTTTGAGTAGGTGATGACATTGGATGCAACCAGCACGTCCACAAGCTATATAAATAGTGCCCTCTCTATCCGAAGAAAGACACGAATCAAGCTAATTAAGCCAGTGTGATGGGGAGTATGGAGCTCATTGAGAGTAAGTACTGCAATAACGGGCAAGAAGTTAGCTTGCTGGATGCTCAGCTCGAGCTCTACTGGAACACCTTCGCCGTCATCAAGTCCATGGCTCTCAAGTCGGCGCTTGACCTTCGCATCGCCGACGCCGTCCACCACCACGGCGGCGCCGCCACCTTGGCCGAGATAGCCAGCAAGGTGTCTCTCCACCCGTCCAAGGTCCCCTGCCTCCGCCGCCTCATGCGCGTGCTCACCGTCTCCGGCGTCTTCGCGGTGGCCGCCGGTGGTGGTGACGACGTCGGTGAGCCCGTCTACGAGCTCACGCCGTCGTCGCGACTCCTCGTCGGCTCCGCGAACCTGTCCGCCATCATGTCCATGATCCTCCACCCGACGCTCATCGTCCCCTTCCTCGGCGTCGGCGAGTGGTTCCGCCGCGAGCCGCCGGACCCGTGCATCTTCAAGCAGGCGCACGGGCAGAGCCTGTGGGAGCTGACCGGCCGCGACGCCGCGTTCGACGCGCTCATCAACGACGGGATGGTCTCGGACAGCCGCGTCATCATGGACTTCGTCGTGAAGGAGCACGGCGAGGTGTTCCGGGGGATCGGCTCCCTGGTCGACCTCGCCGGAGGGCTCGGCGCGGCGGCGCAGGTCATCTCGAAGGCGTTCCCGGAGGTGAAGTGCAGCGTGATGGACCTCGGCCATGTCGTCGCCAAGGCTCCCGCTGGCACCGACGTGGAGTACATCGCCGGCGACATGTTTGAGAGCGTGCCACCGGCAGACGCTGTCTTTCTCAAGGTATATATATGTTGGTCTCTTCTCTTGATCACTGTCTAATGTCTAATCCGACGTGACATCTCTTATGGGATGGGTTTAGTCCATAACGAACCAACAAATTTATAACGAACTGGCGGGAGAATCGTCGATTACTTTTCAAAATAATGAAAGTTTTTATTGATGTTAGTTAATTACATCAAAATGATATAATTGCACCATGAACACTCCTAGAATCTACATAGCTAAGATACATAGAGAGAGAAATATATATTTACAATTTTGGTTGTCTCAAAGTTTGCTGCATATACAGTGGGTTCTACATGACTGGAGCGATGACGATTGTGTAAAGATATTGAAGAACTGCAAGAAAGCCATCCCTCCTAGAAACAAAGGAGGAAAGGTGATAATCATGGACATAGTGATCGGAGCAGGGCCATCCGACCAGAAGCACAGGGAAGTACAAGCATTGTTTGATATGTACATCATGTTTGTCAATGGCATTGAAAGAGATGAGCAAGAGTGGAAGAAGGTTTTTATGGAGGCTGGATTCAGTGGGTACAAGATTATGCCAGTCCTAGGTTTTAGGTCAATGATCGAGATCTACCCTTGAAGGCGACAATGGTGATTGTGATTGTGAAATCAATGATTGGTGATTAGTTGGTGTGTGGAGATGTGGAGTGTAGCATGTTTGTTTTTGTTGTGAAATTCACAATAGTGATGATTGAGTGGGTGTGTTTTCTTGGTTGAATGTGAAATTGTGACTGGAATCCAGACCAATAATAAAGTGTGGTACTATGTTGTATGTGATGTAAACTATAGTAAAACGGCAAGGTGGACTATATATATTTATGTGTGCCGAGCGCGTGCTCGTCAATCATCACTGATTTAATACTAGAAACATCAATGCAAAATCTTAAAAACAGAATGTAGCATCAAGATACAAATTTCGCTACGATCCATACAAGAATGTGCCACCGTAATCTTGAAAGTGGCTGACGTAGTATAAAAAATAGGAGAAAGTGTTCTAAACTCTCGAGAGGATCTCTCATTTTTTCAGACACCATTCAAATAATTGTAAAAAAATCTCAAAAAAAACTTGAAAACGTTCATACCATGTACATAGACTACTAAAAAACAAGTCAAAACTCAACTCACACAATGAATAGTACTGGTACTATTTACGTCTGAATTTGTGTTTATTGTTTCTTAATTTATAGATCGAGTTTGTATATGATTTTTGGTGGAGTAGTAAATGTTACTCTACTCTACATTGCCAAAATTTTTAGATTTTTTTCCCATCCATATTTACATTGAATTTGAGAGAAAAAGTTAGCATTTGTTCAAGGGATTAGAATCCTCTCCCAAAAAATAGCGCTTTACATCAGGTATATTAAAATAAGTTTCACTATGCACTGGGTTGCATCATATAATTGAAGATACATTTTATAGAATATGAGTACCACGTACAAAATGTTTTGTATTTAAACTATATTTCACAATGTTCGATTTAAATTTCATTTTTTTTTATAGATTTTCATGATCATGTTAAGTGAAACTTACTCCCCTTATAAAAAAATATTCCTCGCACTCCAAGAGTGTTTTAGTAGTGAGGAACATAAACCAAAATACCCCTCATTAATCGGAAAATAGTATTAGTGGATGGGTATGGAAAGAGTATTAAAGGCATAAAATTTCTTGATTTACGGAACAAGGGTAGGTTAGAAGGCATGAATTGATTTATTTTGGAACGTAGGTAGTATATTCACTCTAGTGTAAGGTCAAATATATGGTTCTAGCATCACACTTAATTATTATTTCAGGAGAAAACAAAGCAAGCATACAATAAACATTCATAGTCATCACTACTGTCTCACCACAACAAATAGACATGCTCCACATAACAACTAATCATCAATCACTGATGTCCCAATCATAAATGCCTCCTTCAAGGGTAGACCTCGACGATTGACCTGAAGCCTAGAACCAGCATAATCTTGTACCCACTGAATCCAGCCTCCATGAAAACTCTTTCACTCCTTCTCATCTCTCTCGATGCCATTGACGGACATGATGTATATATCAAATAAGGCTTGTACCTCTTTGTGCTTCTGATCAGATGGTCCTGCTCCAATCACTATGTCCATAATTATCACCTTTCCTTTGGCATCTCTAAGAGGGATGGCTTTTTTGTAATTCTTTAGTATCTTGACACACTCGTTTTCGCTCCAATCATGCAGAACCCACTGTGTAAACATTGAGACAACCAAAAAATGCAAGTATATAATACCCCATATAACTGGTGGTTCTTCAGCCGGTTCGTTAAAAAAAATGTTTGGTTCATTATCGACTAAAACCATTTATAGATGTCATGTCGGATTAGACATTAGACAGTAATCAAGAGAATTATTAACATTTTGATAAGTATTGTACCATAAAAATTCTATCTATCTATCTATCTATCTATCTATCTATCTATCTATCTATCTATCTATATATATAAATATATATATATATATATATATATATATATATATATATATATATATATATATATATATATATATATATATATATACCTTGAGGAAGACAACGTCTGCCGGTGGAACGCTCTCGAACATGTCGCCCGTGATGTACTCCACATTGGTGTCACCGGGAGCCTTGGCAACAACATGACCGAGATCCATCATGCTACACTTCACATCCAAGAACGCCTTTGAGATGACCTGCGCCGCCGCGCCTAGCCCTCCAGCGAGGTCGACCAGGGAGCCGATCCCCTGGAACACCTCGTCGTGCTCCTTGACGATGAAGTCCATGATGAAGCGGCTGTCTGAGGCCATCCCGTCATTGAGGAGCGCATCGAACGCCGCGTCGCGGTCGGCCAGCTCCCACAGGCTCTGCCCGTGCACCTGCTTGAAGATGCATGGGTCCCGCGGTGGAAATTTTTAGGGTACCCTTGGATGGATATAGGCCATCTAACGGATCTAACGGATCATATTCATTTATACTACACCATGTAGTATGGACAGTAGAATTCGTATAGGGGTAGATTTGGAAGAAGATGCATGAAGGTTAAATAATTTTGCAAATTTCATTAACCGTCCTGATTGGATTTTGGCAACCATCTCCTATTTTCTTGGTTCCCTTAGAAAGTTTGTTTCTTCCATGTTAAATACAATCAAATTTGATGTGCCGTGCGTAATTGGAATTAATCAACGGATAAAATATGAACAAGGCCTGCTCGTTCCTTCATGTTGCATGGAAAACATTGTGGCGACGAAGCAGTTACCGCCCCGGCGGTGGCGAGCCAGCCAACGGGCAGCGGTGCCACTAACTCGCGTGACTCCGAGCAGCCGAGGGATGCGGGATGCGGTTGCTGAACGCGAAAATTTGAGAATGGAAAGTCAAATACCTTTTTTAAAGCTAAACACCTATATTAATGCTTGAGCAAAAGTTCTAAAATACCCATACGAATCGACGATCAGATTTAATCCTACTATACTACTGCCCATATGTAGTAAATGGTACTGTACAAGGGTCCTCGGCGGCTCGTGATGGAACCATTCGCCGACATCGAGGAATGGGATGATGAGCGTCAGGTGGAAGATCATGGACAAGATGGCGGCCAGGTTCGCGGAGCCGACGAGGAGTCGCGACGATGGCGTGAGCTCGTAGATGGGCTCACCGTCCTCACCACCCCCTACGGCCATGGCGAAGACGCTGGAGACGGTGAGCACGCACATGAGGCGGTGCAGGCAGAGGATCTTGGACAGGTGGAGTGTGACCTTGCTGGCTATATATCTCAGCCAAGGTGGCGGTGCCGCCGTGGTGGTGGATGGCGTCGACGATACGGAGGTCCAGCACCGACTTGAGAGCCATGGACTTGATGATAGCGAAGCTGTTCCGGTAGAGCTCGAGCTGAGCATCCAGCAAGCTAGCTTCTTGCCCGCTATTGCACTTACTCTCAGTGAGCTCCATGCTCCCCATGACAGTGCCTTTGGTTGATCTGTGCCTTCTGTCGAATATGAAAATCAGCAATAATAAAAGGGGTAGCGCACGAGACCTTAAAGTGGATAGATGCGGAAGACAAAGATTTAGACAGGTTCAGGCCCTCTCGATGAGAGTTAATACTTTACGCCTGTTTGGGGATTGTATCCACTAAGTGTATATTGATCTAACGATCCACTTGTGAATATGCCTTTGGAGGACCTCCTGCTCGTCTTATATAAGTTGAAGGGCAGGATTACAAAGATAAAAACCTAGTCAGATACAGTATCGCTTTCTTAAATCTACTTTACAATATTACTGAACCAAGACTTTGGGTTGTTCCTTAATACACAAGGAAACGTAATACCTAAGTCATGGTCCGTTACATATTCCATATACATAATCTATTTCTTATATCTAATCGGATAAACCAGCCGTGTGGGTATATGGTACCCATAATCTCCAAAATAGCCCCTAAAGACCTTCAGTCAAAAAAATAATCTTCTCTCGAACCAAATTAATCCAAAGCCGAGTGCTTCCATCATCTTCGCTATAGTCTCCTGAATGCTTTTACCAAATTAGAAGGTTGTGAAGGGCTGAAAATTTTCAAAAAATAACCAAGAATATATACCCATGTGCATCAACTAGATGCACCTAATTAGGTATAGCCCCAACTATGTGGTTAGTTGAACAAACTAAGCATATAGTCAAAGAATAAATAATCTAACCAACCGATTGGTTTCTGATAATTATAGTCAACCGAGTGACTTAATATTAATTTATAGCATATATGGTACAAATCCTCGAATAACTTGACCCGAGTGATATACCAACTGCATCAAATATGATGTGCGTAGCTCTTGGCTAACCGCGGTTTAAAAATATAATGCGTGTAAACCCTAGGGTAACCACATCTTCAAAATATAATGTGCATAGGTCAACGTCAACTGTGACTTAATAAAAAAGAATCACGTAACACTAGGTCAACTGTGTATAGAATACGCGTCGCACTAGGCCAATTGTGTCTTTGAAAACGATACCAAATAGCACCTGACTCTTATAAAGAAAAAGCCAGTTTAGAAGAGTCATTAAAGCATGCTATTGGTCACCTTTAAAAGTTACGTAACAAATGACTTTAATAAAAAAACCTTTTTGTAGCGAGTAAATGATTTTTTAAGGTATTGGGTTCACACCATGCGCATATCGCAAAAACAAGTATGCTTAAGTCCCTATAAGACACACGGCTTCATCATACCTGAAAATATATGGCATACGTGGCGTAAAATTCGAGTGAAATAACAATCATAAATAGATTTACCAACCGCCTGAAAATGACCAAAATATATAATCAGCCTAAAGCCATAATATTGGTCTTTATTAAAAAACGTACACATATGTGGCCAAAAGCAATGATATAGTATCCAATCAATTGTTTTACGAAATTCAAACAGTGCCTTAACTTATATAAAAAAGTTAATAGAACAGCTATATATAAAGCTTCACTGTTTTTCACATTTTAAATTACATTGTACCAACTCCTAAAAAGTTGTGTAACAGCTATATAAAAGGATTTTAAGGTATTGGGCACTTAAGCACGCGCATATTGCCAAGAGCAAATATGCCTTAGTCCCTAAAGGCACGTGACAGGCCACATCTAGGAATATGCGCTGCAGACATATTGGGAGTAAGCCCAAAATATGTCCACAGATACCCTTAAAATATGATGTATATAACACGTCTATTAATATGCTCCCGAGTGAAAAATCTCCCAGGTGATGTAGACCGAACGCATCTCATCTGAGTGGCTTCTGATTCAAGTCGTTATACCTCATGGGGTATATCAAAGTAAATATGATAATTAAATCTCGACTGGCGCAAGAACTCAGCTTGTGACCCTTGTGGGGAATAATGACTGATCCAAACCTTGGACGTAGGAAATAAGCTCATGGCCATGAATTCCTGTTGTACATTTCTGGAAAGAGCTAAAAACAAAAGTGTGATCTTCACGGAGGTGCATGAAAACACAAGTCAAACTTGTAAACAAGCATAATATATAATTTATGTAGCCCTTGACTCACTACGTAGTGAAGCAAAGGAAAAAGAGAATATTATATAATGAAAGAAATTGATATTAACTTATCTTTTTTGTTTTAGTGAGCCAGTGATTGTTGATGAAGCTATCAACTTAATAAAATCTCGTCCCCAACCAAGTCCAAGTTCTTTGAGTAGAGAAAATGGCTGGGAAGAAGGTGTGGGCGTAAAGTCCAAGTCCTCATGCATGCTAACACCAAATATTGATGTTGGGTGATGGTGAAGGTAAAGATGCCCATAAGTGGTAGCAGGGGAACCAACCGGCAAGAACAAAGACAGCCAGTGGTGAAAATAACGTCGCCTATCAACGGCGGTAGAATCCACAATCCAGAGCGGCGAATAATTTAGTCGTCGGCGACGGAGGCAAACCGGCGGTGAAGACGATGTCACCCAACAGCGACGGCAGAGTAGGCCAACCGTGAAGGCGAGGTAATTAGTTGGTGACGATAATGTCAAGGCCGGTATAGAGGCGAGGCCGAAGACGCGTGTCAGGATGTCGATGAAGATGACGATGTTGATGATCCAGTCAAATTTCAACATTAACGAAGTCTAGACTCTTGAAGCAAAGAACCTGATTGACCAATAGTTGGCTGAAAATGAAGGTAATACCGACGAAAAAGGTGTCGGTGATAACGTCAATGATAATAAACTATTGAAGAGATGTCCAAGCTGGTGTAGTTGTCTTGACGTTAACATGCGCATGGCAAAAATTAATGCAATGCCTCTTGATTTATGGCGATGATAATAGAAGCTGGTGTTGTAGCTATTGAAGATGCTTCACGTGGAGGAAAGTAGATGTTGATACTGTTGACCAACTCGTTGAATCTGAGTTGATTGGTTGATGACTCCAAACTCCCTAGGCCCGAACTTGGGAGGCTCGAAGCCATATCCGAGTTGAACTCCAAAAGGCAGAGCTGGATCTGACCAGGACATTGTTAACACCAGAATTTGGTAAGCCCCGAAGTCCTCATCGGCCCAGGATCTATATCGGCTCAAAGCTAATATCGGCCTAGAGTTCTACATCGGCCGATGGGGGTTATCTCGAACCAACCACCAATAGCAGTCGGATTCTTGTTAGATTCGGGAAGATCTTATCCAGAGAAGACCGAATTTGAGGAGGATGCGGCTTGTATCTTTTAATTAGGATAAGTTTGTTAGTTTCCTTCTTATCTTTAGGAAAGTTTGAGTCGTATTCTGTTAGGATTTTTGTTAGCCTATGGGTATAAATATGTAAGCCCGTAGTTCATGTAATTTTTATCACACGATCAATACAAGTTCGGCGCATCGCCAACCTTTTACTTTCGTCTTCTTCGGTGAGTTCATGCCCTTCTCACGAAGGGTAAGTCTCGTTATGGCTGCCTGCGTTGTCGGGGCTAGGGCTTCGTCGTTCTGATCTCAACAACGTAAGCACCTATTATCATATATCTTAGTCAATCTAGTTCGGCTTCTCGATTTAGTCTTATCGGCCGAGATTCGCTTTAGGGTTTATGCCGGTATTGACTAAATTGCCTTGCTAGATTAGATTGGCTAAGGTATCCACCACCCTGAAAATCAGTCAAGGGCTTGATTGTCTAGGTCTTGCGTTTCTTCTCATACTTAGTGCTGCATCAGTTCGGTTTGACCTACTAAGTCGTGATTAGAACCGTAATCTCTAGCCTGCTTATTGACTGCCAATAAGGGTTTCATCGGGGTTTCAGCCGGTGAGTTATCTGGACGTTGCATCGGCCCAAGAGTTTTACATATAGATTGGATCTGGCCGATGACAACAGAGTATATATTGTTTATCTGCTTGTTGAGAGTTTATGCCATCGGACCTCCGGCCGATGTGTGCTTTAATCTTCAGATCAATATTTGTTTTATCATATGATCGGATTATGCTATATTATATTGCTATATTATCATGTTATCGTCAGCCGATCGCCTCTATATAAATGTTTGCTTAGTACACAGCCGACGGTTCGAAACCCTAACTACATCGGCTGGTACCGGCATCGGCTGGGATTGTGCCATCGGCCCATCGGTTGATCGGTTGTTTTCGCTATCGGCTTATCGGCCGATACGTTTTTGCCCTATCGGCCTATCGGCCGATAGACCTTCTGTTCTGCTATTTCATATATCTTGTCAGTGGCAGGATCAAACTGACTGGCACGCCCGCACTTCATCAATTTTAGGACCTGCACTGGAGCTAAGCAGATCTCCCAGGCCTTCGTGTGTCCGCATGCCGGATCCTTATCGGCGGTACGGATTTGGCGTCAACAGACATATAAATTAAATCTTGAATTTGACACTTGAGAAACTTGGAGTAGACTATAGCATCAATTGAAAGGAAAAAGTTATCAGTTAGAATGTTGGAGTTGCTGAAGTAAAAAGCCTACTTTGGAGCAAAGAAGAAGCCATTGATTTTTGAAGTTGCCTGATTTTAGTCTTGTGTTTGTGTAGCCCCCGACTCTATGCTTAGTTGGAAAACAAGTAAACATAGAGTCAAGAACTGCAGCTTCTTGTCGTCGAGTAACTATCGCTTGAGTGAAGATACACGTTGTGGATGTTCGAGTAGAAATCTTGAGAATTGGAGTATCACTTGTTGTAGTAGATTAGCACAACATCCTATCTAGTGGCGCATGACGAGGTGTCGAAGTTCTCAGAGATATCGAGGATGTTGAAGTAGCGAAGCTAATGAAGTAGAGGCAGCATAGGTTGCCGGTGATGAAGACAACGAAGATGAAGTCACCCGAAAATGGTAGCAGAGTTGCATAGATCTGAAGGTATGGACACCAATTGACGGCAGCAGAGGCAAACTGACGAAGAAAACGCACAACCATAAAGGCGAGGGCACCAGTCGGCGATAGTATATTTTAGTAGGTAAATTAACGCCTCAGATTATTACGAATCATATTTGGTCTTGAGGTATCCACTTCAAAAGAAACTTCTCTCAAACTACCGATAGGTGGAAGAGGGCGTATTATCGATGTGAAATGGATCCAGAGGGATTCCCTCGACATAATGGTTCGTGTATATATTTTACAAAAACGCAAAATCAAAGTTGGGGATAAAGTACCCAAAAGACACGAGAATGGGGATCATTTCCAAAATTTTGCCTAGGCAAGATATGCCCTATTTGCAAGATGGAACGCCTATTGATATGGTTTTCAATCCCTTAGGAGTACCCTCCCGAATGAATGTAGGACAAATATTTGAAAGCTCGCTCAGATTAGCAGGGGATCTGCTAAGATATGAGCAAGAGGCTTCAAGAAAACTTGTGTTTTCAGAATTATATGAAGCCAGTAAACAAACAAAAAGTCCATGGGTATTTGAACCCGAGTACCAGGGAAAAAGCAGAAGTGATTGCCTGTGAAGACGAAGTTGCTCAATAACGGTGGCGGAGACGCGTAGCCGTGGAAGCAAGGAGACCAGTTGGCAACAACAGACGAGGAAGCTGGCGGTGAAGATGATGACGCCCATCAGCGGCAGCATAATAAGCCAGCCATAAAGGCGAAGATACCAGACGACGACGACAAAGGAAAGCCGGCGATGAAAATGAAGACACCCATCAGCGATGGCATAATAGGCCAGCCGTGAAGGCAAAGACACCAGACGGCGACGATGAAGGCAAATCGGTAGTGAAGAAGAAGATGTCCATCGGCGACGATATAATAGGCCAACCGTGAAGGTGGGGATGCCAATCGACGGCTGCGAAGGCAAGCTGATGGTGTTATACTGACTAATCCAATCCTAGAGCGTAAGAGATAAGCCTATGGCCATGAATCCCTACTATATGTATCTGAATTTGAATCCTGTAGTATAAACAAGAAGGATGAGTAGTATCTGATGTAAATATAGTACTTGAGGAAAATTCAAGCATTTTTGCAATATTTATAAATATTTCTCCTCTTGTCGATTTCAATTTCCCGAGTAGTTGATTCCTTACGTTTAAACACTTTGCCCAACTAGTCATAGCCCCCAAGCATCGGGAGTCAGCTCATGGCACTTCCCAGACATGCGTATCAGTGACATGAGTTTCTTTTTCATGAAACAAAGCTTCACAAATTAGAATTTATGCTGGTACTATTGCAATTGTTAAGAGCAGAAAACAAATTATTTTATTTTTATGCTTTTGATTTTTTTTTGAGTAGTACCTAGAACCTTGCGTTATACACTCTAACCGACTAGCCCGTAAGTGCTAGGAATCAGCTCATGGCAACCATCCATCAACACACAAAACTAAAAGCATCAAAAATTAGAGCTTCACTACTCGTCACTTTTTTTACTCGGATTTACTCCAAGCAATCAAGATAAATATTATAAAAATCATTGCAAAAATATGATATAACATCTTTAGCCCCCGACTCACTACTCCATAGAGAACCAGTTGATATAGTGAGGCAGAGGAAAAGAAAAATATCATATAAAGAAAAAAATTAATGACAACTTAGCTTGTTGGTATTTTCATCGGTAACAGCGGATGTGACTGATGTAGGGACAAGGTCGTCCATCAATGATGACGAAGACATCAACCATGAAAGCAACTAAGGCGACCGACGGTGGAGGTGAAGTTGCTCAACAACGTGGCAAAGACGAGCAGCCATGGAAGCAAGAACACCAGTCGACGGCGACGGAGGCGGACGACAGTGAAGACGATGTTGCCATCAACAACGGCCACGGAATACACCAACCGTGGAGGCGAAAAAACTAGTTGGCGACGACGGCAACTGACGGTAAAGACGATGTCGCCATCAGCAACGTCGGCAATATCCACCAACCGTAGAGGCGAAGAAATCAGCTGGCGACGACGGAGGCAGCCGGTGGTGAAGACGATATCGTCATCAACAACGGCGACGGAATCCACCAACCGTGGAGGCGAAGAAATCAGCTGGTGACGACAGAGACAGCCGGTGATGAAGACGATGTTGCCATCAACAACGGCGGTGGAATCCACCAACCGTGAAGGCAAAGAAATCAGCTGGCAACGACGGAGGTGGCCGGCGGTGAAGATGATGTCGCCATCAGCAACGGCGGCGGAATCCACCAACCATGAAGGCGAAGAAACCAGTCGGTGGCGGCGGAGGCAACCGACGGTGAAGATGATGTCGCCATCAGCAACGGCGGTGCAATCCACCAACCGTGGAGGCGAAAAAACTAGTCGACGATGACGAAGGCGGCCGGCAGTGAAGACGATGTCGCCATCAACAACAACGGTGAAATCCACCAACCGTGAAGGCGAAGAAATCAACCGGCAACGATGGAGGCAGCCGGCGGTGGAGATGATGTCACCATTAGTTACAGCGGAGAAATCCACCAACCGTGGACGCAAGGAAACCAGTCGGCGACGGCGGAGGCGGCCGACAGTGAAGACGATGTCGCCATCAGCAACGACAGTGCAATCCACCAACCGTGGAGGCGAAGAAACCAGTCGGTGGGGCGGAGGCGACCGATGGTGAAGACGATGTCGCTATCAACAATGGGGACAATGGAGTAGGCTCGTGGCTGGTTGACCGCATAGCGACGCCACGAGTCCATGGCAGAGATCAATCGCCTCAGTAATACTACGTAATTATATGTGAACAACAACAAAAAACATCAAGAGATTAATTTGAGATTAGAAATCAATCTAATTAAACAATGATAAGTTGGAAGGGAAAAAACCCGGTGATGTCGAAGATTAAATTATCGAACTCGCCAAGATTGATCTCCCCGGCTAGATGTTGACGAAAACTCCGCGTCCAGCCGATGGTGCCAAATATGCGTTGACGCGAACCGTGTCGAAACACATGAAGGCCTAGGAGATCTGCTTAGCTCTAATACAGGTCCTAAAATATTGATGGAATCTGAGCATGTCAATTAGTTTGATCCTGCAACTGACAAGATATATAAATTGACGATCAAATAGTCGATCAATTGACAAGTCGATGGAGCAATACAAGCTGATATAGCGATACTAGACGATGTCGATAGGAATTTAAGCAATTGGATATATGTCCAATATAGATTCTCACACTTGGATAAATGATATAAAAGCAATTGGACAAGCAGTAAAAACTTGTAATAATATAACAATGCAATCCAATAGAAACCAATTGACCAATAATAATATGATAGAATAAATGCTAATCCGAAGGTTAAAGCATACATTGGCTGGAGATCCGATATCGTTAAATTCAAATGATTAAATAATCAATGAAACCTTTGAAGTCATCGGCTAAAACCAACTTGTATGTAATCCTTATAAGCCGATGCAACACTATCCAGATAACTCATCGGCTGAAACCCTGATGCTACCCTTATCGACAATCAAAGAGCAAGTTAGTTCTTACAATTCTAGGCACGACTTAGTAGGTCAAATCCAATTAATGCAGCACTAAGTATGAAAAGAGTATAAGGTCTAAATAATCGAGCCTTTGATTGATTTTCAAAGTGGTCATGCATTAAATTTGACCAAGACAGTAAAACCATCAAAAAGAAATTTAACACATCAGATAAAATCGGCTAACCTCCGATGAAACATCAGTATTAACCTATCGGTTTAACAAGACTTAGATTATCAACAACAATCTAGTAGGTCGAATCTAACCGATGCAGCACGAGATTGTATATAATAATCTAATACTCAATGAGCCAATAAATCTGTCTAACGTGATGGATATAACAAATCTATCTAAAGCATCATTGTGATTGTAGAAATATATCGGCTAAGATAAAAGATCAAACCTAACCGAGACAGTCCCAGCTAAACCGATGTGTCTCTAAACACAATGTTATTAAAGATAGAATCAAAATATTAAGTCCGTAAATATATCGACCAAACCAGAGCGATCAAAGTTGTCGAAGTGATGCAACCTTTTCTAAAGATAAAAGGAAAAAACTAAGTCCTGATCGAACACTAAATGCACTTTTCTAAAAATAAATGAAAACTAACTGACTCTGCCTAATTAATATATAAATTGCCACGATGCATCCTCTTCGAACTCGGCATCTTCTGGATAAGCTTCCTTTAATTGATTAATTTCCTTAACCGAATCCACTGAGAATCCAACTACTGGCGACTGATAATTCCCATCAATCGATTCCAGGACTCTGAAGCCGATACTAACTCTAGGCCGATGACGATTTTGGGATTTACCAAATTTTGGCATTAACACTAGACTAAATCCAAGACGGAGACTTGGGGCGAAAACGAATCCGGCGACGTCGGAGATTGGTTCCATCGCACTCATTGATGGTAAACTCGGCACCACCCCTACTTGGCGCGCCAACTGTCGAATCTGAAAATCGTTAATAATAAAAGGGGTAGTGCACGAGACCTTAAAATGGATAGATGCGAAAGACAAGGATTTAGACAGGTTCAGGCCCTCTCGATAAGAGGTAATACTTTACTCCTGTTTGATGATCGTATCCGTTGATTGTATATTGATCTGACGATCGAGTTGTGAATATACCCTTGAAGGGCCTCCTTCCAGCCTTACATAAGTTGAAGGGTAGGATTATAAAGATATAAATCTAGCCGGATACGGTATCGGTTTTATAAATCTACTTTACAATATTATCGAACTAGGACTTTGGACCGTTCCTTAATACATAAGAAAACATAATACCTAAATCATAGTCCATTATATATTCTATATATATAATTTATCTCTTATATCCAGTCGGATAAACCAGCCATGTGAGTATATGATACTCATAATCTTCACATCTTCTTTCGAAGAGGGATGACACATCATATATATATATATATATATATATAGAGATCGTGGACGTGTTCATCCAATGTTATCACCTACTCAAGTCACTACTGTCCTTACTCTTTCTAGCATTTAATTAACTAATTAATTGTATTATTACTAGTATTCATCTTCCATTATGAAAATAATTTATTTCCCTCTAAACAATTTTAATTAATTGATTGGTTAATTAGTGTTTTTTACTTGCGTACACATGCTCCTTTTTTATAGGAAGTTTGGTGATCCAGCTCGATCGTCAGGATTAAGTAGTAGTGACCGTATTCCTATCAAGCTATAGCTTCTGGAGATTAAATGAGGGAGATCGATCAAAAGCTTTAACGCTCGTGTTAATTTGAATACTATTTCATGTTAATTTATCGATTTGCTTTTCTATGCAGATCGATCGGCCACTAATTAACCTGCATCGTGCTGTCCAATTTTATCCTCTCCAAGATCGATCTGTCTCCTCACTACTACAGGATTACAGTACTGTACATTTGTCTTGTGCATGCAGTACTGTCATCATCTGTAGCTAGGTGTGTTTCGCAATAATTCACATTAATTATGCTGGTTGGGACTTGGAGGTGGAGACAGTTACTGTACTGACGTTGAAATTGGACAATGAGCTAAAGTGGGTAGAACATTTGCTGCTGAATGACTGCACCAACCAGATACTTGATTATTTGATGCAGCCGCGATTATGCTATTAAGGCTGCGCTCTACTCCCTTGACAACCAAATACGCAATGCTGCAACGCTTCATTGCAGCTTGGAATTAATTCAGTTGTCAAGCTTTGTACCTATCCAAATTGGTGATAAGCGACTGCTCATCAAACGTCCACTGATTTTTTTTTTCAACGTGGTTTCTTGTTGTGTATTTTTGTCTTAATTCCCACCAGAATTGCATAATCTATGTATTTAGAAAGAAAGTCATCACATTGAATTGAATTGATCTTTGAGATCATGGTAACATCCTAACTTAAAAAAAATATATGTTAATCATGGTGGGCCATGTTATACGATATAAATTAATGACTAAATATCGGCCTCCGGTTTTGAACACCGAAAGCCTCGTGTGTTTTTCTGTACCAATCTCTGAATCAGTAGTTGATATACATATTCAGTACAAAACATATATCGAAATGAATTTAGGCTACAAGAGTTTAATGTCTTTACAATGACCAATATGGTCTTGTCCTTTCAGATAAACAACAACGGAAACCAGAATAGTGGTAGCCCCAAGCGACATGTCCACAAGTAGTTGACTATGGCCACGACCTAGTTCTCGATCAGCCCTTCGATCATCTGCTAAGTATGCTAGCATGCTAGCAGAGCCTTCCTCTTCTCCTGCTTTCATGTCTAAGAAGAAAAAAAAATAGCAACGGTGAGTACGTAAAGCACTCGCAAGGAGGAAAATATGCAATGCAGCGTTGCAGCTTGTAATTAATTCAGTTGTCAATCTTTGTACCTATCTAAATTGGTGGTGAGCGACTAGTCATCAGACGTCCACTGGATTTTTTTTCAACGTGGTTTCTTGTTGTATTTTTTGTGTTTAATTTTCACCAGAATTGAATAATCTATGTATTTAGAAAGAAAGTCATCACATTGAATTGATCCTTGAGATCATGGTAACATCTTAACTAAAAGAAATACGTGTTAATCATGGTGGGCCAGGTTACGATGTAAATTAATGAGTAAATTTCATAAAACTATAGACACTTTAGTCAAACTATCGCAAAACATGTATAATTAAACTACAGATATAATAATAAAATTATCACAAAACTATAGGTTTTGGGTTTAAATCCTTGTACTAATGTTATATTTGAGTTATAAACATCCAAATTTTGTGATCAACTTGACGCTAGACCTGTAGTTAATGTATACAAAATACAATTATGTTTACACCATGTGCATTATTGAACTTGCAGCGCACGTGAAAATACAGGAGCAACTACATTTCGGGCACTCGATCTTGGAAAAAAATTAAACGGTCAAACTGTATCGGTTGACCACCCATAAAGCATTTGTTTGTACAACACAAAAAAAAAGAGTTATTAAAACATTAGTAATTGACATAGAATGCTACATCAAAAATAAATAGGAAAAAAGAAACGCCACCAAATCCTAGTTGAAACATTTCTATATATCACACATAAAACATCATGTTGTAAGTGTTGAAGATCATAAAATACTTGTTGAAACATTAAAAAGACGCTATAACATTCACATGAACTATTGAAACATCAGAAAATACTTATTAAAGCATACAAATAACATCATATACAACAATAAAAGCCCTATCATTTTGCTTATGCTTATCCTTATTCATATAGCTTGTTTGCAACCAAAAAATATGGTTAACTTTTATAGACGTGTTTTTAGCGATTCAAAAACAAATGCTATAAAATATATTAAATGAAAAAAAATCACAAAATCAACTCCAAAATTAAGTTTTAAAATTTAAATTTTGGCTTATAAGCATAAACGTAATGATGAGGTTGCTTAAAAAACAAACTATTGCAACACAACATGCTTCTCCTCGTCAGAGCACCACCCCCGTAGCCCGGCATGTTGCCATCAAAGAAGGTGAACCTGGAATCATGCAGACTTCTTGGATCCCTAGCTCTGATATGCTCTATCCTCGTAACATTTGAGGGCTTGTATGAACACGACCATGCAATGACGGAGATGGCAAGGAAGACCACGAAAAACTTCACTTGTAAGGACACTATCGTCATTGCCATACTCCAAAGTAGAGAGAGAGGTCCCACCCCCGTCACAGGGTCCATGGTCAGAACCCCTCAATTCGGGGCACACCATGGACCCCATCGATGGGGCTAACGGGATAGAAAGCATTACCTCTCTCATTCCCCGTGGTGGAGGCAATTGATCTCTTGTCGATGTTGCGTGGGTCAATCTCTCATTGGGAGTCGCGTCGATCAAAGGAGGGATACGTGTTGTTGCCTTGGTCGATGGAAATTAATGGAGAGATGGGGAGGGAGTGGATGAGTGGTGTAGGATACAAACATTTTTCCTTCCTGTATCGAGCATCGGGGAGGGGGATGGTGTGTGTGCGGAGGGAGCACTTTCGGAAAACATATGCAACATAAATCGGTGTTATCTAGTTGTTTTGGAACTCTAAATATGAAACACATATTCAAATAGTCGAGGATACATATTCTCGATGCTTAAAAATTCAGTTCCACCTACATGGAAGGACATTGAGAACAATACAGCAAGTTGGCGAAACCTAGTGAAGTTGCCCTCATAATATTGGGCACGTTGCAAAATGGCAAATACATCTGCTAGCTGACGACTAGTCACTGACGTGATGATCTTGATGTTTCATGGTGCCCGTATCAAGCAATTGCTGTTGTGCATCCGAGGAATCCAAACATTCCTACAACATCTACAGTTTTACACCATCGTCGTTGGCTCGTTGGGTGTGTGGGCAGCATAGTGTCCAGTTGTCCACCACTGACAAAGGCCCTGTTCATTTCCGATAAAATTTTGGATATTTATGGCACGTTTTTCAAACTGTTAAACGACGTGTTTCGTGTAAAAATTTTTTATATGAAAGATGTTCTAAAATATGAGATAAATCCATTTTTCAAGTTTGTAATAATTAAAACTCAATTAATCAGACGTTAATGTCACCTCATTTTACGTGAAACACTTAATCTTTATCTTTATCTTCATTTTCAGGAGATTCAAACACAGACTACCTAAGCTAGTATAGAGAACACTACTGTTGGAAAAAGTGTTTTCGTCCTCTAAAAATATTAATTTTCACATTTTTTATTTTTGTTTTAATTTATATAGATATTAAATTTGTGAAGTGATATATCTCGTATGATATCTTATTGATCTTTTTTAAAAAAGTTATAACCATTTTGGTGGCATGGGTATATCCCATTAAGAGCAGTGGAGATGTATTTTTATCCTTTAGGTCTGGTTCGATTAAGGAATTGAGAGAGATTCAGAGAAGATTTGTTCCATATCAAATTATGCTGTATAATTATTTTCTTTCAATTCCTATCTATTAGGAATTAACCGAATAAGGTCTTAAGGTATTTGTAATCGTATTTAATTTGATGGTTCTATTATTCACAATGGTACACGACTAACTAAAATTTTTGATGCAGAGATCAAAAGGAAATCAATCTTCTGTTGTCTAAAAAATCACAAATATAACTAGACCGAAAATAATGTTTTTTTCGTAAAGTGGTATATGGGGATGAAACCTTACAAAACTAGCCAAATGACAGCAAAGCTTGCAAGAAAACTAATTGGCGCGTACGCGTGTGATTGGTTACTGGCGCACACGTACACGTGTCGCTACCGCTGCGCACGGCGATGGCGTTATGAGTGAAATTGGAAAACCAAAAAAAAGCGATTTGTAGTGCGGATTAGCGTGATTAGTGCCTTTTTTTAGTAATTAGACCATAAAATCATCGTTCGATTGCTTTTTTTTACTTTTATATAATTCAGGGTTTTTAATAATTTTTAAAAACTCTATCCAAAATTTAAAACTTTCAACACTAATTTGAAAATTTTCAACTTAAATTTAAAAACATATTAAAAACTTTCAATTTAAATCTGAAAACTTTCAACACAAATTTAAAAACTTTCAAGTAAAATTTGAAAACTTTTAACTCAAAAACTGAAAACTTTTAACTCATATTAAAAACTTTCAACTTAAACTATCAGTGCTTTTCGACTCATATTTGAAATTTTGAACTCCAAAATTTTAACTTTCAACTAATAATTTAAAATTTCAACTCGATCGCTTATTTATTATTTTATTTATAGAAAATTACTTAATAATATCATTAACACTAAATGCAATTAACGCTAAGTACGTTATTAGGGCCGTGGAGAAGCAGAGAGTGTGCGCCGGCTCTGGCGCAGACGCGCTAACCAGGAACCCTCCAAAACTTGAGGATATATATATTCTGAGGCGCAAAATTTTTCTTTAACCATGTGCAAACACAACATGCATGGGACTCCAAAACGTATTGTTTTCATAATATTTTTTAATTTAATTTGATTGCTTAGCTTGGTCCGTGGTAAATGTACTGTATACATGAGAAATGCATGACCGAACCTGCTAGCGATTTCATATAGCTACACTGTCAGGATTTAAATTGATGAATGCCCATAAATATCACACACACGGATATATGCTTTCAATAAAAATTTAGCTATTAATAATTTATCGATGGTGTATACCTCAAAGTGTTAAGGGACGCACTGTACGTGTGCATCCTTCTTGTAATCAGAAATTTTTTTTTAAAACGATAGGATAAGTTTATAACGGACAAAAAATCAACCGTTTCCCAGTCAAGGTATATCTTTTGTGAATGCCACGTATTCTATGTAGCTAGCTTTCTCTTTCAAAACAATACTATTGACCGTGCATTTTGCATGACTCGGGCGATGACGAGTGTCCCAAAGTAGGAAGCTATCCCTCCTAGGAAGATGGAGGAAATGTGATAATCATTGATACAGTAATTGGATTAGGCAGCCATCGGACCAAATTCTTAAAGGGACACAACGTTTATAAACTACACCAAAATAGCAATGTTAGGATCTAAAATCTGAATTCTGTATTACGTAGTTTTGTCATAACTTCATTACAAATATATAATTTTACTATACTTCACATTAAATATGTAATTTTAGGATAAATTTGGACAAAGCATAATAGTTTTGCGAAAGAGCTACTCCTTTTCATTTGCATCGCAAGATCATGCCAACCGTGTGTCGTGCGACGACGCGTTCGGCCTGGTGGTCTCTTCGTTAATGTCTTGTTTGATTAGGGTGAGAGTTACCCCGCACACTAAAAATAAAATATGATCATTGGAGAGATTGTCAATAGTTTATCCATGATAGGGGATTTCAATGATTCGGCCCAGTCTAAAACAGATTATTGACTAAATTATTGTTGTAAATTATCTATACGATTATAGGTGTAAATTGAATATTTTTGATGAATAAACTTAACCAACACCTTAGAACAAGCTTTTCTTTTAAAGCACATATTTTTAGAGACATAAAATAAATAATTTGCAATAATAATCCGGTGAAATAGCTAAAAAATAACACCCTAGCAGCCTAGCTTCACAACTGTCAAAACAACACCATCAGGATCCTCCAACTTAACTGCATGTGCAGTTGACTCATATAGTCATATAGCACGCTATGTGTAGTTCTGCTTCCGCATACTCTGCATGTCATAAGCTACGGACAAACACCGGAAATTTCAAGGTACAGTTACCGTCTTACATGCAGCATGTGGCACCAACATACAAATGGCGCCGCTGCAATCCTTACAAGAATGTGCCGAAGAAATCTTGGAAGTAGCTAACACATTATTCAGTTTGTTTCAGCTAGGTAGCTTGATACAACGACCATTTCCCCAGAGCAAACCATCAGTACGGCAGCATCACATTCCCAAGGGAGCAGCAGCACACAGGGCATGAAGAGCACCGGGGGTAGAGTGGCTGTGCCCAAACAGCTCCAGCACGGGCGGGTTTTCGCAACCAGCTTCAATGGCTCCTTCCTCCAGGCCTTCTCCATCTTCCCCCAGCATGTTGCCAGTCAAGGAGAAGCCAAACAGCCTACAGCTGCTTCTCCCAGAATCCCTCTTCGGCGATCCGGATTCAGCTCCGCTTGGAGGAGTTGGGATTCTCACCATGGCGAACTGGTTGCTCGTGATTTCGCTCGGCTTGCTCGTGATTTCGCTCGGCGTTTGACATTGTGTACCGGGCCAGGTTACAGTTTCTGTGAGCATATCCTGGGAAGCAAACTGGCTGCCATGCATACCTTTGTTGTTGGTTCCGCCTTCAGTTTCATGAGTTGGAGCTGTCGCTTGGTTAAACATCAGAACCGACGAGGGAGAAGATACCTTTGACGATGACAGAGTAAACTGGGAGATAGGATGCCCTTGAGTTGAAGCTAGCAATCCACTCGGTGCAGCTAATCTATGCACAGAATTAGCAGAGACAACTCTATCATTCTGTGTACGAGCACAAAAAGTAGCTCCTCGGAACAAAGGAACTACTTGTGACATTTCTTGACCTTGCAAGACCTCTGGGAATCCAAGAGATTCACTGAAGCCTACGGGATGATAAGCAAACTCGGTGTTCTGCTGAGGGGGGCCACTTGCTGGCATCATGTAGCCCCGCATATCAGCAGAAAATCTCCTATTGTCAGGAGCTTTAAAGTTTGGTACGCCAGGTGATTCAGAGCATACAACACCATGGGACCTAGAACCCCTAAATTCTTGACCTTGCAAGACCCTGTGGAAATTTTCAGTTCCCATGGAGTCCGGGTGACCATTTCCATCTACAAATTTAATGCGAATTAGTTAGAGTAAATGAAATTATATATATAGCAGTGTTGGGACTGTGGAACCTACTAAGAAATGGGGTATCCAAACTGCCTTCAGGAAAGTGCAATTTGGTTCGCTTAGACCCAGATGACAAGGAATGGGTAACCAAAACACTGCCACCAACTCTCTCGATCTCCCATGGAGAAACTCTGTTTTGGTGGCTGCTATCAGTACTATCATCCCATCTTACCTGTAAAAATGCAAACAGAGAAGCACATCACTTCATCAAAGATTTAAGGGCACATAAGCTAGAGTAGCCATAAACAACGCACCGTAAGCTTTTTACAGATTCAAATCAACTTCCATGATACAAAACAGAACGAAACTTTGACAATGTGTTATTTTCCATTTTAGACTCAACAGTGTAACAAATAAGATACAGGTTTGGCCATTGGCAACTCTTCTCCACATGTTACTTCGGGAAAAGGATCTTACTTGCATGCTCGAGATTTGAGCAGTCATAAAATGAATAATTTCGCCATTCTTAGATCCATCTTACTTCTGACTATGGGTGGGCGTTCGGTTTCTCTGGTTTAATCGGCTCGGTTTTATCAGTTTTCATAAAATATCAACCAAAGAACGTACAAACAAAATAAAAACGGATAGAAAAAGACTGAACAAATTTGGTTTGGTTTTTTCGGGGCACCATTTTTACCGAAGAAACATATGCCTCCATGATTCCTCCCTCTAAGCGCCAATCACGTGAAGCAAGAGCTGGGCCCATGCCATGCATGCATTGCACACAGCACAGGAAGGCCATGGGCTCCACCATCCACGCACAAAAGAAAGAAGCGCCATGCTCACGTTCCCAGATAGCGCGAAACGAGGAGGCAGTAACGCCCAGACAACAACACACGTGAGGACCTCCCGTTTCTTCGGTGCGTTCGGTTCATAGCAGGCGGAAACCAGAGAAGACCACCAAAGTAGATGAAAACAATAACCACAACCATCTGAACACCCAAAAATAGGATACTTTGGTTCGGTGCGGTGCGGTGGTCGGTTTTCGGGAAATTTATGCCCACCCCTACTTCTGACAGACGTTTGGCAGGAGTTGACACGTCTAATATTTGACAGAGCTTAGCAACTACCAGTAGTGAATCAAAGCAGAACAAAGTTTCGGAAAATTTGACGTAATGTGCACAATTTTATCTTTTTAAAACAATTGATTTTCAAAACGAATAATAAATTCAAACTTAGCACTCAGTGAATAAGCTAAAACTCTCAAGTCAAGAACAACAAGTATGATGTTCTCAATCTCAAAGGCATACCAGTAGGCATTTCCATCTTGATCCAGGCCATCTTATGGGGTCAACTTCACTAATGCCTGAAATCAATCCAGCGGACCTGCACAGCAAAAATGTAACTTCATGAGAATTGAGATAGACTAATAGCATTTGGTTGACTTAAAAGTGCAGACCTCTCATTAGCATCTTCACTCTCATAGCAAACTTTGAACCTCATTCCAATCGAAAATGGATGGTTAAGGCTCTTCAAGAATCTCCAATATGGCACAATAAATTCTGACGCACCACTCCTGTGGGAGAATAGAATATCCGAAATTACTTTCAAGTCACTCAAGCTATGCCAGAGTTAAATTGAAAAGGCATGTTCTTGTATAAGTTTCATGTACCATACTACCATATATGATCAGATAAATCAGGAAAAAGAACAACCCTAAAGGATTACAGGATTGTGAAGGGAGTTTTATCTATCCATGCAAGCAAAACAATGATTAACTGGAACTTGATATTTTGCATTTGTCTGCACAAACCTTGGATTGAAACAAATGTGGAAAACGCTTTTATTTTCCAAGGAAATGGCAACAGAAGATAGAATGTGTAGCTTTGAATCGCTGCTGTTGACAGGTTCAAAGAGGGCCTCATTTCTAAGTTGAACTGCTCTCCTTACACCCAATCTTAGTTGGCCATCATCACCTCTGTATAAAAATAACAATAGAAGCTTATGAGAAAGGACAAATGACAAAAGAAAGTTAACTTCATCACTTAGATAGATGATATGCTTACCTAAGAAACAAGACAGCATCGCCGGAGACTAGTTTTTTCCTGTTGACAAATGAACTCCATCCAGTTGTTAGAAGATGCCTACGAGGCTGGCCTGAAATTCAAGAAGGTTTCTTTTCCACGTCACAATAAAACTGAGAGTTCACGTAAATGAGAAGAAAAATGTTGCAATGAATAGATTTATAGTGAAAACCAGAAAAGTGGTAGCAAATTGGAAGAAGGAAATTAGTCGTGCTGATGCTTAGATCCACTATAAATTTCACACTGCTTTACACTGATTTTCAAGACTCGTGGCCAGTGATAGGTAAAAAACGCCATATTACAAACCTGATCCTGTTTGATCCTCCAGCACAATAAATTGCATCCACCTTATTTATTACGTTAGCCTTAGCTAGCTAGTTAGCTTTGAGCCTCTAATCAATCCAATGAGTCCTCAATACTATGAAATGTTTTAACTCCTTTGCAAATTCTTAGCTCACTTCAGCAACCAAGTTCAGAAAGATTCCGCATTTCATACTATCAAATTACCAAACATAGAAGGGCACACATATCCCAAATTTCGTACTACCAAGTAATAGAAAATTTTCTTGCTCCTTTTAGTAAATTGGATTGGCAACTTTCCTTCATGCTCCAGACACAAGTACAATAGTCTTCTACTTTAGAAATGCAGCCCCTTCTTAGTCCATCCTATACAAACCTACCACCACTAGACATCTTTTCTTAACCCTCCTTTTTGTCCTTAAACAAGCACAAGCAGTGAGCATACCAAGTTCTCTATTATGGTTTAAATTCTCCAAGTAAACACAGCGGGCATGTGTATTGTTTACAAGACAACAGCACAAAATCTAAAACAAATGTGTTTCAATCGTGCACCTCTATAAATATGCCGGAACTTCCATTGTGTGCCATGTAAGTCCATGGCAATCAGCTCTTGAGAAGGCCTGACCGTCTTATAGTCCTACAAAGAATTGAAGAACTACAGCTGGTTAGAGAAGCAACGCAAGTGACTATATCAGAATTTCAGCAGTTACATTAAAAGTTACTAGTTTTCTTTTCAAGTGTATCACCAAAGGTGGAAAGCAGTCCTCTGCAGCCCGGCGAGGAACAGAAAAACCTCCATGGGTGCTTGTATCAGATGCTGTGAGAGTCTTGCAGAACATGTGTGGCATCCGGGGTTTCTTCTCTGCATCACAACCCTCCATCTCCCCTGCACCATCTTCACATCCACCCTCGCGAAAGTTCCGCCGCAACATCTGAGTTCAATAGAACAACAGTTTTAGGAACACTTACCATTACATTTTGCCTTGCTTTCAACACACCTACAGACCATGGAGACATCAAAGCTTACTGAAATAGAAGGAGAGCTGCATTCACATATACTGTATGACATCCTGAGCAACTAAAGTAAAAAAGCAAGGTATGTCTCCAGTGTACTGACAGTGTATCCAAGTTTTCCTTACTTTCAAGTTTCAACAGCCATCAAATCTGACTGATATAGAAGGAGAGCTGCATTCATATACCGTACAACATCCTAAGCAAGTGATGTCTATCCAAAATGTAAAGCCATAATGTGAAATGTAAATGAAACAGGGAAACAATTTTAATGGAACAGTCTCTATCTGACTATCTCCAACCCCCAGATCCCCAATTAGAAATGGGAGCAGCACAAGCCTCTCGCTCTCTACAACTCAATCAGACAACTACCTAAAAGAGTAAACAAGTTAACTGCTTTCACTTCTCCCCCATTCTCTAGAACTGAACTCGATCGCGCAAGAATCTAGAGACGGCGCAAGAAATCCAAGCTGCATTGCTCACCTCGCCCTCCGCCACCAGCGCGAGCCGCGCGTACACCTCGTCCGTCGCCGCGTCCGCCTGCACGCGCACCACGAGACGCCATCAGAATACTACTACTTCCTCTCTTTCTTTCTCGGCGAGGGGAGGAGCCGGAGGAAGTCAGTATGACTCACGCGCAGCTCGACGTCGACGACGCGGCACGCCACGTGCGGGGGCACGGCCACGGCGCCGGCAGGCGGCACCTCCCCGCCGCCGCCGCCCGCGGCGAGGTGCGCCTGCGGCAGGTACACGAGCGCGCTCCCACGCCGCGGCAGCGCCACCCCTGGCCCCGCGCACGCGTGCCACAGCTCCCCGCACACCGCCGCCCCCTCCTCCGCTTCCTCCTCCACCGTGTTCAGGTCAATCCCCATCTCCTCCTCCTCCTCCTCCTCCTCCTCGCCGCGCGCCAAATTCGGTGGCCTTGATTGCGGTGGAGGCCCGCGGCGCGGCAGCCGACGACGAGCGCGTTAAAAGCAGCGGCGGCATCAATCAATGCAACCACCCCTATCTCTCACTCTCGCTTAGCCAAGCCAGGCCAAGCCAAGGCCAAGCCAAGCCGGAAGCGACGAGAGGAGGAGGGGCTCCGGGCTCCACCACCGCTCACCGTGGCGGGGCCTTTGCTCTGCCGCTTTTGGTAGCCACTGTTCCCGCACAGGGAGGAGCCTCCTCCTCCTCCTCACCTCACCTCGGGACAAGTTAAAGATTGGATTTTTGCAAGTAAAAACGCCACCTTTCGTGATCCGTGAACTCGCTCGCCTGCCTTTGCCCTTGCGTTTTCGTGTACTACACTGACAGCACCGCCCCTGCATCAGTGTCACGTACTACGACGACGACGAATTCGTGCGTGTTTTCGCTTTGCTTTTTCGACTCTGCCTCGTGAGGAATCGAGCCTGTCGAATTGCACAAGTTTGCAACCGCGAAAAGCAGTGCCCCGGGGAGATCAAAAATATTGTTTACATTTGCATCCGGTAATAATAAAGCCGTGGAATGGAACCGATTCTCTTTGCCGTAATCAGAAATCGCACACTTGGTGTACCTAGCATCCAAAGTCGGATGTGTGGAGAAAAAAGAGACAGTCAAAGTATCCTTACATTGGCCAGCAATGCGTGCACTGATTGCTTTCAAAAATCAAAAGCATGGGTACGTTCAGATTTCAAAATGGGTACGTTCAGATTTCAAAATGGGACAGCATCCTTAAAAGGCTTGTTCTTTGGCTGATGGTCCTCAGTTCTCATCAGAGACGTGTCTAAAATTAAAGGTTCAATCCAGCATTATTGTTGTTTCTGTTATGGATGCAGAAATGGAAGACCAAATCCTCTAAAAATGGTGACAAGTTTTTGTCTCATGGAGACGATTAAAAAGCACGGGCAGAGAGATTTGGGTGCAGCAGCCAACGAATCTGCTGTCTACGCCACGGCAATCTTGATGACATTCGGATCACGGGACAGACAGGTAGTATAGCCTGCCCCCACTGTGCGAGGCAGCCGCAGCAAGAGCCCGGGAATATCGGGGGCTGTTGCTCTTGCTCCGGTTCCATTTCCCTTTCTCCACTTTTACTTGCTCCATTTCACAGATTTTTATACACCCTCCGTTCTAGGGCCCTTAGGACGTTCACATTACGTGGAGGTGACGTTTAGCCCTGACCCTTCATGTCGGAGATTCATCATCACGCACGCGTCTTTCTTTTTCAACTGAAGACTGCGGAGCCAAACGAAGCTATGCATTTTTCGTCATAATTTGGCAGGTGTGGGGCAAGGCGCGGGGGGAGCGGCGCGTTGGGGGAGGGCGTGCCCCCATATGATGCCCCCACACCCCGTGCGAGGCGACAACGATCGTCCGCGAGGCCACCAACCCGAGCAGCTTCATCGCCCGACGTTCACATTACGTGAAAGTGACGTTTAGCCCTAACCATACACGTCGGAGATTCGTCATCACGCACGCGTCTCTCATTCCCAACTGAAGACCACGGAGCCAAACAAAGCTACACGTTCTTCGTCATAATTTGGCAGGCGTGGGGCGAGGCGCGAGTGAGTAACGCGTTGGGGGAGTGGCGTGACCCTCTGCGAGACGGCAACGGTTGTCGGCGAGGCCACCACCCCGAGCAGCTTCATCGCCCCCAAAGTGGTGTTGCTCGCCAGATCCAACAAACCCGAGGCCGGATCTAGTGAGCTCAACGGGGCGACAGCGGCAGCCTAGGGCAGAGAAGGGAAGACGGCAGCGACGAAGGAAGAGGAGGCAGCGGATCTGGCACCTAACCTCATTGTCGTTGTCATTCTACGCCGCTTTGGAACACAGCAGCAGCAGCTCGACGGAGAAGGCTGCCAGATCTGCCTCGTCGAGCTCCTGTCGCCCCCCATTCGGGCACTGCCAAACTCCCGCCGTGCCGTCCCCCGTTCGCACGCCGCCAAGCTCTCTCGCGTCGTCCCCGTTAGAGCGTCGTCGAACTCTCGCCGCGTCGTTCCCCACGGGCACACCGCCGAACTCCCGTCGTGCCATCCCCTGCTCCCACAAATCGTTGAGCCTGCCAAGGGATAAAGGCCACCGGTCAAAGAAGGAGGAGAGACGGAGCCCCACTCATCACCGGTGCCGTTTGGGCCACGTCGTCGCTGCTCTGCTCGCCTCGCTTCCTCTGCCAGAGAAAAGGAAAAAGCAGAGAGGAGATAGAGTGAAGATAAAAAGTGAAGGAGAGATAGTGGGACCCGCTACAAGTAACCTGCACTATGGAGCATGTAGCTAATACCTAATACCGTTCTCGGTTTAGGTGACATGTGAGGAACGACAAAACTTGATGGTGCACTGCTGGTGCCCTTACTTAGGTAGTTGAAGATGGTGAGCAGAAACTCGAGTAGTCAGCTGATTAGAGTTTCTTAGCTTCTAGCGAGTGTATTACTCTCTCCATTTCAAAATATAAAAAATTATACCATTCAAATTTGTCTAAAATATAAGAGACTTTGTAATCTTAATATGGTAGTTTATTTCTCACATACCATTTTTATACTTGTCTATTCCCCACTCATCACATGTTGTACTAGTACATTTTCTCTCCCATCATCTTGTGTACTATTTTGTTCTTTCAGTTATCACTATTGTACAGTGCTTTGTCCTTTTACTATTTTCTTAAACCTTTATATTCATGGATGAAGGATGTACTAATTTAATTTTTGGATTTTATAATTACTGATTCTTAGAATCTGACCTGAGAGTTGGAGATTCTATTGAAAACTTTAGTCACCGGAAGTTAATAATCGATCTAAAATTATGTGTCTAGCGTCATACATGTAGTGCCATTATATATATTCGTATTTGAAAATATTTTACGACGAAGTCATTGATTATATATTACAGGAGAAACTAATACTACACTGGTTAAAATATAATGTCATAGACCGTGTAGCACTAGTGATGTTGCAAGGAACGATTAATCGGCTGGTTCTGTTATGGTTCAGAACTTCAGATACAATAACTTTGCTGGGTCAGTGATATTCGTCAGCAGCATCACCGTGCATCCGTCGCGCCGTATAGAGCCTCATATTTCCTAATAAATCAAAAATAATTTATTAAAAAATAAAAATTAATTTATAGATAAAATTTTTATATATTTGTTTGTAGTGACTTAACAGTCAATATAAAAAAATTATGTTGAAAATATTTTAAAATCAACTTAAAAATTTAAATTTAAAATTTTGCTTTGGCTTGCTAGTTCAGTCCGTGAGGGCGTGCGTGGTTCATGGCAGACATCGCAGCGGCTAGCCCGATCGGTCACACCAGTCACAGTACAAGGCATTTTCACGGGGACAAGGGTCAGTCTGCTTGAGAAAACTTGAGATTCTAAGAATTAACGGGTTAACAGCCAGTTTCTTTTAAATTCTAATTTATTTTTTAAATTTTACGGCTACAGTTTCTCAGACTTAAAAAACTAAACTACTTGGAAAAAAACTTTTGGCTTAAAAAAAACCGTAGCCAGAGTGGACGGACGGCGATAGGTGGCGCGGCTTTGCGGCCGTCCGCCCGTTTCCTGTCCCTCCGGATCCGTTTCGCTCATTTATAGGCGGCCGCTGTCTCCTCTGCGCGCCGTCACATCACATGGCCTGGCCTGACCGCCCTCAAACACCAGCATCCTGCACGTACTCTACCAGTGTAGAGTAGTACGTCTCTCTGTGTTTTCTTTGTTTGCTCGCGGCTCATCGGATGCTGCTGCTCCTGCCGCAGATGTGCTGTGCACCGGTCAATGTAACAGTGCTGCTCTGATCTCGGTTACCAACCTACGGCTGCATGGACGCTGGGCCAGGAGCCGGCCGATGCGCCGAGCAGATTAACGAACGACCTTTCTGTATGAAAAATTGACGATCATTCAGCCGGCTAGTTAGCAGTAGTAGTTACAAAGCTTCTGCTACGCGGACACGCCATGCTACCCTGCGCTTAATCGATGATGGCTCAAAGCAGAGGCGTGCAGGCTTGGCTTCTAATCTGCAAGGATAAATGAACTTAGTAGGAGTATGAGTTACGTTAGTGCTACTGTTAAGAAAATAAATACATAACGAAGACATGATTTTTACATGAAAAACTCTCGTGAAAAAAACCGACCAACAATAATCACTATTGAATAATTTGATAACAAACGTAAGAAATAACAATGGGAACGTCACCACTTACCGTACGGTTTACAAGAGTATATATTGAAGATAAAAGTAAAGACTTCTAATAGGAAACGACATAGAGTTCTACTAGAAAACTCATCTAAATATATTGTAGGTCTAAATTCGGATCACATATTTAACAGTTACTACATTAATTCCGGACAGCCCAATTGTATGTGGTGATCCAAATAAAGCTGTTCGTTGTGGCGCGTACAGTCTACCGGCACAAACTACTGTTCGCTACATGCATCGCTGAAGTCCGAACGATTTATTACTAGGGGTAAAAACAGGTTGGATAATATCTGATCCGATTTGCTCCGAATCTGTCCGAAATGAGAATATGGTATAGGTTTATAAACATTCAGCGGATATGGATGCGGATGCGGATAATATGGTGCGGATGTGGATGTGGTATCTTTAAAATTCAATGAATGCGGATTATCCAATAAGCCGTTTGCCGGATAATTCAAAATTATCAATACACATAACCACTCTATATGTTAAATACAACATAAACTAATTCATAAAATGGCATAATTCATCAATTAACTTGGGCTCCTTAGTCCAAGCCTCTCACCGTCTCATCTTACACTTGCGTAGCTGTGTTTTTATATTAAGGACGTCACGTATTCATGTTGTTTATCACTCAAGCATATAGTTATTACGATTAGATCGTTCATTGATTATTTTGTTGTTGTTTGTTGCATTTCTAAGTTGATGTTGTGTTGATTACATACACATGAAACATCCAACGATTTTAATCTGTTTCCAAACCAGGTTCACACCGACTTTTCACCATTTTCGATATCCGAAACAATCTGTTCCGCATTCGCATCTGCACACTATCTACACCCGCTCCGAAATTCGCTTAAAAAATATGGTTTAGAATATGGTACGACCACTATCCGTCTGAATCCGATCCGTTTTTATCCCTATTTATTACTACTCCTACGACAAGGGAGGGGGCATTGGTTCGCATGACACCTCTTGGATGAGTGTTTTATGTAGTATTGTCATCTGACGTGAGCCATTTATACGGGGATTCGTTGGTTAGAGCAGGTATTATAAGAGAGATGGTTGACATCTCTAATTTTATCTCTACTATCTCTTTATAAATTAAGAGTTAACGTCTACAATGAGTTATCTCTAACACACAAATCCCAATAATTTTAATACCCTCGTATTTTTATTGAAATTTGTGTCGATGTTATTCCTTATATGAGAGATGGCTCCTTCCTTTTTTCCTTCTTTCTCTCTTTCACATCAGTAAATGAGTTTATGTGGTATCTTGGGGCAAGTGCTCAAAGGTTTAAAACAAGTACTATAGACCTCTGAACACTTGTTCCAAGATGTTACATAGACTCATATGATGAGGTGGAGGTGAGAAGTGAAAAGAGAGAGAAGGAGCCACCTCTTATAAAGGGGCATCATCCATACAAACTTCAAGAGAAAAACGAAGAGAATATTAGGCAAACAAATAAACTGAAACTATTTGGATTATACACCAGAGTTAGCATAGAGATGATCCATTGTATAAGTTCTCTTAATTGACGAGTATTCTATGACATCTCTCTATCTACCATGAAACTTGCTCTTATAGTGCTTTGCTCTTATGAGAACGTACAATACGATAGAGTCCGTTTCCCTTGCGTACATGTACACCGCGGTGAAAACCGCAACGTTGGCCCAATAGCTGGGCGTGCATCAAATCAGTGCCTGCATGCATTCATTAGTGCTAATCATGAAGCTTACTACAGTTGTTGTATTATCTTACTATGTTTTACACTGGAGAATTGAAAAAAAATTACTTGTATTTGTCTACAGAGGTTTGGCGGCAAGGACCAAGGGGTTGATGAGCCCAGGCGACAAACCGCTCGACTCGACGACCTCAAACGAGTCGATGTCCTGCCCATCGGGGAGCTCCCAGTAAAAATGGCACACCATGCTCGCCACCGCGAGCTCGGCGAGCTGCGTCCCGAACGCGACGCCGGGGCATCCCCTCCTGCCGGCGCCGAACGGTATGAACCGGAAGTCGCCGCGGCCGTAGTACTCGACGCCGGCGGCGTCGCCGCCGCGGACGAACCTCTCCGTCCGGAACTCCTCCGCGTTCTCCCACGCCGCCTCGTCCCTCCCGATCGCCCACGCGTTGATCATCACTCGCGTCCCCGCCGGGACGCGGTAGCTGTGGAGCTCCGTGTCCTGGATCGACTCGCGCGGGATGAGCAGCGGCACCGGCGGGTGGAGGCGCATTGCCTCCTTCATCGCCGCCCGGAGGAGGGTCATCTTCCCCAGCTGCTCCTCCTTGACGGCGGCGCTCCTCCTCCATGTGCGCGTGCGACATGTCTCACCTCTGCTTGCACTTTCGCCATTTCTGCTGGGTTCTTGATGAGCTCGGCCATCGTCCATTCTATCGATTTGTAGATTGTGTCCGTGCCTGCTGTGAACATATCCTGCAATGCAACAAAAGAAAAGAAGTGGTTTTTTTATCATTCTAGAGGACGTAACCTCATTTATTGCATATCACCTAAAACTATTATTAAAAATTTTAAAAGTTTTAATAAGATAGATATGATATAAATTATATTACAAACATACAAACTTCAAAATTGCTTACTTAAACAGTATAATTTTGATAGACATATTTATTATATTTGTTTCTATTTGTGTAAATCAAATTTTAATTTGCATGTTTAATGGGGTGATATATTACGATCTATTATCTTACTATTTATTTTTTATTTTTTAACGATTTTTTTTAATGATATGTATGAAATGAGTGCATGTCCACTCGAATGACAAAAACACTTTCTTCAAGAGAATTTCGAGACAAATTTGACACGATTTGGTTGGTGATAGTTGGAGAGAACTGAGGGGGAAGAAGTGTGGATGTGGATTGGACCAGGGCCGGCCTTGGGGGTGGGCCAGGTGTGCCGTCGACCCAGGCCTCGAATTGGCATAGGCCTCACCCCATATAGTGTATAAGTACTAGTATGTATACATATGTGGGCTTCTACGGCCCAATACAGCAACACGTCAAGCATCCCAGGTCTCACAGGTCCTCGTACACTTCGGCTTTTGGGGTTTGCCCTATTCTGCTCTGCTCCGAACTCCGAAGACGAAGCGCCACGGCCGCCGGAAGCAAGTACGTTGTACGCAACATTGCCACTCGCAGCAGCAGGAGGTAATCATCTAATCGAGCAATTCTAGACTTTTCAGGCCCCCTGACTATTCTATATTTCTATTCGATCTAATCTAAAGATCCCATGATCCTATCAAAGTATCAATCATCAGTGATCCCTGATCAATCTGCGGCCTCATCAGACAAGTAAAGATCAGACCACGGTCTTGGCAGGCAGAGGACAGAAAGGATCAAAGGATCACATATTCCCATTGATCGAAAGGTAAGCATGGACTGTTGTTGGCTTGATGCATGCCTGCACATATTGATGATTAATTTATTTGAAGCTACGTACGTTTCCTTTAACTATTGTGTGTCTATTTAAATTTTAGGATCGTTAGGATATAATGTCATCTAGAAAGTTTGAATCTGGTAATGATAAAAGGAAAAGGAAAAGACGCGTGGATGCACTGATAGAATCACATAGAGGATCTCTTGATAAATTTTTCAAGAGTAGTACGGCTGCTTCGACGAATCCTAATGAGTTGGCGATAGTTGCTGTGGATGAAGCAACTAATGAGAATGAGGAAGAAAATGTCGACATCGACACCGATGATAACAATGTAAGTCAGCCTGAAAACACGGTTCATGCATCAGGTGCACAAGAACAATCTGCTGGTATTGATGAGGATGAGCAACCTGTTTACACTTCAGATATTTATGATCCAATAAATTGGGATAAACTTGATAATAAAGCACGAGACATATTAGTAGAGAAAGGGCCTATAAGAGAAGAGAACATCGAATTCCCTCATGATGCTGAGTCAAGACATTTTTCATATGCCCATTATTCTAGAAAACTAAGCAACGGAGAGTCACATGATAGAAAATGGTTAGTTTATTCAAAGAATGTTGACAAAGCATTTTGTTTCTGCTGTAAGATCTTCAAGTCCAGCACTAGCAAGAGTCGGAGTGGCTTAGCAAATGATGGGTATAGTAACTGGAGGCATATTAGTGAGAAGCTTAAAGACCATGAAAATAGTGCCGAGCATATTAGTAATATGAACAGTTGGAATGAATTGAGAGCTAGACTGCAGAAAAAGGAAACAATTGATAAAGAATTGCAGCAGCAAATAACAAAGGAGGCTGAACGTTTGAGGCAAGTTTTTTTAAGAATAGTTGCAATCGTGAAATTTCTTGGCAAACGCAGCTTGGCTTTTAGAGGAAGCAGTGAGCAACTTTACAATGATAATAATGGTAATTTCTTAGCTTGTGCCGAGATGATAGCAGAATTTGACTTCGTAATGCAAGACCACCTTAGACGTATTCAGAACAAAGAAATTCATTATCATTATCTTAGTCATAAAATTCAGAATGAGTTGATTTCTCTTTTGGCTGCTGATATCACAAGCTCTATCATAAAGGTTGTTAAAGAGGCAAAGTATTTTTCCATTATTCTTGATTGCACCCCTGATGTGAGTCATCAAGAACAAATGACTTTGTTAGTTCGATGTGTTAATTTGTCTGATGCCCAAATAAAAGTCGAGGAATATTTTTTGGGGTTCTTGAAGGTGGATGACACATCTGGTTTAGGGCTTTTTAATGTATTGGTTGAGGCTATGAACTCCTTCGGCCTTAATATTAATGATATAAGGGGTCAAGGCTATGACAATGGTTCTAACATGAAAGGAAAACATCAAGGGGTACAAAAAAAGGTTAATTGATATCAATCCAAGAGCATTGTATATGCCATGTGCTTGTCATAGTCTCAATCTTACTTTATGTGATATGGCAAAATCATGTGATAAAGCTGTTTCATTTTTTGGAATTGTTCAACGCATATATGTGCTATTTGCTAGTTTTACAAAAAGGTGGAATGTCTTGCTTAAACATGTTCCTAGTTTAACTGTGAAATCATTGTCCAATACTCGTTGGGAGAGTCGAATCAAAAGTGTTTCAGCAATAAGGTATCAAGCTACTGAGTTAAGGTCAGCTTTATCCGAGTTATGCCATTCCGCTGATATTGAACCTAAGGATAAAAGTGATGCAAAAAATTTATTTGATGTCCTTGGCAAATTTGAGTTTATACTTGGTATGGTTATCTGGAATGATATTTTATTTGCTGTGAATAAAGTGAGCAAAAAGTTGCAGTCGCCAGACATGTGCATTGACTCTACATTGCAACAAATACAAGGTATGATGCAATACTTTGAGACATATAGAAATGAGGGGTTTTCTTCTAGTCTGATTATTGCCAAAGGCATTGCACGTGACATGGGTGTAGCGGCATCATTTCCAGTAAAACGTCGTGCCACGAGGAAGAAACAATTTGATGAAAGTAATTGCCAAGAAAAAATTCAAGAACCTGACAAGGCTTTTGAAACCAAATATTTTCTTCCTGTTGTTGATATGGCAAGAATTTCTTTAAAGAACAGATTTGATGAACTCATGGTGTTTAAAGATATCTTTGGTTTCTTAATGAGCTCAACCACCCTAAAGTCATTAGATGATGCTAAGCTTGAAGAGTGCTGCACTAAATTTGCCAATAAATTTTCAGCTGATGGATCATCTGATGTTGAGGTACATGATCTTATTTCTGAATTAAAGATTTTGAAGTTCACCTTGCCTGAAGGTGTATTGTCTGCTATGGAGATTTTCGAACATCTCAGAGAGGTGGATTGTTATCCAAATACTTCCATTGCTTATCGGATCTTATTTACCGTTCCTGTGACCGTTGCATCAGCTGAAAGAAGCTTTTCAAAGTTAAAACTATTGAAGAACTATTTGAGGTCAACAATGTCCCAAGAAAGGTTAAATGGTTTGGCGACTTTATGCATCGAGAAGAAGTTATTGGATGAGATCAATATAAATAGTATAATCAATGATTTTGTATCTCGAAATGTTAGAAGAAATTGTTTAAGATAATATCAAGGGCCAAGTAAGTAATTTATTATTACACCTGTCCATCTTTTGAACTTCGAGATATTCTAATATATACATTTTTAGTGCATCGAATATTATCTAAATTAATGTGTATTTGTGACACTATATATATTTATTTATTTATTTATTTATTTATTTATTTATTTATAAAGTGGACTATAGGCCCTATAGGCCTCTATATTAGTTCTCGACCTAGGTCTCGAAAAACTCAGGACCGGCGCTGGATTGGACTTACCAAGATGAGTCCCTTGACATCGATCCTGTCGAGCTTGTAGCCATGGTCGCCGCCGCCGTCGTTGGCGATGGAGAGCAGGTCGTCCATGAGGTCACGGGCCTCGCCGCCATCGTCGTCGTCATCCCCGCGGCTCTGCTCGTGGTCACGGAGCGCCATCTCGAGAACCTCGTCGAGCTTGGCCGCCGTCCTCTTTGTCCTCGCGTCGAGCCCCGTCGCCCAGTCCACCCACCGGAGCCGAGGGAACACGTCGCTCACGGCGATCGTCTCGAGCAAGTCGGCGAGCTCCCCCATCGTCTCGCGGACCTCCACGCCTCCGAGCTTCTTCCCGAACGCGGCCCTCGACACGACGGCGTTGGTCAGGCCGACGATGAGCTCGGTCAAGTTGACGACGCCTCCGCCGCCGCTCGCCGCGCGGACACGGTTCACGAACGACGCGACCTCCTCCTCTCGGAGCGCGCGGAACGAGTCGACCCGCCTCGCGCTCAGGAGGTGCACGACGGCGATGCGGCGGAGCCGGCGCCACCGCTCGCCGTAGGGGCTGAACGCGACGTTCCGGCAGTCGTACAGCGTGGCCCTCGCCGTGTGCTGCCGCGGCCGGCCGGCCGCAGAACACGTGGTCCTGGTGCCTGAGCACGGCCTCCGCCGCGGACGCCGAGGAGACGACGAGCGCGCGCACGGAGCCGAGCCGGAGCTGGAACAGCGGGCCGTGGCGCCGCGCGAGCTCGCGCAGCGTCCGGTGGTGCCGCCCGCTACCGAGCTGGTGGAGGTTGCCGATGACTGGCAACGCCGGCGGCGACGGGATTGCCGCGCCACCACGGCCACCGTCCGCGCCGCCCGATCTTAGGTAGCTCCTAACCGCGACGACCAAACACGTCGCCAAGAAGAGAAAGCCGACAAGCAGGCCAGAGTTGAGCTGCACGGCTGCCATGAACAGAGCTCACGACACACACGGTGCACCGTCTCGTCGTCGACACGTATTACCACTGTACTAACTCGATAAGATGATATGCGCTATGCGCATCAACGGATGGCCACAGAAAAGATTTCTGGCGGCAAATGCAAATGAAAATCGACGAGGCAAATCCAACACAGGGGGAGATGCGATGGCGAATGCCACGTATAATACAGACACAGCCATGGATCACCTGCTGCTGTGGGTGCAGTGCCGTTTATGGCCGTGACGACGTTGGCCGGTGCCAACGGCTTGTTCGACAACTCCAGAAAAGAGATTGAAAGGTTAGACAAGAGGATTGATGGTGTGATTAACATAAAAATTTAATTTTTAGTTTTTTGTTTGGTAGAGGTGACGAAAATTGATAGGAAGTTTAGCTGGAGATTAGATCTTTAATGAAAACGGATGGTTGAGATTTGTTTAGGCAAAGTAAATGGGAAATTTTTTATGACAGCTAATTGGCGTAGACGCGTCAGCTCGCTTCCTGGCACGCTTATTTTATAAATTGAATATTTCATCTTTAATTTCAGTTAAAAGTTTTGAATTTGAGTTGAAAGTTTTTAAAATTTGAGTTAAAATTTTTGAATTTTGAGATAAAAGTTTTTAAATTTGAGTTGAAAGTTTTCAAATCTTAATATAAAATTCAAAAATCAAAAACTATCATGTCAAAATTTGAAACTTTCAACTCAAAATTCAAAACTTTCAATTCAAAATTAAAAACTTTCAAGGCATAATTTAATATTTTCAAGTCAAAAATTTGAAACTTTTCAACTCAAATTTCAAAAACTTTCAACTCACAAATTCAAAAACTTTCAACTCAAAAAATGAAAACTTTCAACTAAAATTTAAAACTTTCAACTATATTTTTAAAACTATTAACTAAATAAATTATTTACGTATTTTTTTTAAAAAAATGCTAATTACCAAATTACCGCTAATTAAGATAATTAAGCTAATTATTGTAATTAGCGGCTAGGACGGCGCGGACGTCGACATGCCCCGCACGCTAGTCATTGAGCTGGCGCGTGATGGCCCACTAGAAACCCTTAGAATTTTCTCCATGTTACCATCCCCTACCCTGGTATATTGGAAAGGAGGGAGTTTCTTACTCAATTTTTCATTCCCATCTCACCAAAACTCTCATGTCTTCCAATCAAACAAAACCTCTTAAGTCCTAATTTTTCCTTAAAACTCCCCGACCAAACGGGCTGCAATTTTTTCAAAGGGGATTTGCTAGATTTCAGGCACGTATTTTTTCCCCTTCCATATGCAGAATTAGTTGCTGGTTGGACCATTGGGCCTGGGCTTCTGTAAAGATTGAGCTAACTTGTTGGGCTCAGTCGACTGGTTCGGCCCAACTTGGATATGGGCCGTTTGCAACGTTGGGGGGCCTTACGGACCATCCATACAAGTATGCACACCCACGAAGTCGTGTCAAATGCATCGTTGTTGCCTTGTTGTCAGGGTCAACTTTATTTCTAAAACACAACGCTGACGCATTCATAACATATGCACACTCACTTCTATAAATATATACACATATGTTTTATCCTTACGATATATCCGAAAGAACAGACCGATATATTGAAATCGATAAAGTTATTTTTATTCTGCTGGAAGCTAATGTGGCTAGCTTACAAAATGGTATAGTAGTATTACGAAAAATTACATGACTACAGCATAGAGTGATCAAACACACCGAACGTTTCCAAGACCCAAGTTCAAATGTTCTATCGTGAAACAAATGGCATGTGAATTTAGACGAAATATGGCGAAATGTAATCAATCAATGATGGTGCTGTGGATCAGGGCCGCCGGGGACGGTTCTCTTGTCCCCGCCGAGCTCTCTCCGCGTGTTCCATTTGGATGGCGGCCGAGCTCCGCCGCGGCCATTGCCGGCCACCGCATCCTCTATGGCGCCGCCGGTGGAGTACCCGGCCGGCGGCGGCGGTAGCGCATGCACGATCCAGCGGGCCTCCGGCACGGCGGCGAGCTCCGCGGCGACGAGCAGGATCACCAGGAGCACATTGCCAGTAGTGCGAGCAGCCACCATCCTATTCTTACTTAGCCGTACACTCTCCAAGATTTCAGTGGCTAATGGAATTGTTTGTGTGATTATATCCTCTGTTGGTGGCCAGGTGTGTACAGGCATGCCTGTTATTTATAGCCGCTTTGCAGGCGAGTCCTGACAAGCGAGTTGTTTTTGCCTTTTTTTTTTTTAGAGAGATTTGGCTTCTTGTTCTTCAGGACAGGATAGATCAGGCAACGTCCAAGTGGCCACCACTAGCTAGCTAGCTCAGGTGCAAAGTAGACGGCCTTTTGGTTACGGTTGAATTACCCTGGGCCACCTTATGCACCGATGTCTCTCACCTTGGAGTGTAGAGTAGCGTCTTTTTGAAATTAATTCAGTTCTCGTGAATTTCCTCCAAAATTCAGGAGTTCTAAACATTTCCAGGATCACCATATGGATATGTGAGTTCTGGATAAGTGGATACCATCGCGGATAGAGGATGAATTCAGTTGATTGGTGTTGACGTCAAAAACATGTCTCACGTCAAGACACACCGAATACCAACGGCATTAGCGTGGATGTTGTCGGACGATCACCAGAAAAAGACCCCATCAGAATAATACGTGTCGATTTATCATAGATTTGACAGATCAACTACAATGTTCTCTAATGTTATAGAACGAGAGATGACAAACAATCAGAGAATTGGAGGGTGCATAAATAGAGGATAGATGAAGAAAAATACAGGCAGGAGTAAAAGATAGAGGCAAGGGTAGTAGATTTGATTTTATCAATTGACTTTTGGTTGTTTTCAATCGATTTTGGCTCCCTATAGAAATTATTTATAGGAGGTATATAAACAGAGCCTCTTCTCTTTCTATCAGACTTAGTAATGCATTAGTACTAAAACAATCCCGGCCTCTTAGCAAGAAAGCATGAGAATTATCTAATTTGGACGACTCGGACTTCGAGCTAAAGGTCTGACCACCGCGCTGGCCTTGTCTCATGTCAAATTTGGGTGTTTGAGAATCAGGCGTGGCACCACTGTGTTTGTTGTGTTTGATGGTCTATCTCAAGGCCATAAACTGCCGATTAAGGCTTTGTTATTCATCTTACCTTCCTAATTTATTTTTTTTTCACGTGCACGTTTTTCAAACTGTTAAATAGTATTTTTTTATAAAAAGTTTTTATACAAAAGTTGCTTTAAAAAATCATATTAATCTATTTTTTAAAAAAAATTAGCAAATACTTAATTAATAATAAGTCGTTTCGTTTTACGTGTGGGGAGGGTTAATTCCCAACCCATCTAAAGAACACACCCTAAGGCTGTGGTGTTCCCCGTGCGCACAGTGCGTACGGAAAATGGAACGGTCCATTAGCGCGTGATTAATTAAGTATTAGCTAATTTTTTTTTCCAAAAATGGATTAATTTGATTTTTTTAAACAACTTTTGTATAGAAACTTTTTGTAAAAAAATACACCGTTTAGTAGTGTGAAAAGCGTGCGGAAAAAACACTGTGCGCGTTAGTAACTCAAATGAACTCAGCCTAAGTGGGTTTCCAACCGTAAAAGCATAAGGAAGTAGCATCTTAGTTATGACAAATCCACGATAGAGTAATTTATTATGGAGTAATACTAGCAGAGTACTTTGGCCTCTGAGAAAGCAAGAACGCTTTTAAATCCAGGCAAGCATTGGAAAAGCAGGTTGTTATGCCTCCTTTTTGCCGTCTGTTTCAGTTCACAGGCAGCAGCTCGGAAGCTTCCAAATGCAACGAAAAAAAAATACAAAAGCATCAAAACAGAGCCAAAATTCCCGGAGAGTACTTAATTTTGGATTGCATAAAGGTATACAAACCTCTTCGTTTCATATTATAAGTCGCTTGTTTTTTTAATCAAAATTTTTAAAGTTTGATTAAATTTATACAAAAATATAGTAGTAACCTAAAACAAACATATTATCAAAATATATTCAATTTTAAATTTAACAAAACTAATTTGATATTTTAGATGTTGTTAAATTTTTCTATAAACTTAGTCAAACTTAAACTTAACAAAGTCTAATTAGAAAAAAAATCAAACGTCTTATGATATGAAACAAAGAAAGTAGTTTTGTTAGATAATTATAATTTAGTATATAAGCTTATAAAATATTTTGTTCTAATACATGACCTATTTAGTGCGTGTGAATCAAGATCGCACAATATGGGCTCAGGGCCGTTCCTGGGCCAGGGCAAGAGGGTCGACCGCCTAGGGCCCAGGAAATCTAGGGGCCCCTAAACCATGTCTAAAATGTGTATATACTCTGTTTAAGGCCCATCTGCCCAGGAAGAAGGAAAGTATGCACGTGATCCTCGTCAACTACTCGCGTATCTCGCCGTTCCAGTCCTCTCGCCTCCCGCTCCTCGTCCCCTGCAGCCCCAAGCGCTACAACCAACGCCATTAATGGAGGGGAAAAGCTCAATTTCACGGATTCTAACCAAATCATGTTTAGTTTATTTAATTTGTAATGGATGGCCTCGGGAAATCCTCTCATATTGGGGATGCATATAACGTTCGCTGAACTTCTCCTCCTCCCCCCCCCCCCCCCCCCCCCCCCCCNCCCCCCGTTCTTCCTTTTTTTTCTTTCTTCTCTCTTACCACTATGAGGCGTCCCTTAATCTTGAGTTTTGTTGTAGATTGGCATTTTTTGTTCGTCAGATTTCTCTTAGCTGCTATCAAGAGAAGACCAGCTTGGTTCTTGCGTTGGCCCCTCAGTCTCAGTCTCAGGTACGACTTCATTTAGTTGATTCTACTACTAATTACTAAAGCATATCTTAGACACATGTTTCTAAAATCTATTTTCACTTGATCACATCTTAAGATCGTTAAATGTACGGCTGAAATTTCTAGGTCTGGAGGTGTCTTGTTGTTCCAGGTTCTTTGTTCCTTGATTCCCATGGTTGCATGTTTATTTTGCGTTTGCAAGTGATAGCCCTCCTTTACCGTAATTTAGCTGATGAGAGGTATTCTGTACGATTGTCTCTTTTATTATTATTAGCCCACAGAATAATCTTCTAGTATAAACAATAAATATTTACTGTCTATAATGGGATGTATTAAATATTTTTGCAAATAATATAAAAAATATTATACTATATTTTTTTGACAAAGGTCTTTAAATTTATCTCGTCCAAAGGCCTCCAATATATTAGGAACGGCCCTGTATGGGCTAATCTTAACTCTTGATTGTTCAGGATGTCACGTAAGTATGTATATGCGCTTATTTAGTAAAAGGCAAGTCTGTATACTACCAATGCAATTTGCCTTTCGGATTATAGGGTGCCAAATGCATCTTGCGTGCATGTAGAACTGAGCCACTGATAGTAGTCACGCTCCATTGATACGTACTACCTCCGTCTTGTTATATGGACAAAATCTATATTTTTAGATAGGTATGATATTTTCTTTTTCAATTACATCGACAGTACACACCTACGTTAGTACGTTACCCTACATGCACGTATCACGTACATATGCATCTCCTAAACACATGCTAACAGACGAAGATCAAGAATAATTTATTGGACGTTATTATAGATTTTCTACTGCTTGAAAGCACATCATGGTGTGAGTAATCACCATGTCAAGATGACAATCTACCCCTGGGCCTAAGTTCGGCTCGACATTGGCTAATGGTTGGGCTTGTGAAACAACCTACGGGCCAAATGAAACAGGGCCTGCTCAAGCTCAACTGGTCCGATGAAATTTCTTTTTACAAGAACATATGACCAGTGGCAGTAAGCTCTCGTTTTTTGTCCCAACTTTCTTCAACTTATGCTTTAGTTTGTAAAGGCGACCAATGATATTTCAAAAAAATAAAGTATTATTCGCCGTGTCCTCTACCCCAGAATTGGGCAGAAATTTTAATTTACAAGAACAGAATGCTGTGTTCCGGAAAATGTTAAATTGGGCAGCCGTCTCAAGCCCATTCTGTGGCTGAGTGATCTTGTTCGTCTGGGCTTGATTTTGGTCCCAAAACATTTGAATGTTCAAATTTAATCTATACTAATTGTTTGTCAATAGTAGGGTGACAAATTTCTCGTTGGATCTAGGAATCAGCCTCTACGGGGCCAAGGGCAGGGGATAATTCTTACCCGCCTGATGAGAGTAAATGGGGCCCCGCAAAATTCCAGGACCGAGGCTGGGATAGTTGGTAACCCACTGGTAACCTGGCTGGGTCCCGGTGTGAGTTACTTTCTCTGTTTTATATTATAAGCTCGTTTTATATTATAAGTTGTTTGACGTTTTTTTAGTCAAACTTTTTAAAGATTGACCAAGCATGTAAAAAAATATACTAATATTTTCAATACAAACCAGACATATTATTAAAATATATTTAATGTTAAATTTAATAAAACTAATTTAATGTCGTAGATGTTATTAATTTTTTCTATAAATTTGGTCAAACGTAAAGAACTTTGACTTAAAAAAGTCAAATGACTTATAATATGAAATAAAAGGAGTACTACTCCTCTAAAACAACCTATTTTAAAATTATAGGCCCAACTGACCCATTTCAAATTAGAATATATAAAGTTAACACTAATTTTCATATGCTCTCCCTCACCTAACCCCTGGTCCTCACAGGTGCCACACACCAACGCCCTCACACAGCCACTACACACCCAACACCCCTAGTCCCTCAAGCAGCCACATGACTACAACAAGAATCAATGCTTCCATGTAGCTGCTATAAGAAGGTTAATGACATCTCCTCCTTCGTGTTGGCTTATCTGCGACGACCGGTGCCTTGCATCACGCTGGCTTCCCCCTTCCTCATTGCCTCTTCCCTGCATTTGAATCGTCGGTGAGCCATCTCGTTGTTGTAGACTCATCGTCATGTACGCCGCCGCCTCGTTGCCTCTCCAGTCGTCCCCACAATAGTCGGGTTGCGGGCCCGAGGACAAGGACTGAATTCACCCCTTTCCTCCCTCTGAGGCCGGGTGAACCCGCAAGGGATCGGAGTAGGGGCAGGGGCGTTCCACTTCAACCCTCACTCGCTTCACTCCATTGCCAACATAGTCAATAGTGCGCACTATTCACATTCATATTTGTGTTTTCCTACTTGCATTGCACAATCAAATTTGAACTTCATGTTTATTGAGTGATACATTCCGTATTATATATTGATCATCTTATTGTTATTTTTTAAAAAATAATATAAATATTTACATAACCCGATAAAAACATAGGACATCCCCTCGCGAGGAGAAAAAACACCTCCAAATTAAAGTAATGTCTAACTGTTTTCCCGTGAAATTTCAACATTCCAAACTGATCTAAAGCTTAAAGTCTCAACACATTACAGTAAGAGCATTGTTCCAGTCCAACACGTACATGTGTCTTACAAAAATTAGACGGGCATATGCATCTTGGGCAGTGGCCACTAGCCAAGACAGCTCAGCACCCAGTGGTTGAAAAGCTCAGGTTTGGACGGGTTATGCGGTTATGCCGCCATCCTGGCCTGATAGGACCAAGCGCGCGGCTGTCATGCTCCGTCAAAAGCTAGCTAAGCTCCACCAACTTGCACCGATGGATGCAACTAATCGCCGCGCGCGGAGGCCATTGCAGCGACGCACGCGCACTAGCTAGCGCGCACCATGCCATATATATATACCGACCAAATCGATCGCGTATTGGCGTCGATCCCCTTTGCTTTGGCCCGTTGACTCTTGCAGCCGCAAATAACTGGGCTGATGAGTGATGAATTGATGATGACCCCCAGCTGAAACGTTAAGGCTGGCGGCACACACGGAATGCAGAATGCTCATTCACCAAGATATATCCACGTTTTGGGTAGCCATTGACTATGAGTGTATGGCCCTATTAGGGGAGCTAAAACACTCGGCGAGTAGTCGGCTAGCGAGAAACTGAAAAAGTTAGGTTTCTTAGTTTTTGTTTTTGTTTTTTAGTTTATTTTTAAAATTTTATAGCTACAGATTTTTAGATTTTGGGTGGATAATCTAGATGTTTAGGAGAACTAGATATTCTACATATCCTGGGAGAAGCGACAGTTGTTAAAAACAGCTTCTATGTATATATCATTTTCATTATAAAATTAATTACTACATCCCTATTTTAATATGATGTTGTTTACTTTTTTTATCAAACTTTAATCACCAATATTTATTCAATTCAATTAATTACTTAGTAGTTAAATAAAGTTTTATCAAACTTTAATGACAAATTTTCATTCAATTCAAATACTTATTAGTTATATAAAGTGAAAAGAGTATCGCTAGATCTATGATCGAAAGTATTTTAAGCAGTCTAATTTGTTTGTCTATTTAACCAAATAATTCTAGAAATGAATACTCAAACGAATTAAAAAAAGTGAATTGCGTCATTCATTAAAAGTAAAGGTGGTACATCATTATTCTTGAATTATTTGCCTGCGTATGTAGTGTTGTAAATCAACGCGCCTATTAGCGGATCACCGGATCCGTTCCCTATCCCTCCCACGGCAGTTGAGGCGTGAGAAGATGTAGAACACCCACACCCTTCACTTTGCCCTTAAGAACATTGCAAAAGTAGACAATGAACACAGATGTAGGGTGAAACTCTCTCTTCATTATAGATCTGATCTGGAGTACAAGCCAATCATTGATGTCGCATCCTGTCCCTATATATATATATATAGGGGTCTTAGGAGGAGATAGACTTTATCTCTACTTTGATTCGGATTGGCCTACAAGAAATATATCTCCTAGAGATTTGTTTTACAACACTCCCCCTTGGGCCTATTCGCGACCAACTCATGCCTCGTCAAAACTCCTACCAAAACTTAGTGGGAAAAAAGGCTAGGAGAAAGAGTACATAGTTATCGCTCATGCATTGCACATTGTTACCTCGTTAAAAACCTTATGTGAGGAACAATAGCTCCACTCACTCAAGGAAAAAGAGTACAACATTATGGACTAATTGGTCCATATTGTGGGTCATGTTATGGGATGCTCTCCCCCTGAACCTAGCAAACCTCAAGTCTTCTCATCCCAATTCTCCGGATAAGCTTCCGAGAACTAACAGTTGGGAAAGACTAGGTGATCAATCCTCTAGATCATTACTCAACTTGAATTGCTACTCGCCTCACCTCGCCTCAGGAGTCTATGAGGTAGCCCACATGTATTTGTGGTGTCAATCAATAAAGACAAATCTTCCTATGATAGGACCTTAGGAACAGGTCTAAGTGATCGTTATCGAGCCAATACCCCCGGTATACTCTAAGACATTCCAATGTCTCACAAATGACAATCAACACGCAATACATACTCTCCCTGACGACAACCTTTGTCGCAGACCATATTCCCATAGCATTAAACATCTCTCAGATGTATGCATAGGTAAAAATCTATCAAATCCTCAAACCATTAGTCTAAAAGAGTTATCTCATTTCACCAATGAAACAAGAATAGGGAACATAGTGAGTAATGCATTCCATCACTATCATGTACCACAATACCATACCGTTGTGCAACACAATCTATTTCATCCTTCCAAAAGATTATGGGGATAAACAAGTCGCAATAGCACGCACCTCTTGGGCATGACCCTATCAAGCACTAGGTCTTGATCATCGCAACTTTCTCTGATGATATCAACAAAAGTTGGGGATCCATCAAGATCAACCACAAGTCTTCCAAAGACGTGTTGTACCAATCAGAGTAACTAGCTAATATGAAAATTCAAGCACCGTGGGGGATAACACACAGCCGACAACACCAAGTATACCTTAGTAGGTATTAGAGGACACCACCATTCCAACCATTAGGTGAAGCAGATTTCACGAGTATACACACTCCTAGTGATAATCGTGAGATGCACATGTGCTTACAGACAGAACAGACTCCGTCTGTTTGATCTTATCAGGTTCCTCATTGCAATCATATTGGGTCACAAATGGGTCATCATCCCTCCAAGGGATTACACAATTATTGGTGTGTTCAGACTTACTAATTATTTTGTATCTCAGAAAAAATTTCATCAATGAGGTCTCCTCCTCAGAGAAAATTCCGTCAATGAGATTTTCTCCCAACGGGAGATGGTACTCTTACCGAAATACCTATTAGTATGAGATTTGCATGTTGCAATTTCAGTACGGAGTCTATTCAAGATCTCCTCATAGATTTCCCAAATTTCTTAACTGCATATTTAATTTCATGCCATTTTGCCAATACCTTTATTTAGCGGAACATTCAACTCATGTGGGAGAGGTCTCATCTAGGACCTACTTGAACCATCGCACATCACCATCTCATTATATTAATAATGACCCATAAAAATCCGAACAACGTTCGTGACTTTTACTTAGCGATTTGGTTCAACCTCAATTGCATTTTCTCTTTGACCCGATTTGAACGCTACACGCTCATGCCATGGACTTTGTTCCGGATCCGAGTTCTCTCAAAGAGAATTATTTGCAAGAGGCGACATAGTATCGAAACATTTATTCGCACTAACACATTTAACCAGATCTTCGTCATTTCCCAAAACGATTGATCCATGGTTGTTCCATATTCCTAGCACCATAATATGCGCGCATTGCTAGGAATGTTGTCTCCACAACGAACATCATTATGAGGTATATCACCTCCAAAGGTGAATTCTCCACCAGGAGAATCAGAGGAGTACACTCACGTCCAGTGAGAACTCTTATGCTCTGACTAAAGCTCACAGACCATGTTAGCAGGCGTCCCCACAAAACATGATCAAATGCCATAAGTCTTATATGGATACGATATTATTCCTGGGTCTATCCACATTTACCATAATTGAGAGCATTACTCTATTTAACAACTAGTCTAGTTGTTCCTCATATGATTTTGTTTGGCAAAAACTCCATGCCTCAAGCAACCAGGAGTATGAACTAAACTCACAGGTTCAGTCCATTTAGTGCATTCACTCAAAGAAATATCTAGGCATTTCAAAATGGGCATTTCTCTCCCCCTAATGTCGAGATGTCGTACAATAGCACACTTACAATCCCCATATCGTGGTACCAGATGAAAGTATTTCACCTCAACCACATGTGTTCTCCCACGAATGTATGCTACGGTGGTGATATATTTGGGAAATATTACGTATTGAGAGATTTTTCCATTATATGCAGTGAGCCTGGACATATAACAATACAGTGGCATGAAAACTGCATTCTTCCTTCCTCCGAAGGGCTATCCTCAACCTCCAAGTTAGGATATACAAGTTTGCTCAACCATGATTGCTATCAAATGTATATCTAACCAACATGCAAATACTTTATCCATATGCACTCTCCATGGATTTATGCTCACCCAGTGCCATTCAACTCACAATCGATTCCGTACCAACGTGCATTAGACATCCCTTGTCGTATGCTTAAGAAGGCAACCTACGGTGGCAAAACACATTACAATACGCTCGACAAGGAGTATGGTAGCAAAATGCGCGGTCTCCAGCCTGCGCTGCCAAGCAGATTTTTGTGGTGCAGAGTTGTGTTAAAGTCTAGCTCATCTAATGCCCAAGTTTGACCCCAATTACTCATACCAAACTCTAGAATTGGGTCATTCATAATTGAGCAGCATGTTTTAGGTATGATCCACGAGTGAATTGTCAAACCACATTTGCTAGTGTCCCCTAGACATAGCCATCGAGAGATAATCAATACCTCCAACAATGATAATATTCACTATAAAACCGTCATGTTGAGACATATCGACAAAAATAGTGAAATGTCAGTGCAATCGTCGTTGACACAACGAGCTCAACGCATGCAAACACGACGAACCTTTGCATGGCTTGCACATGTCCACACAAGAAAAACGTCAGTGTGCGACATGCATGGTCATCAACCCGTGGGCGATCAACCAACACAACCGAGAAGTAGTCACCGACTACGAGAGCATGGTAAAACGCAATAGTGCATAACCAATATTTATCTGAATTACAGTTACGCCAAACTGTGTGAGTGGTTGTAACTCCTCGGATCATACACTAATTGTTCTTCTAAACTAAAACATTTTATCCATTCCAGCATGAAGATAAGCTTTAGAATAGAACAGGAAAGACCAAGAACTTTATTTATCTGAGAAATATCGATCTGATGCAAAGTTCCAAACTAAGCAAAAGATAAACTGCTTGGCAACAGTATAACTGACCAATGTCCTCCTAGGGCGTGCTCTAAACTAGCCATACAACTCCCGTTGTCAAAACGACTTATTAGACAAACACTACCAACCATTGGTCATCAACCAAAGGTCGCCATTTAGCACTGGATCCACTCAAGGACTGAGATCGGATCAACACCCTAGTCAAGCTGTTGGCGCTGTAGTGAAGTGGGAATCATGCCTATTCACGACATCTACCCTCGGGCTTATTCTGCTAGATTTGCCTCCATTTTTCGATGTCCTCGCAAGACAGCAAGTTTCAAATAATATTGAGAAGATATGTGCACACCAGGGGCAACCATATGAACAGTGTCATTCCACCACATGGAAAACACTTTACATCTTTCACCAAACCGGGTGAAAAATATCTCAAATTATTGAACCTCGCAACTCCAAGTTGCCAGAAAATTGAGGTATAATCATATATCTCCAAATCAGGAAAGCATGCTCTCAACCATGGGGAAAGCAAAAATGTCGTAGTCTGACCATAATCTGATTGAGATGTTAAGTCACTAGGGGAAAGACACAATTAATCCCAAGCAAATTGTCTAATTTCACACATTTCAATGACTCAAAATCCCATTCTTGAGTATGATTATAGGGATAAAGTGATCTACATTAATGCTCAAAACCATACAATAGTCATTGAAGGCCTCAACGTGAAATCACTCACACTATCTATCCGAATCATTTCATGCGGTTCTCAGGGAACGCAACACACAAACGGACGATATGCGCGATGAATTCAGCAAAAGCATGGATCTTGTACAACAAGTATACGTGACTCCATCTTGTAGACACATCGATATCACCGTTTATCAGTAAAGAGTGGTCTTATCCATAGCCATGGATATTTAATTTCCTGGAATTTTCGTGCATTAGGTGATTTTCTGTTATTTACTTGGTCTTATTGGTATTATATTCCCAATATTTATGCCCCATAGAAAACCATCACACATAAATGCAGGAAACATAAACCCATCATAATGCTTCCAAGGTGGGATTCTACACTATGTGAACACAATTTATAGAAGCATCATAACCTAGAAATCCGTATCTAGATTATTTAGTTGGAATTGCATCAATTTTAAAAGCAACGCAATGCTTAAAAATACCATTACGTGGTTATTTACGGGTATAGGGACCCATATGCAAAACCAAACTATACAAGGCCTACGCAGCAAGATATAGCCGCACAAACAAAATTAATGTAATTCTTGTTTATTACAAGGTTCAAACTATAAAGTTCCATTAAATAGTGAACTATAGCGTAAAAACCCAATACTACAGGGGCTTAAACGCAAGTTATTAATAAACCAAAATTAATTGGGCCGAATTACCGTTCGTGCCACGATCTTATTTGGGCCGACATGCACAATTTAGCCCAAAATGCCAAATAGGCTTAATTTCTAAAACTCTGGGTCCATGAGGATTTCCAGGTTTATTATTTTTTATTAATTTTGTTTGGGCTATCTCGTTATTGTTTGGCTTTATTCGGTCGGGCTGAGGCAAACTGGCCCAACCGGTTCGCCTGAGTGATCGAGAGAGAGAGAGATGGGGAAATTAGGGTTTCCCTTCTCCTTTTCACCGCTCGTGGCGACGTCCATCGCCCAGCGCGCCGGCCCCTCAGGCACGGTGAGGAAGTCGACTGTTGACGTTGAAGGGAGTTAGAGGCCGTTGACTGTCGACGTTGAAGGGAGTTGGGGCGGGGCACGGCAAGGAAGTCATCGACGACCCATCCACTGCCCCGATTGGTAGGACGGTGGTGACGACATCACTCCCATGTGGCAATGTGGTGCGATGGCGGCTCGGTGGCGCATGATGGAGCTTCACGTCGACCCGCGCATCCTCATGATGACGGCGAGGCGAGCTCAATGACAGCAACCGAGACCGTAGCGATGACAACCAAATTGCATCCGGCCATGTTGTTTTGGCGAAAGTTAATCCGGTAGCAGGCGGCCGACGGCCCATCATCTCCCCACCACGACTCAATAGCAGCGTTGATGGGAGGTCAACGGCGGCGGCGCCTCGCTTCGGCATTAACTTTGGCGGCAACGACGACATTGGTTTGGGGCTTTCTCCGATACGGAGGTTTCCTGCGATGGCATCGACACCAAGCCAACGACGTACCCAACAGCGGCGGCGAACGACGACCGACATGTCTCCAAGTCCAACTACACAGACTGAGACTTTATTGTCACGTTCCCGGCGTGGCATCATTAGAGAAAGAAAGAACATAGAGATGCGAGGGAGGCGGGCAAGTCGGTCGATTCGGCCCAGCCAAATTAGGCACAACTCCAGTCCAGGGTATCCCATCAATTTTAGTGATTTTAATCACATGATTTCTTCTTTTCATCAAATAAAACAAATGCATATATAGATCAAAAGGCAGAAAATTAATCTACCGCTAGCAAAGCATCCATAAATTGATAAAAACAAGAAAACATAATTAATCCATAAAAAATAATATAGATTGCATACCTTAATAGACACATGTTCGGATGTATCTATGAATTAATAAATTGTTTTTTTAAAAAACAATCTTACTAATTACCATTATGAGTTTGCTGTATGGAGATGGCATGTACGTGCAGATCTCCTCAGGTACGGCGTCGATCGATACGTCGCACGCATCTGTACATGCATGTGTATGAGAACGATGACGATGACTCCGATCACGGATATGTTGCTCGGCACGCGCAGCACCATGGGCCTTGTGTCGCAAGGCAACGTGAGGACGATTATCAGAACTCGTCGACCGGCAGCAGACATGCAAACAAAACAGCCAACAAAGCATTAATTAATTTGTAATCAGAACTCAATCTAATTAGCAATAAGAAATTAATTCTCTGTAGATGTTATGCATGTATCGATGCATGCATGCAGCATGCATGTTGGTTGGTTTGCCGATGAATCTCGTGCATGGACGCTAGATCCATCCACGCATGCACGTCGTCAGGTCGGCATCAACCGTGTCCGCGCAGGGAAACTCAATGCGGGAGGTCGCGTGGGGCTGAGACAGGCAGTGTAACGCCCGTTTTATCGCGGCGTTAGTGAAAAAACTAATCTCTAAAAACTCTATTTGTGAAAATTTTGTTCTTTGGTCGAGTCTTGTTGTGTGCCTGGATCTCGTGTTTCCCTTCTCGTCTCAATCCCGGAGAAAACCGCGAAATCGAAATTCAAATCCGAACCCTAATCCTCCCAATTCAAATTCTCAGAGAAAGTCTACTTTACCTCCCTCCTTACTCGGGCCGACTCCCTCTCGGCCTGCTTCCTTTCCCCCTTCCCCCTCGGGCCGCCTCCCGGCCCAGTCCCCTCTCTCCTCTCCTTTGGCTCGTCGGTCCGGTCCGCCCGTCCCGAGCGCGTCGGGCACGTGCGTCGCACGTGCGCCGCGCGCACCCGAGCCGAGCGAGAGAGCGCCCCGCTCTCTCCTCTCTCTCTCATCGTTCCTTCTCTCTCTCTCCCCGTTCCGTCCCGCCGGCGTCCGCCTCCTCCCGGCCCCGCCGCCCTGCGCGCGTGTGTAACGCCCGTTTTGTCGCGGCGTTAGCGGGAAAACTAATCTGCTAAAAACCCTATTTGCGAAAGTTTGCTCTTCGGTTGAGTCTTGTCGTGTGCCAAGGTCTCGAGTCTCCCCTCTCAGTTCAATCCCAGAGAAAACCGCGAAATCGGATTTCAAATCCGAGCCCTAATCCTTCCAGGTCGATCTCTCAGGAAAAGTCTAATTTTCCTTCCTCTGCCCTCGGGCCGGTTTCTTTCTCGGCCTGCCCTTTTCTTCCCTGGGCCGTCTCCCGGCCCAGCTCTCTCCCGCGGCCTGCCTCGGCTCACGCCCCCTCTTGCTGGGCCGCGTGCCGCCTCGGCCAGGTTCGCTCTGACCCGCGCCCCTCGGCCACGTGCGCCGCACGTGCCAGGGAGAGCCGCGTCGCCCCCCCAGCCGCGCCGTTCTTCTCTCTCTCTCTTCTCCCCAACGGCTCCCGCCGGCGCCGTTTCGTCCTGCCGCCGCTCCCGCCCCGCCTCTGCGCGCGTGTCGCCAGGGGCCGAGCGCGCGCCCCCTCTCCGCTTTTTCCCCCTTCCCGTTTCGGTAAGGGGGCAACCCCTCTTTCCCCCCCTTTTTGCTTTCTTCTCCGACCGGCCGGCGTCACCGCTGCCGCGCTTGGCCGCTAGCGCGGGGAGCGCCAGCGCGGTCCCCTCGCCGCGCTCCACCGCCTCTCGGTCGCACCGCCTCTCCCCCGGCCGAACCGACCTAGCGCCCCCCTATAAAATTCCTCCCTCGCTTCCCGGCCGCCATCACCGCCTCCCCGAGCTCGCCCCCTTCCCGTTGCCGCCGCCGCCGAGCTCCATCCTCTTCCAACCCGCCGCGCCGCGCCACCGCCCCTCTTGCTGCCCGCCGCCGCGAGGAGAGGAACCCGGCGCCCTCTTCTTCCCCGGCCCGGGACCGCGCCACACCGCCGCCCCGCTGCCGTCACCCCCGTCCCCGGCTGAGCTCCTCCCGCCGCGGTAATTTCTTTTCCTCCTTCCGCCTCCTCTTTCTTCCCCGGTCTAGGAGCTAGGTAGCCCGTAGGATCTCCCTCCGGCCACCGCCATGGCCGCCGTCCCCTCCATCCCCCCCTCTTCGCGCCGCCGTTGCCGCCGCCGCCGCGCACCGTTGTCGGCCGCCGTCGTACCCCCGCGGCCCGATCCGAGCCGTTGGCTCGATTTCCCTCTCTCTCCTCCCGCCGCCGGTGCCCGCCGCCCGCCCACTCCGACTCGCCGCCCCGCCGGAGCACGCACCCGTCGCCGGCCGTCCGATGCGGCCTCCCCCTCTCTGAACGACGTGGAGTCCACGTGGACGCCACGTCCGCCGTCCCGGGTCCCACGGGAGACCGGTCAAAACGGCCTCCCTCTCGCGCATCGGCCGGGCCGCGCCGCTAGGCCGGCCATCTGGGCCTCCTTGGCCGCTCGGCCTCGGCCCAGTTAGCCCCTCGATCCGTCGGCCCCGCGCGCGCCCTGGGCCGCACCCCGTCTTGGCCCGCTCGGCCTCGGCCCCTGTCTCCTCCTTGGCCACTCGGCCTTTTCCGCTCAGTGGGCCGCGCCCTCAAGCGCCGGCCCGTTCGGCCTCCAAGCGCCATCGGCCTCAACCGCTAGGCCCATCGGCCCAACGGCTTTCCCCTCTCCCGCGCCAATCGGCCATAGGCCGATCCCTTCGGGCCGTCGGCCCATTTATTTTTTTTTTCGGCCGCGCCCATTCTATTCTTTTGGGCTGCCCTTAGCCGCCCAAAATAAAGTCTAAATGGCATCCCTCCTTCTTTTCTTTTTCCAGGGAATTAGTAATTCCTTTTTTTTATTCCAGAAAATCCTTTAATCTTCGGAAATTCATATCTTTTCAACCGTTCGTCCGATTAACCCCGTTCCACTTCCAAAATTCCTCAAAAATCGAGATCTATCCAATGGCACGCTTAGTGGTCTTTAATAGGGCTTCTTTTATCGCTTTGTTGAGTCGTCTCGTTTCACGTGTAGTCTCGGAGCCCGAAGACCCGCAGTGCGCGGATTTCGAGGAAGAAGCTCAAGATCTCGAGCAAGGCAAGTCACATTTGATCAGTTGAACCCATAATTTAAATTAAGTATTTTGATTCCGCAAAATATGCATTAATTAGGTTACACTTGGCACTTGGCCTCGATTTGCAATACAACCGGCAGGCCCCACCCATTTGCTGCATTCACCCTCCTTGATTATTGAATACCCTAACACCCTTGTCACCCCTCAGGTGAAGCCTCGGTATCCGTACCTCGCGTACGAATATCGAGACTCCCCTCAAACTTTAAAATTGATCACCTGGGTAAAACTTGAGTTTACAAAATGCTCGGAAAACCCGACACTTGGGTCGGTGCCTTGAAAATAAAGTGAGTTTCTAAAACTCGCGGTACGGGAGACGTACTGGAGGTACGGTCTGCCCGTTCTCGCTCTAAGGACCGATTCCTTGGGAATTACATCCGAGCATATGTCAAGTACGACCACATGGGTGATATGGGACGCCCCTGGCTGAGTAATCAGCTAGGCCAGGGAAATCTTGATGCCAAGGGACAAGTGGATTCGCCGGGGTGGTGTCGGGGAGGACCCCTGGGCTTCCTGGCACAGTATGGTCTGGGACCTAACCTGGTGTTGGTCCGTGGGACCCCTCCCGTTGGCATAAGATGACCCTGAGTCGGCTTTCGAAATGCCTTGTCGTGAAAGCCTCAAGGTCGCCAGACGTGACCGAGAGTCGCGGGCTGGGTGATTCGGGGTTAGTAACGTCGTGTGGGTAAAGTGTACCCCCTCTGCAGAGGTTAATAACTGTTCGAACAGCCGTGCCCACGGTCATGGGCGGATGTGAGGTGATTCCTTAGCGTAGTTTTTAAATGGGAACCTTGTGAATTGCTGTTGGTGTGTGAGAATTTCCTTCCTGTGCTTAAGTTGGGCTGTTGAAGCAGTCGGTGTCGGTGAACGATTGGCAGGGAGCCTCTCGTTCCGACGTGCTTGATTTGTGGCTGTTGGTGCAGCCGGTGTTGGTGAGAGTTTTGGCAGGGAGCCTCTCGCGTGTGGCTGTTGGAGCAGCCGGGTCGGTAAACGATTGGCAGGGAGCCTCTCGTGCCGACAAGAATCAATCGATACATTTTCACTGCTCCGGCCGGATGAGACGCACTTTCTCGTCCGCGCCGTTGAGAAGCACTCACCTAGATGTTTCTGAAAGTCTTAAACTAAAATCAATTGTGAAAAACAACTGGCTTTCCCTTGAAGCTTGCATTAAACACTTAATTTCCCTGACTTGCTGAGTACTCCCGTACTCACCCTTGCTCTATATAATTAAACCCCCCCAGTTCTCGAAGACGAAGAGGTGGACCCTGCTGATGAAGCGTTCTTCCAGGAGCAAGCAGACTTCGAGCAGTAGTAGGGTTTCGGCCTTTCCCCAAGGCTTTGCTTGTGGCTTAGGGCTAGTCTCCGCTTTCCGCTTCCGCCTTTTTGTAATGCTGTTGTGAACTCGGGTTCTGTCCGCAGTTCCAACCCTGGTTGTAATCCTACTCCTAATAAAAAGACCACTGTTGTTGTGATATTCTGTCTTCCTGTTGTACCAGCGCTTTTTCCTGGGACTGGTACAGGCACACAGGTTAATTTGGACCGCCTTACACTGGCCTCCGCTCGGGGCTAGTTTGGGGCATGACAGCCGCCAAGGAAGAGCGCGCGCCCTCCCCTTTCTCCTCCCGCGCGCCCCTGCCCGAATCGGCAAGGGGGCCGCGCCCCTTTTCCCCTTCCCCTTTTTCTTTTCCCAACCGGCCAACGTCACCGGCAGCCGCCGCTCGGCCGCTAGCGCGCCGGTCCCCTCCCGCGTGGCTCCACCGCTTCTCCCCCTCTCCGCGAACCGCCTCCGCTCGCACCCACCTCCGCCCCCGAACCGACCTCGTTCTCTCCCTTTAAATCCTCCGCCCCTCTCGGCCGCCATTGCCGTCCTCCCCGCCGAGCTCCTCTTCTCTCCGCCCCACTGCCGCCGCCGCCCTCGTCGTCCGCCGCCGCAGCCGAGGATGCCGAGGAGGACCTCGGCGCCCTCTTTCCCCTCTCCCTCATCCCGGAGCCGTGCCGCACCGCCCCGCGCCGTCGGCTTCTTCCCCGACGAGCTCCTCCCCCTCCGTGGAAATCTCCCTCTCCCTTCCATCTCCCTCTCCTTCTCTCGACCTAGGGCGCTAGCTAGCTCCCCGTAGACCCCTCCGGGCGCCGCCGTGGCCACCGCCCCTCTCCTCCGCTCCCTCCCCGCGCCGCCGTTGCCGTCGCCGCCTCGCGCCGTCACTGGCCGCCGTCACGCCTCCCCGCGCAAATCTGAGCCGTTGGCTCGCTCTCCCTCTCTCTCCTCTCCGCTCCGGTATTTTTCCCCCTTCTCCGGGCTCGCGCTGCGCCGCCCGAGCCTCGCCGCCGTCGATCTCGGCCTCCCTCGTCGCCCTCCTCCCGCCGGCCTCCGTGGCAGCCACGTAGGCGCCACGCGAGCGCCGACGGTCTCGCCCCCTCCGTGCGCTCCGCTCACGTGGACCGGGCCACGGACCGGTGGGTCCCGCCCTAGCGTCCGCGTGGTAGACCACGGTCCACCAATCCGGTCGCCCGCGTGGACCGCGGCTTGCCCCGGCCCACACAGCCTCTCCTCCTCTCCGGCCCAGTCGGCCCCTCTCCCCATCCCGCGCGCTTCCTCGGCCTTGGGCCGTTCCTCCGCGCGCCGGCCCGCTCGCTCGGCCGCGCCCGCGCTCGCCCGCTGGGCCGCGCACTTCGGCCTCCGGCCCATCGACCTTCCTCGCTCGGCCTCGGGCCAACCCTCCCGCGCGCCGGCCCGTGTAGCTCAGCCGCGCCCGATCCGGCCTTGGGCCGAATCCATTCCCAAAATAAAGTCCAATTCACGTCCCTCTTTTCTTTTTCTTTTTCAAGGGAATTAATAATTCCTTTTCCTTTAGACAGAAAATCATTTAATCTTCGGAAATTCATATCTTCTGAACCGTTCGTCTGTTTGACTCCATTCAAACTTCCAAAATTCCTCAAAAATCGATATCTATCCAATGGCACACTTAGTGGTCATTAATAGGGCTTCCTTTTTACCGTTGTGTTGAGTCGTCTCGTTTCGCGTGTAGTTTCGGAGCCAGAAGACCCGCAGTGCGCGGATTTCGAGGAAGAAGCTCAAGATCTCGAGCAAGGCAAGTTACCTTTGATCAATTGAACCTATAATTTAAAATTAAGTATTTTAATTTCGCAAACTATGCATTCTTTAGGTTACACTTGACACTTGGCCTCGGTTTGCAATACAACCGACAGGCCCTACCCACTTGCTGCATTTGCCCTCCTTGATTATTGAATACCCTAACACCTTTGTCACCCTTCAAGTGAGGTCTCGGTATTCGCACCCGACGTACGAATATCGAGACTCCCCTCAAAATTTAAAATGATCACTTGGGTAAAACTTGAGTTTACAAAATGCTTGTAAAACCCGACACTTGGGTTGGTGCCTTGATGTCGCCTAGAGGGGGGGGTGAATAGGCGTTCCTAAAAATTATCACAACTTCATAGCATATTAGAAAGATAAGAACTTTCGGTTCAAATCGAAACTTCCAATATAGGATTGGAAATTGTGAGAGGTGGTTCACGGTTTGTCCTAGTCTCATGTGGATATGGATGTGGAAATTGTGAGAGGTGGTTCACGGACTTCATATGAGTTGAGATAGAAATATTCGTTGATGGTGGACCTAAATCACAACAAGGATGAAGTGCACGGAGACCAAGTTATATGTATCATTTCTACTCTCTATGCACATATTAATATATTCATATATAATATTTTCATGTGATTACATATGCATGTGAGACTAATGTTTTGTTTGAGCCATATCTTGTTTAGTCTCTTTACATTGAGAACATGAAGATGATGAAGGTATGTCTTTATTTTATTGTCTATATTTGATAAATGCCTTCTATTCTTGTATAGGATAAGCTCCTAATGTTTCATATCTTTTTATGCATACTCTTGCTTCACACAAACATTTTGTATGCATACATTTAGGGGGAGCAAATCCTATAGCTTAGTTATGCATGTAATTGATCCAAGTCATTCACTTTTATTTAATTGAGATCTTTACATTTGAGCATATATTTGAGTATATGACACTTGTGGTGCTGATTAATACTCATCATTTATTCATATCCTTTTATACATGCAATCGGTTGGTCAACAAGTAAACGTTGACAACCGGATCATTGGGACTAACAATTTCATTGAATTGAATGAGAGAAATAGGTCCCAAGATTGAAAAAAAAAATGAGTTGATACTCAAGAAAGATATGATTACACCTAAAGATACTAAGGATGACAATACGAAGATATTGAATATGTGGGATACAAAGTGGCTACTATGGCAAGACGGTGAAAGGCAAGCGATGCTCGGTCGCGATGGACCATGCGGTGGTGAAGGGCAAGCATGAAGCTTAGCGCCGAAGAACCAAATCCGGTGGTGAAGTACGAGTGACGGCTTTGTCATGATGCACCGTGCGAGGTCATTTGAAGCTACAAGTAACCGCATCAATCATTTGAAGAATATATGGTGAAACGGTTTTGGCATTGGCGTCCCTTAAGACAAAGAAATGAAGATGGAAAGAAAGCATTCCTATTAGTATAATTCTCATCCTATTTACTTTTGAGCATAGGAATGCCGTACTATCAAGAGGGATGCAACGTCGATATGTTTGTGTATGTCTCGGTGCTCAAAGTGACCTATCCTAGTGCTACCTTGAGAGAAACCTAAGTTTTAACCCATCCTTTGAGTGGTTTTAGACCTTACTTTTGGTTGAGTTGGGTAGTTCTCTGAGTGAGCTTTCCATAGAGTCCAAGTTCATCAAAAACGGACTTCCGAGCAAAAAGTTATGGCCGTTTTTCCTGGTGTTTTTCGGAAGTTCCGAAAAAATACCGGAAATTCCGAAAATGTCTGCGAAACTGAGATTGCCTTCTGTTGATTTTCGGAAGTTCCGAAAATTCATTTCGGAAGTTCCGAAAAATGGAATCTTGGCCTCTAACGGCTAGTTTTGAGAGGCTCGGGTATATAAACTCCTCCACCCCTCCATTGAGATGTTGCTGTTCTTGGGCATTACTAGACACATCCAAAGCCAAATAGCCTTCTCCATTTCCCCACCTTTGTGGTGCCTCTTTGTGAGAGGGATTTGAGAAGGGAAGAGAGTTGGATTGAGGGATTGAGAAGTTGAGAGCTAGTGAGCTTCACTCCATACTTTGAGCACTAGAATTCATAGCAAGCAAATCTTCGAGTGTGTTTGTTACTCTTGGGGACTAAGGTCTCCTAGACGGCTAGGCGTCGCCGGTGAGCACCCAAGGTTGTGGTGTGCCTCGGAAAGTTTGTGAAGGCTTCGATTTCGCCTCCGCAAGGGAAGAAATCAAGAGTGAAATCGAGGAGTGCATTTGTGCAACCTCGTGAGGAAAGGGTTGAAATAGACCCGGCCTTTGGGGCCCCTCAACGGAGACGTAGGATCCGTGGATCCGAACTTCGGGAAACAAATCACGTGTCTCCTCTCTTGGTTCGCTCATTATTGCTTTCTCTCTTATTGTGCTTGAGCTTGTTTCAACCCGATCTACTTGTATGCTTAAGTGATATAGTTGGTGACCTAATATCTTGCTTAGATACCTTGTTTGTCACCTTTTGATTCATTTACATTTTGTTTGTTCGAGCTACAATTTCTTAGCTAGTGCTTTATTTCGTTATCCGCCGAATTTTTCGGTTGAGACCGAAACTTCCAATCCTATATTGGAAGTTTCGATTTGAACCGAAAGTTCTTATCTTTCTAATATGCTATGAAGTTGTGATAATTTTTAGGAACGCCTATTCACCCCCCCCCTCTAGGCGACATCAAGGTCCTTTCAGAGGGGAAGCAGAAGGCGGAGACAAAGGTCCTTGTTGCAGAACAAGCAAACCTACCCCCAAAGCACCCAGCCCTTCAAGATGATGAACTAGTGAGACAATGGAGCCCAATACACAAGACCGAAACTCACACCTTGGAGGAGTGCCAAGTCTTCCAAAAAGTTTTGGAAAAACGACTAGCTTTAGAAAGGGGAAAGTGAGTTCGCGTAGTCAAGAAGAGCACTGATGATCTCTTGTCCGACGATGAACTCGAGTTCCCATATTTTGACCAGCACGTAGCCCACATCTTCGGCGGTTCTACAACGTACACCTCAAAAAGGGAGTATAAAAAGATAGAACGTGAAGTCTGCTCTACATCACGGGGAGTTGCTACCAAGATGAAGTGGTCTAGCCAGAGTTTTCTAAGACCGACCACTCGACACCAATGATCATGGCAGGCCGATATCCGATGGTGGTCGAGCCTACTATTCAAAATATTAAGGTCGCACTCTCGATGAAATGGGTATTCCTAGGAGCGAGCTCGTTCCCTTCGAACAACCCTTTCATGGGATCACTCCGGAGTCGTCGTCGAGGCCGCTGGGGAAGATCACGCTAGCTATGATATTTGGGAAGGCCGACAACTTCAGGACAGAGCAGATTACCTTCGACTTAGCGGAGTTCGACACCGCATAAAACACTATTCTCAGAAGGACTGCCCTAGCGATGTTCATGGCAGCGTCACACTATGCGTACCAGATCCTTAAGATGCCAGGCCCAAAAGGGACAATCACAATCCCCGGGAACACCAAGGTAGTGGTATAGTGCGACAAGATGAGTCTCGACATGGTTGAGCATACTCCCACGCCACCCGCCGCCGCTGAACCTCCTCAGAAAGTGAACAAGCCCAGCATGGCGCCAAAGCCCGATGGTGCAATCAAAATCGTCCCACTGATAAGCAGCAACCCCGACAAGACATTCAAGATCAGGGCATCACTCGACAGCAAATAGAAACTCAAGCTCATCACCTTCCTCCGCTTCTCAGATGCCCTTTGGATGCCCTTTGGATTAATCAACGCAGGCAACACATACCAGCGAGAGATCCAGGGGCCTCCGATGACCAACTCGGCAGGATGTGGAGGCCTACGTCGACGTTGTTGTGGTCAAGACGAATTCAAGGNCGCCGCTCCTCTTGTTCCTCGTTAGAGTACTTCTCGACTCGTGTAGAGCGATGTCGCAACTCCGAAGGAAGCATCGCTTCAAAACCATACACGAGAAAGAAGGGAGTTTCTTTGGTAGAGGTTGTCGGGATAGTTCGGATGGTCTACAAAATGGAGGAGAGTTCACCAACCCACTATGTGTCATAGGCCATGAGCTTATCGTACACACGCGTTTTGATTCCCTGGAGCACAATGTCGTTCGCCAGCTCGACCTGACCGTTACTCCGAGGATGAGATACTGAAGCGAAGCAAATTTTGACTCCTTGTTTAATGCAGTAGTCCTAGAAAGCACCACTGGTGAACTGGGAGTCGTTGTCTTTCAAGGTTCGGTGTGGAAGTCTATATCGACAGAATATCCCTTTCATAAACTTGATGGTGTGTTCAGCTTTGATTTCTCTTGTTGGCTCTGCCTCAATCCACTTCGTGAATTCGTCAATAGCCATGAACAAGAACTTGTAGCCACCCCGTCCTCGAGGAAAAGGTCCGAGGTTATCAAGCCCCCAACACAAGAACGGCCAGGTGAGAGGGATAGTTTGGAGCACATGAGCTAGCATCTTGGTGTGTTTGCTGTGAAATTGACAGGCTTCACACTGTTGCACCAAGTCACAAGCATCTTTTAGAGCCGTTGGCCAGAAAAATCTTTGTCGAAAGGCTTTCTCGACCAGAGTTCACCTGCCGTTTCATGGATGTCGAGCAGTAGATCCTTGCCTTCCTCAAGGGAGACACACTTATGCAAATTCCGTTTGGGGCTCTCTTGTATAGATTGTTGCCGTTCATACAATACACTTTCGCCTGACGGGAAAGTTTTTCTGCTGCGGTGTCGTCATCCGGGAGTTTGTCGGCATCCAAGAAGTTGATAAGCGGCGTACGCCAGTCTTCGGTGATCTCAATGTCCGCCACGACTTTGTTGACCTCTGGAGTAGCCCTCGAGCTATTCTCGGTGTTGGCTAGGGTTCCTTCGTCGTTGGCTATCATGACTGATGGCTTTGTGAGGATGTCCAGAAAGGTTCCTAGTTCGACAGGTCCTCTTCTAGACGTGCGTCGTGCTATGTTGTCGACATCGGTGTTGTCTTTGCGATAGACATGTCGCACTTCGAGGCCATCAAACTTTTACTCCAGCTTCCTGTCTTCAGCAAGGTACTTGATTAACTCGGGGTTTGAGCACTTGTAGTCCTTATGCTCTTGGTAGGCGACTAACTCTGAGTCCCTTATCACAATCAATCGCTTCACTCCAAGTGTTGCCGCGGCTCGTAACCCAGCGAGTAGTCCCTCATACACTGCGGTATTGTTTGTCGCCCAAAAATTCAAATGTATGGCGTGTTTGAACTGATCTCGATGGGTAATGTCAGGATGAACCCTGCTCCTACTCCTTGGCTATTGAATGCCCTATCAAAGGCCATCGTCCATGTCTCATTATCCGTATGACTGATTGTAGTGTTCTTGGGAACAGTCCAATCAGCGACGAAGTCTGTGAGAACTTGAGACTTGATGGTTGTGCATGGGATGAAGTGAACATCAAATTGGCTGAGCTCGACGACCCGCTTGGTAATGCGTCCTACAACATCTTTGTTTCTGACCACCTCGCCTAGGGGGAAGAAGAGGCGACCGTGACTTTATGGGCCTGAAAAACTAGTGCTGCTTCCGTGATGTCATGACCACAGCATAGAGCAGCTTCTAGATTTGTGGATATCGGGCTTTGGTACCATGGAGGGCCTCACTGACATAGTACACAGGTTGTTGTATTTTGTCCCTCTCGACGACGATCACCGTGCTTATGGAGTGAGGCGTGGCGGCAATATAGAGGAATAACTCTTCCATTGGTTGTGGGGCAACCAGTACAGGAGGATTGGACAAGTACCGCTTAAGTGTGATGAACGCGTTCTCGGCATCCTGTGTCCATTCAAATCTATCTTACTTTTTGAGTAGAACAACGAAAGGTTGTCCTCGTTCTCTCATCCTAGCCACGAAATGGCTTAGAGCTGCCATGCATCCCATGAGCTTCTGTACTTTCTTTAGCCTTGTGGGTGACTTCATGTCCTCAATGGCTTTAATCTTCTCAGGGTTTGCTTCAATGCCTCGCCCAGAGACGAGAAATCCGAGCAATTTCCTCAATGGTACTCCAAACGTACACTTCTTCGGGTTTAATTTGAGTCGATGCCGTCGGAGATTGTTGAATGTTTCCCTTAAGTCATCGAGTAGCTTGTCCCTTGAATTCGTCTTGACCACAACAACGTCGACGTAGGCCTCCACATCCTGCCGAGTTGGTCATCGGAGGCCCCTGGATCTCTCGCTGGTATGTGTTGCCTGCGTTGATTAATCCAAAGGGCATCCAAAGGGCATCTGAGAAGCGGAGGAAGGTGATGAGCTTGAGTTTCTATTTGCTGTCGAGTGATGCCCTGATCTTGAATGTCTTGTCGGGGTTGCTGCTTATCAGTGGGACGATTTTGATTGCACCATCGGGCTTTGGCGCCATGCTGGGCTTGTTCACTTTCTGAGGAGGTTCAGCGGCGGCGGGTGGCGTGGGAGTATGCTCAACCATGTCGAGACTCATCTTGTCGCACTATACCACTACCTTGGTGTTCCCGGGGATTGTGATTGTCCCTTTTGGGCCTGGCATCTTAAGGATCTGGTACGCATAGTGTGACGCTGCCATGAACATCGCTAGGGCAGTCCTTCTGAGAATAGTGTTTTATGCGGTGTCGAACTCCGCTAAGTCGAAGGTAATCTGCTCTGTCCTGAAGTTGTCGGCCTTCCCAAATATCATAGCTAGCGTGATCTTCCCCAGCGGCCTCGACGACGACTCCGGAGTGATCCCATGAAAGGGTTGTTCGAAGGGAACGAGCTCGCTCCTAGGAATACCCATTTCATCGAGAGTGCGACCTTAATATTTTGAATAGTAGGCTCGACCACCATCGGATATCGGCCTGCCATGATCATTGGTGTCGAGTGGTCGGTCTTAGAAAACTCTGGCTAGACCACTTCATCTTGGTAGCAACTCCCCGTGATGTAGAGCAGACTTCACGTTCTATCTTTTTATACTCCCTTTTTGAGGTGTACGTTGTAGAACCGCCGAAGATGTGGGCTACGTGCTGGTCAAAATATGGGAACTCGAGTTCATCGTCGGACAAGAGATCATCAGTGCTCTTCTTGACTACGCGAACTCACTTTCCCCTTTCTAAAGCTAGTCGTTTTTCCAAAACTTTTTGGAAGACTTGGCACTCCTCCAAGGTGTGAGTTTCGGTCTTGTGTATTGGGCTCCATTGTCTCACTAGTTCATCATCTTGAAGGGCTGGGTGCTTTGGGGGTAGGTTTGCTTGTTCTGCAACAAGGACCTTTGTCTCCGCCTTCTGCTTCCCCTCTGAAAGGACCTTGATGTCGCCTAGAGGGGGGGGGTGAATAGGCGTTCCTAAAAATTATCACAACTTCATAGCATATTAGAAAGATAAGAACTTTCGGTTCAAATCGAAACTTCCAATATAGGATTGGAAGTTTCGGTCTCAACCGAAAAATTCGGCGGATAACGAAATAAAGCACTAGCTAAGAAATTGTAGCTCGAACAAACAAAATGTAAATGAATCAAAAGGTGACAAACAAGGTATCTAAGCAAGATATTAGGTCACCAACTATATCACTTAAGCATACAAGTAGATCGGGTTGAAACAAGCTCAAGCACAATAAGAGAGAAAGCAATAATGAGCGAACCAAGAGAGGAGACACGTGATTTGTTTCCCGAAGTTCGGATCCACGGATCCTACGTCTCCGTTGAGGGGCCCCAAAGGCCGGGTCTATTTCAACCCTTTCCTCACGAGGTTGCACAAATGCACTCCTCGATTTCACTCTTGATTTCTTCCCTTGCGGAGGCGAAATCGAAGCCTTCACAAACTTTCCGAGGCACACCACAACCTTGGGTGCTCACCGGCGACGCCTAGCCGTCTAGGAGACCTTAGTCCCCAAGAGTAACAAACACACTCGAAGATTTGCTTGCTATGAATTCTAGTGCTCAAAGTATGGAGTGAAGCTCACTAGCTCTCAACTTCTCAATCCCTCAATCCAACTCTCTTCCCTTCTCAAATCCCTCTCACAAAGAGGCACCACAAAGGTGGGGAAATGGAGAAGGCTATTTGGCTTTGGATGTGTCTAGTAATGCCCAAGAACAGCAACATCTCAATGGAGGGGTGGAGGAGTTTATATACCCGAGCCTCTCAAAACTAGCCGTTAGAGGCCAAGATTCCATTTTTCGGAACTTCCGAAATGAATTTTCGGAACTTCCGAAAATCAACAGAAGGCAATCTCAGTTTCGCAGACATTTTCGGAATTTCCGGTATTTTTTCGGAACTTCCGAAAAACACCAGGAAAAACGGCCATAACTTTTTGCTCGGAAGTCCGTTTTTGATGAACTTGGACTCTATGGAAAGCTCACTCAGAGAACTACCCAACTCAACCAAAAGTAAGGTCTAAAACCACTCAAAGGATGGGTTAAAACTTAGGTTTCTCTCAAGGTAGCACTAGGATAGGTCACTTTGAGCACCGAGACATACACAAACATATCGACGTTGCATCCCTCTTGATAGTACGGCATTCCTATGCTCAAAAGTAAATAGGATGAGAATTATACTAATAGGAATGCTTTCTTTCCATCTTCATTTCTTTGTCTTAAGGGACGCCAATGCCAAAACCGTTTCACCATATATTCTTCAAATGATTGATGCGGTTACTTGTAGCTTCAAATGACCTCGCACGGTGCATCATGACAAAGCCGTCACTCGTACTTCACCACCGGATTTGGTTCTTCGGCGCTAAGCTTCATGCTTGCCCTTCACCACCGCATGGTCCATCGCGACCGAGCATCGCTTGCCTTTCACCGTCTTGCCATAGTAGCCACTTTGTATCCCACATATTCAATATCTTCGTATTGTCATCCTTAGTATCTTTAGGTGTAATCATATCTTTCTTGAGTATCAACTCATTTTTTTTTTCAATCTTGGGACCTATTTCTCTCATTCAATTCAATGAAATTGTTAGTCCCAATGATCCGGTTGTCAACGTTTACTTGTTGACCAACCGATTGCATGTATAAAAGGATATGAATAAATGATGAGTATTAATCAGCACCACAAGTGTCATATACTCAAATATATGCTCAAATGTAAAGATCTCAATTAAATAAAAGTGAATGACTTGGATCAATTACATGCATAACTAAGCTATAGGATTTGCTCCCCCTAAATGTATGCATACAAAATGTTTGTGTGAAGCAAGAGTATGCATAAAAAGATATGAAACATTAGGAGCTTATCCTATACAAGAATAGAAGGCATTTATCAAATATAGACAATAAAATAAAGACATACCTTCATCATCTTCATGTTCTCAATGTAAAGAGACTAAACAAGATATGGCTCAAACAAAACATTAGTCTCACATGCATATGTAATCACATGAAAATATTATATATGAATATATTAATATGTGCATAGAGAGTAGAAATGATACATATAACTTGGTCTCCGTGCACTTCATCCTTGTTGTGATTTAGGTCCACCATCAACGAATATTTCTATCTCAACTCATATGAAGTCCGTGAACCACCTCTCACAATTTCCACATCCATATCCACATGAGACTAGGACAAACCGTGAACCACCTCTCACAATTTCCACATCCATATCCACATGAGACTAGGACACAGAAAATACTTATAAAAATATTAGTCTCATATAATTGGATTTGTCATTAATCACCAAAACCAAATTAGTGACACTTGAACTTTCAGACCTAACCTAGTGTTGGTCCGTGGGACCCCTCCCGTTGGCATAAGATGACCCTGAGTCGGCTTTCGAAATGCCTTGTCATGAAAGCCTCAAGGTCGCCAGACGTGGTTGTGAGTCACGGGTTGGGTGACTCGAGGTTAGTAACGTCGTGTGGGTAAAATGTACCCCCTCTGCAGAGGTTAACAACTGTTCGAATAGCCGTGCCCACGGTCATGGGCGGATGTGAGGTGATTCCTTAGCGTAGTTTTGTTGATTACTTTGTGAACTGCTGTTGGTGTAAGAAACCCCTTTTAGTGCTTGAGAGGTGGCTGTTGGTACAGCCGGTATCGGTGAACAATTGGCAGGGAGCCTCTCGTACCGACGTGCTTGACTTGTGGCTGTTGGTGCAGCCGGCGTCGGTGAACGATTGGCAGGGAGCCTCTCGTACCGACGTGCTTGACTTGTGGCTGTTGGTGCAGCCGGTGTCGGTGAACGATTGGCAAGGAGCCTTTCGTGCCGACAAAATCAATCTATATATTTCACTGCTCTGGCTGGATGAGACGCACTTTCTCGTCCGTGTCGTTGAGAAGCACTCACTTAGACGTTTCAGAAAATCTTAAACTAAAATCGAATGTGAAAAAGAACCGACCCCTCTTTGAAGCTTGCATCAAACACTTAATTCCCTTGACTTGCTGAGTACTCCCGTACTCACCCTTGCTTTATATAAATAACCCCCCCAGTTCTCGAAGACGAAGAGATGGACCCGGCTGAAGAAGAGTTCTTCCAGGAGCAAGCAGACTACGAGCAGTATTAGGGTTTCGGCCTTTCCCCAAGGCTTTGCTTGTGGCTTAGGGCTAGTCTCCGCCTTTTTCGCTTTCGCCTTTTTGTACTGCAGTTGTGAACACGGGCCTGTCCGCAGTTCCAATCTTGGTTGTAAGTCTACTCTTAATAAAGAGACCGCTGTTGTTGTGATATTCTATCTTCCTGTTATACCAGCGCTATTTTCTAGGACTGGTACAGATATACAGGTTAATTTGGATCGCCTTATTCTGGCCTCCGTTCGGGGCTAGTTTGGGGCGTGACAGGCAGTTGGTGAGCCACATCGCACACCGCGCCTTCCAGCACGTCACGTGGAGCCTTGACGTGAACGTCCTGCGTCTGCTCATGCCATCGACGATCTCGTCGACGGTAGTACTGTAAAGCGCAACAATACCAGAGGATCAATCTGAAATTAGATATCAATCTAATTAATGATGATAGATTGGAACGACAAACCCGATGATAACAAAGCTGCTAATAATGTGTTGTAAATCAATGCGCCTGTTAGCGGATCACCGGATCTGTTTCCTGTCCCTCCTACAGCAGTCGAGACGTGAGAAGATGTAGAACACCCGCGCCCTTCCCTTTGCCCTCAAGAACATTGCAGAAGTAGACAATAAACACATATGTAGAATGGAACTCTCTCTTTATTATAGATCTGATCTGGAGTACAAGCCAACCATTGATGTCACACCTGCCTTATATATATATAGGGGTCTTAGGAGGAGATAGACCTTATCTTTACTATGGTTCGGATTGGCCTACAAGAAACATATCTCCTAGAGATTTGTTTTACAACATATAAAACCATGTGGATTTTTTTTACCTCTGCACAATCCACAGATAGTGGTATTTTAATTTACTCTTTTTCAAGACGAATTTGAGATTAACATTGCCATTAAGGTATTGACAATTCCTTAAAAAAAAGAAAATAAATGCCACTAGTCCTTGGAAAGACAATTTTTCTTTATTTTTTCCTTCAATCAGCTAAGCAACGCCGGCGACAATGTCCTCGCGCGCCAAATATGCACTCCACATATGCAACTGTATGCCCCTTGTCTCATCATTTGGCGATTTAGCGGTTGCCATTTGGCTAGGCGAGTATGTTTATGCGGAAAAAAAGAACTCTTATAAAATCTACAGAAAAGAATTAAATATTTCAAAAAAAAAGGATCAAAACATGTTGACTTGAAAAAACCAAGTACTGGAGTACTACTCTGTTTTCGATCAACTTAGCAATTTGTAACGGCTAACAAAAAAAAACGAGATTCGAAAAAGAGACGTCCCTTCAAATATTTTTTTTAAAAAAATTATAAATATGTTGAGAATTGAATATAAAACTTCAGGATACGAGATAGCGGTAAGTCAAACGGACGCCATTTCAAATCATAAACACTATACAGATTACTGCAACTCTCAAGCATAAACGGACGGTGACAGCGGTAAGTAAATTATCGACCCCAAACTTGTTCTGACTACACTGCGCACACACTAAGCACTAAGCAGTAATCATTTTGGTCGTTCAGTGATCAGTTAATCAGTGGTGCTGGGGATCTGGCCCTCCAGGGCTAAGTCGCTTCTCATCGTCGTACGCCGCCGGCGACTGATCGCCACCCACCACTCCTCCTCCCATCTGTGGCCCCTCGTCGCCGCCGCCCACCACCGTCGTCTCCCGCAACAACAGCCGCGCCGAGGCCGAGCCGGCCGACGTCTGCACCGCCGCGGCGCAGAGCAGCAGCACGGCACAGCAGAACACCTTCTTCTTCCCTGCCCTATTCATATATGTACTCTTCAGATGAAGCTGGAGTACTTAATTTCAGTCGTCGTAGATAGCTAGTTAATTACTGCAGGTAATTAGCTGGTTAATTTCAGAGCACGATGGGATGGATATGCATGGCTGTGATCGATCTGCGAGACCTGCATATATATAGGCAGGAGAGAAAGCAGCTACCATGGTGGCTGCATCTGCATGCATCCATGCGAGCCGATGCAGCCACGACGTGGAAGCAACTTTGACTGAAACGACAGTGTATACATATCCAATTATCCATCACTGTTTAGATCAGCATGCATCATCACTGTAAATAACTACTACTAACTCACAAACTAACCTTTACCCAGTCGGCAGGCCGGCCGGCCGCGTCATCGTGCATTTGCAACGCGAGCTATATAGAAAATTAAAGATAGTGAAGCTAGCAAATTCTCTCACACTCGATATCTGTCCAAGAGTGATCGATCTGATTAACAATCTGCATAAATATATATTACAGCTAATTAATCAATCCGATATATGATATGATTCGAATCGATGGATGTGTCGGCCTTCGTGGATGGGACTGATCGACCGGATCACATCGGAGTTGGTGGATGTGTGATTGGGCGGCGAGCATGCAACCGCCGGCGCCGCCGCGGACGGACGAGGTGCAAAGTATCCCTCCATTGGCGACGTGCGCGCGCGCAGTGCGCGTGGACGTTATATTATTATCTTTTGCATCAATCTTCATCTTATCACGGATAACACGTACAGCTATTGACATGACGGCTAGCTAGCTCACCCTCACCGTCTGGGCCCGGATATATGATCACGTTTTATATTTGGACAACGTTTTAGGGTGAGTTCTTCATCTTACTTTCCCAACTCACATCTCTCTTTTCACACGCACGTTTTTCAAACGGTTAAACGGTGTGTTTTTTAAAAAAAGTTTCTATATAAAAATTGCTTTAAAAAATCATATTAATTCATTTTAAGAAAAAAATAGTAAATGCTTAATTAATCATGTGCTAATGAGTCGCTTTGTTTTTCGTGCGGAGAAAATTTCTTTCCAACTCCACCAAAAGAATACACCCTTACTCTGCTTGCTTCGTTCGAAAATGTTACTACTACTTCTATCCAAATTAATTGTACTCAGAAACGATCCAAACAAGAGGACAAGAGGGACTCAAGCCCCTCCGACCGTTGGACAAACCAGTGTATGCCTTTCAATTTTTAAGACATTTTCATACTTGCTAGGTATAGGAAAAGCTTAATGATCATAGCATGATTGGTTATTTTAGTTTTTTACATAGGTACTTATAATATATTCATGAATTTATTTTGGATTTGTCTTGTATTTAATCCACTTATATTAGTTCGTTTCGTTTCATTGGCACCCTCTAAAATTTGGTTCTACATTCGTCACTGTGTCTAATCGTGTATTAGATAATGATATTTTAGAAGGAAGGTAGTAGATGATACTATCAATCAAACCCTCTTCACGTCCTATGTAAAAAAATACTCTCCCCACGTCGAGATTGTTTAATTTATAGGAGTTCGTAATAAGGATTTATAGGTGGTGCTAAACAATGGTTGCAGCTAGCTAACTAGGTGTAGTAGATAAGCAGCTCAGCTGCCAAAAGAACCAGTTAAATCCATTGACAGTGGAGGTTAAACAGGGGAACCTAGTTACCAGCCATAATGTCAGACCGGCCGATCGAGCTAGTCCGTACGTACTCCCACCGTCTCAGAATATAAAAAATGTTAGATGAATATAATACATTTTAGTACTATAAATTTAAACAAAAAAATTTATTAAGATTCATGTTACTAAAATGTGTCACATCCACCTAAAATCTCTTATATTTTGAAAAAAAAGTACATGTCAATACTGCCTCACAAATTACAGCTCAAAGTACGTGCTCTTGCACTGCGTGGCATCCATTTCACTATGCTCCCAAACTGTAAAGACTGTAAAGACTACTGTTGATAACTTTTTGGTAAGAAAACAATCATAATCGGGGCACCTAAACGTTTTGTGGTGATATAGAGTCGTCATTCATCTTAATCTAGCAAAAACTAAATCAAGAAGGACTTTTTAGATTAAACCGGCTAGCGGAGCTGATTTAGAGATCAAAACCAACCTCTAGGCTCATTTAGATCGATATGGAGATAACCACCCGTCTCGTGGATGAATAGAAAGGTTTACGGGACAAACCTACAAAGGGCATTGTACTCTCGTAGTGAAGACGAACGATTTGCGACGCAAATCGACAAAATAGACGAAACTAGGGTAAAATAAAAAAAATATAGCTGAAAAGTAAAAGTAAAAAAATGATTCGAAAGATTGTAGGGATTGTGATCTGAGGGTTAGAATTGAATTGGCCTTAACCCTTATAAAAAGGCTGATTTTGTTTTCTATAAGACCCTCTTTATGTTTTACTCAGGGCAGAGATCAATTAAAACTCGAAAAATATCTTTTCAAATAAGAAAACCCGAGACCTGATAAAATTGAACTCCGAGTCGGACTCAAGAGTCAAATTTAAGCGTTAAAAACTAGGAACTTCCCCAGCGTTCAAAAGCTACTCATCTTTATGTAAGATCATCAGGCAGATGAAAGGTTGCATACGACTCTGAACTTCTTTCTTTATTTCGAAGACGAGGGGAAACTGAACTGTATATTCTCAAATAGAGTAATTTAGTTACCATGTGGTAGAAAAGATCAAGCATGACGTGTGCCGTTAATTAGTGGATGCAGCCTGTACATTTCGTGTCAACACAAATCTTTCAGATGATATGCTCATCTCTGCACTAGTGGAATGGGCCTAAACGTCTTGGCCAGCTAATTAAGTGCTTCCGGGCGGCACGGTGTGATGTATAGAGAAGACTTGGGTCGCGTCAGATCCTATTCATCCAGCATCAAGCGTGGCCGGATGAACTCGAGTTTGCCAGAATAAAAGATCCACCACCCAAGTCAGGAACTTTAACCCCTCCATTATAAACAATGTTTTTTTCATTAGTCTAATTTTCTTTCAGAAGACTAATTCATTGCATTTGCTTTTATCTAATGATTTGTCATCAGATTTGTCTTTAAAAATATACCATTCTTTTTTTAATCAATTTTTCCTACTCGAATCTATTGGATTAGATGTTTTTCAAAAAAAAACAAAAATTCTTTATTAACACAATTGGGTTGCTATCTAATCGGCTCCACTGCATGTTCCCAACAAATATGTAATTTTTTAATGGCATCCTTGCACACCATAAAAGCTTGCACTTACGTGTTAAATACTTTTTTGGTAAAATTATTTTTAGCCCTTAAACTTTTGCTCGAAATCTATATTTTACCATGAACCGCAAGACCAGTTTTTTTTAGCTTCAACTTAATTTTAAAACTGGACGAAAACACCCTCATATATATTTTTGGTGGTGTTGTTTGCAAGGGAGGTGGTTTTTTTAATTCATACTCTTATTGCACATATTTTTGCTGATGTATATGTCACTTAAGTAGATCCACAACTATTAAACTTACCTAAATAAAATTTAGGTTAGCGAAAAACCACGGCCATATATAAATCAAACCACATTGAAATATGTTAATTTATCCAGCCTCAACGTGAAAAATGAATTATGAGCTAAGTTCAGTGGCTAAAAATGGACTTGACTACCCGAATCATTTTATATATTTCAGTTGCATTATATTGTTAAAGAAATATAATTTCTCTCTCATATATTACACAATTAAATACTTTATGTCATTGTTTTCTTTATGCGAATCATCTTTCATAGGCCGCACAAAATATTTGCAAGCTATTGTCATCTATGTTCTGTACAAATGATTCCTAGCTCTTTTATATACCCTAAAAAATTATTTTCCAAACCAATTAAAGCATGCAGAAATCATCAAACAAGAGTAGGCAACACAGGTGTACTGACTAACAAGACCGTGCAAGAATTTCCGTTTAGTTGCTCCCACTATTCATTTTTATAAACATATTTTGAGCTTTTGACTTTAGATAAATTCTCGGGACTAAACTTTGACCATTAATTTCTCATAACATACGCTCTTAATTGGCATGATGCTGATATTATGCGAAAGCTCTTTGAAATACAAATCCAAAGCTACAAATTTTATACACTTGTATATATTTGTATTCTTATTAGTCGTTGGTCAAAATCTTTAAACTTTCACTTTTTCAAAATCAAAATACACCTTACAGGGAGTAATTAGTTTGTGTGTAATAATCTAATAGATATAATAGAAAACACTGTAGTTGCAACGATATAGTTTATGTTTATACCTCTAAATATCGTATCTGATAACTCTGATATCAAGATCTGATACATAAAGTATCATGCTGATGTTAGTATGATATCTAAGTCTGGTTTCTGTGGTATCATGACTGACAAATATAATATCAGATTTAGTATCTATGATACTTACACAACATCATGCTGATATTACCACATAAAATATTTCGTTGGTCGAACGATACACTGTCCTCTAGTTATCCTTGTAATCTAATCGGTGAAACCAACGATAAACTGCCGATGCCTTGTTGCAGTGAACAGCGAACATCAACCTCCCAATCACATCCGAGTGATATATACCTCCCCCGACATAGCTGGTGTGTCATGAACCCGATTCCCCCCCGCTCATCACCTCACACCGATCGGGAAATCTGGAATCTGGCACTGGCGAATTCAGCGCAACGCGGATTTGGAGGCCCTTCTCGCTCGGTCGACGTACGCCTTCTCGGCAGCCGCCGCCTCGCGGCCCGGCTGCGGCGACGCCATGTGTGAGCGAGATCCGGCGTCCACGTTGCCGGGATGAGCGCGCGATGGATGCCGCCCGTGGCCGTCGCCTGTCGCGGCACAGTAGCAGCACGGGTGATTTCTGACAGCGGCAGAGGATTATGCTCCGGGAGAAAGGAGCGGCAGCCGGTCGATGGATGGATGGATCGATCGATGGAGCTGCCTGCTGCTTGCCACAACAGAGAGCTCGATGGCTTCAGGGTTAAGACAGCATCTTGCATCCCGCGCGGCTAAGACCTGACTAATTAAAGTGTATAACTTAGTATTTGCGCTCGAGCTATTTATATCAGTAGTTACTCCATTGTATTTCTTTCGTCATAAAATAAATTTACTTTCATAGATAAATCCGAACATGAATATTTAGCTTATTTTATAATGGAGATAGTAACCCTGTAAATTTTGTTTTGCTCTCACTGTACCTAAGACTGGCATAGTTTTAATTTGAAATACTAGTAATTTTTATATGTTAAATTACAATGAAAAAAATCTTAATACATATTGGTGAAAAAAAATACATATAAGCATGACAAGCACACTTAAGCAAAAGAATACAATCTTAAGGAGAGAAAGAGTACTAAGAGACAAAGTGAGCCATGGTTGTCATGGAATAAGTTCTAGCCTCTATTACCACGGTGATCACTCGGTATTTAGAGGTGGATATGAAAGAAAGAACTTTCACATCAATGATATTAAGGAGGAGATGAGTCTCGAAAACTTAAGCAAAAGAATACAATCTTAGAGACAGAGAGTACTTAGAGACACAAGTGAGCCATGGTTGTCATGGAATGAAGTTCTAGGCTTTATTATTGGGGTGATCACTCGGTATTTAAAGGTTGATATAAAAGAAATGACTTCCATCAATAGTATTAAGGAAAAGATGAGTTTCGAACCTAGGTTGGCTAGCCCACCAACTTGTGGTGTTAGCTAGTAAGACTCTAGGTCTTTCTCTCACTCAATCGGTATTTACATAACTAACATTTGAATGCAACTTACAACATTATCATGGTTGGGATATTTATCCTATTCACATACACGTTCAGGTCTTCACCACATGGTCGTGGATGACTCTTGGCTGGCCACATTCACTTGCACATCTGACGCCTGCTGGCCATGGATTATGACTTTACTATGGTATGCTATCGTGATCGGCTATCAAGATTGGGTGACCCCTATTTTTGTCAGATTAGGTGGTGGCATTTAGAGCTTGTTTGGTTGACGACCTAAACACCATAGGATTGAAAACGAGCAGAATCGATTAGAAACAGTATCATTATTTTATCTTTTTTTACAAAAATGGTCAAAAGTTTTTCATATTTATTAATTTAACTATTTAATGTCAACATCAATGCGACGCTGACAAAAATAAAAAAAGCTTACTTTTTACAGACGATAATAGTCAATAAAGATATTATTATTATATTAGTTTTGCAGAAACAGTATCGGTACGGTTGAAAATTTTTCATCTCGTTTTCACCCTAGAACACCATACCTAAGTTATTTAAAAGTCTGAGGAGCATCTAGAAGTTAATGGGTTTTGCTTGGCCAGGCAGCCCAATACTTTGCTTGTTTGGTTGCGCACAACTGCTTGACACGATCTGGCGAGGTATCATTATTTTATCTTTTTTTACAAAAATGGTCAAAAGTTTTTCATATTTATTAATTTAACTATTTAATGTCAACATCAATGCGACGCAGACAAAAATAAAAAAAGCTTACTTTTACAGACGATAATAGTCAATAAAGATATTATTATTATATTAGTTTTGCAGAAACAGTATCGGTACGGTTGAAAATTTTCCATCTCGTTTTCACCCTAGAACACCATACCTAGGTTATTTAAAAGTCTGAGGAGCATCTAGAAGTTAATGGGTTTTGCTTGGCCAAGCAGTCCAATACTTTGCTTGTTTGGTTGCGCACAACTGCTTGACATGATCTGGCAAGGCATCCTTGACGGCAGGTCCACACAATGTTGGAAGGTGGCGACTTCCAACGATAGAGACTCATGTTGCGACGGTTTCGTGCAACGACTACAGAGACGGCTTTGTGTGGCCAGCGGAATCGTAATCTCCTCCTACTAACTAAGACGGATTATAAGGCTATGCCTATACGCCTAGAGCTCAAGCGGCTGATTTTGGTCACCTGGCTCAAGCTAATGATGCAGGCTTAAGGTTCAGGTCAGGCAAGAAAAAGTTGGCGTTAGGGTGGCAACCAAACACGTTCAGCCTTATCTCCGGCTCATCCTAGGCCTTGCATATCCTTCGCAGGGTAGCAACCAAGCAGGCCCTTAATGTTCTTGCCAAGCAAGTGTGGCAAACTGCTAGGTGGCCCGTTGAAGGGGTCCAAGCCCGAAGATCGTTTCCCCCTCCAATAGGGTGATCCAAGTCAGAGGGTGTTGAGTAGCTCTGCTATCCTTCGACAACAACATGAAGCTACAGGGATCAGGTGGTCATATTTTACCCTGTGCAAGCGGTCACCGTTAAAGGGCTTCGACCTATTTGGTCGGAGCTAGGACATGTCCTTTCTAATTCAAAAGAGGACCTTGAAAGGCATACCATCTTGGCTGCAGCCTCTCATCGAAATGACGCTGTCCTAGAAGGGCCTACTAACTTAACACCGCTCTGACGGTCTCCCATTGGACTGGTGGCAAAGGTGTAATCTTTCTTATCCCCAATCGTACCTTCAAGCTTCGGTACGTGAAGAAAAGAGACTTCAAAGAGACCACAATTTATTTTTTTTCAAAGATTAAAATTGGTCACTACAGCACGTGTATCAACCAGTGGTCTCAGTTGCAATTTCTAGCTAGACATAACATAATTGAGCTTTTCTGATCATTGATCTTATCCACTGACCAAGGCACTGATCCATTTTCTGCTCCATATCGTCTCGTTTGAAAGCCATGTGGAAATCGTGCGTTGCATGCTGGATGCCTGGATCTGGGTGGATTTATCGCAGGCAGATCATATCGTTGCATGCTGCGACATAGTACGTGCTTACATCCATATGCTGCTCAGTAGTCCGGCAGATGTGGCCGCCGGCCAGCCTGCAGTTCGTCGGCACGGGAAAGGCACGGCGAGAAGTAAGGCACGTATTGCGAGAATCCCCACAAGCCGTGGATGCAAATATGAGAGCTATCGACGCTTTAATTCCAACCGACATATTTTCTGGATATAGATATGATAATCTTAAAAAGGTACAATTCTAATATATATAGGTGTGATGTACTAATATTCATTCTTTCTTTTGTAGATAATGGAACTAACATTCAGTTTGCTATGCTTTTATTTATATCCTGCATCGATTTAGATGTATTGTCGAGCTTATCAGTGTCATTTTTTTCCCACACTATTCAATAAAGGCCACACCAGAGTTTTTTTAAAAAAAATTCAAGTTTGAGATTTTTCGTTTCGTTCCAAAGAAAAGAGTAAACTATTAAGTTGTTGAGCGTGGTTCAAAAGGGTGATTGGAATATAGAAAAAAACAGATCACTTAACAAATTAGTTTTTAAAATTGAGGCTAGACCATCTTTAGCCGTCATTTGTAAGTTAAGAATTGGTGAGGTACGAAGATTCTCGTGAAAACCAATTGGGCATCTGGATTAAAAGATGGTATATTTAAAATATCTCGCTGAGTTGTATTGCTATGCTGTAGCGTTTTTCTTATTTATTTATTCTTTTTACAAACACAGTACAAATACAAGTGTTCACAATGTACGCCATTTATCCTTATAAACGCATACACTATTCCTATGAGCATCTTTAAAAGACTAGCCGGCATATCTTGAGATCGACGAAGTCATAAAAAAACGGGTACGTCGTCTATCATTGAAAAAATTATTAGCTATAAATATGAGCACCTGTGTCAAGTTTTGGACTTAAACACAGGTAAACAGATTTCATCACAAGGAACCTAACCAATTGAGTTACGCTCACTTCGCGTTTTCCTTATTTATTTCAAGCATATGCAGCAGAAATATGTGACTTAGAAAGAGTCATATATATCCTTGATCTGAAAAATGAACATTGCTTTGAGGGGAAAATGGCTATGGAAGTTGAAAAATGAACAAGAGGGTTGTGTCAATATATGCTTAAGGCCAAATATTTATCATCTAAAATCTTGGCACAAGTAAAACACAAACATGGTGATTCACATTTCTGGAGGGGTCTGATGACAGTTAGATATCTATTTCATAGATTTTGTGAAAAAAAAAGTAGGGAATGAAGAAAATACTGTAATCTGAGAAGACAATTGGATTGGGGGCCACTCTATGGCCTCTGGCTGAGCAACACCCAGATTTATACAATATTACCCATTCCAAGGTATGGAAGAACGACTAGGATTGTCGAAATTCAGAAGAGCGATCAATGGGGGAGAAGAAGAAAGTATGGGAGGAACTGATGCATATATGTCAGCCGATTGAGCCGACTGATGAACCAGACAAATTACTCCACGAACTTACTAAGGGTTTGTTCGGTAGTTAGTGTTGGGAAAATATTTTCTCCGCACGAAAAACGGAGAAAGAGTGAAGAAAATTGTTATTGTAGCTAGGGAAGATAGCCATTGAACAATGTTCAGCTCAAGGGCTGGCTGGAGGCCACACATGAAGAAGAGACTCTACTGGGGTTCTTTTTCCTACAAAAGAAGATGGAGTCCCCAGGGATTGTCATGTTATCAGGCTAAAGAGAATGAATGGTGTATGGTAGACTTGTTTTATTTAGATATTTGTTCACTACTATATAAATGATTTTTTTATAAGGACCCTTATAAGTTGCAGACTGATCGTAACTAGTCGCGCCTGCAAAAATCAACCTTCATTTTCGCATACGACTCCTTAAGAGGTCCGCACGCAAAAATCAATTTCGTAGACGTACCTCTTAACAAACCCGCATACAAAAATAAACCTATTTTCGTAGATAGACCTCTTAAGCGATCGCATGAAAAGCACGTGGGCCCCATGCTTTTTCCCGCACCATTTTTTTCTCCTCGTCCTCTTTTCTCACCACTACTCCTTTTTTTCCTCTCCCACCGTAGCCTTATCCTCTCCCCACTCTCATCCTCTTCTCTCCCGGTCTCCCTCTTCTCTCCCCCTTCTCCATCCTTATCACCACTCCTCCCCTCCCTCTCTCTAACTTGAGCGACGGAGCGACGGCGACGACAGGACAGCGGCATAGCGGCCGGGAGCGACAGAGCGGCAGCGGATCCAGCACTGGCGACAATGGGAAGGATTCAAGGCGGCGACCGGGGGGAGGCTTCAAGGCGGCACAGCGGATCCGGCACCCCCAACCTCGGTAGTGGCGGGCGGGCAGCCGCCTCCATCATCAATGCGCAGGGGACAACCCTCCCCCGCCCGACTGAGGAGATGAGGGGCGACGGCTGCACCGGTGGGGCCGTCCCCCGCATAGATCCGACGGCGGCAACGAGAGGAGTCCGATGGTGGACCGCACCTAGCTAGGGTTTTGATTTTTGGAGATTTTTATTTTTTTTTTGGATTTTTATTTTTACGTGCGGACGACATAAGCATCTGCAAGCGAAAATCGAATTTTCGCGTGCAGATGCGTCACCTGCATGAAAAAATAGCGATTTTCACGGACACTTTTGGGTAAACGGGTGGCTCAACCACACGAAAAATAGGTTTTGACCATTTGAAAAAATATTTTTTTAAGTAGTGGTTTAGGCATTCTCTGTTGTTCGACGTACGCATCAGAGTGGGATGGCGTCATCTGATGATGTGGGAACAATTATGTTTTTGTGTTTCTTTTTTCTGCTGTCTTTTTGCCTTTTGGCTGCAGATTGTTAAAACTTTTGTCCATTTTAGTAATAAAATGGGAGAGTAATGCTCTCTTTCTCAAAGAAATAAAAATTATGTTATACTGTAGCTCTAACAAATGATTTGCTCCCTAAATTTTCTATCAAACACGTCTTTGTTTGTCCTGTCCATTCTACCATAGTTATAATCATTTTCTTCCATGACGATGACGTGGCGGGTTTTACAATTTCGGTGTGCACAAATCTACTCGGGGACCCAAATTTCAGAAAAAAAAAATTTTGAGCAAAATGTGACCGAACCTGAACAAAATTTCCTAAATTCAGTTGAAATCCCAAAACAAAATAGTTCCGTGCAGGAGGGCCCGATATTTTGAAAATTTCGAACCGAAATTGCAAACCCGCCGTGCGAAGAGCCCACGCACTACTCATCACCCCAGCTCCCCCGTTGCCACCCGGCGGATCACACACGAACACGTCGCCTCCTCCCTCCACGCGAATGTTGGCCATGGCCCCTGGGCTCTACCTCCACCCCCCGAATTATGCCCGGATCTTGCCGCCTTCTCCACCTCAACTCGCCACAACACAAAAAGCGAGCGTCCCATCGATCGATGGATCGATGACGATACGTACACCAACGCGGAAAGCCCGCGAAACAAAGCGAGAACATGAACAGCGCCCACCAACGCTGTCCCTTCCCCTCCCATTCGTTCTGCACCTCGTCTCCCCTATATATACCTCACCTCACTCACTAGCTCACTCATCACTCATCAGTGTCTGTGCCTCGATCTCCTCTCTGTTCCGATCTTGGACATGGTGGTGCTCGCGAAGCCGCCGGCGGCGCTGGAGCAGATCTCGCTGGTGAGGTCACCGTCGGCGGGGGATAACTTCGCCGCAGTGCCGGTGGTGGACCTGGCCGCGCCCGGCGCGGCGAGGGACGTGGTGCGGGCGTGCGAGAGGTTTGGGTTCTTCAAGGTAGTGAGCCATGGCGTGGGGGAGGGAGTGGTGGGTAGGCTGGAGGCGGAGGCCGTCCGGTTCTTCGCGTCGCCGCAGGCGGAGAAGGACGCGCACGGCCCGGCGTCCCCGTTCGGGTACGGGAACAAGCGCATCGGCCGCAATGGCGACATGGGGTGGCTCGAGTACCTCCTCCTCGCCATCGACGGCGCCTCCATCTCCCGTGCCTCCCCCGCGCCGTCGTCCTCGCTGCGGTAACTAACTGTCGAACACCTGTAGAATGCTTTCGAACAATTCGTCAATGGCGAGCTGATGGCATGGCATCGATCACGTGCATGTGCAGGGACGCGGCGAACGCGTACGTGGGAGCCATGCGGAGGATGGCGAGGACGGTTCTGGAGATGGTGGCGGAGGGTCTCGGCGTGGCGCCGCGTGGCGCGCTCGCCGACATGGTCGTCGCCGACTCGGCGAGCGACCAGATTCTCCGGCTGAACCACTACCCGCCATGCCCGCTGCTGCAAAACCTGATGCCCAACTGCAGCCCGACCGGGTTCGGCGAGCACACCGACCCGCAGCTCATCTCCATCCTCCACTCCAACTCCACCTCCGGCCTCCAGGTCGCCCTCCACGACGCCGGCGGCAACAACGCCGCCGGACACGGCCAGTGGGTCACCGTCCCTCCGGACCCCACATCCTTCCTCGTCATCGTCGGCGACTCGCTGCAGGTGATGACGAACGGGAGACTGAGGAGTGTTCGGCACAGGGTGGTGGCGAACAAGCTCAAGTCGAGGGTGTCAATGATCTACTTTGGAGGGCCACCATTGGAGCAGAGGATTGCGCCGCTGCGGCAGCTGCTGGCCGGCGGCGGGGACGGCGAGGAGCAGAGCCGGTACGAGGAGTTCACGTGGGGGGAGTACAAGAAGGCTGCCTACCTCTCACGCCTCGGCGACAACCGCCTGGCCCCCTTCCACCGGCAGCCACCACCTGTCGCCAACCGACTCGCCTAAGCTGAGCTAGCCTCCTCGCTTACACAGATCGACACTGCACTGAACACACGGCGGCGAAGCTACTGATCAACCTAACACCAATCGATCCATCCATCGATTCGATCCAGCCATGATCCGTGCAACAAGGGGACTGGGGCCGGCAGGTAGCTAGATAAGGGTAAGGAGGGTAGGGCATGCATGGAGCCATGGATGCAAACTTTAATTCTACTATAGCTCATATGGAGACAACATGCTTATTATGCATATGCAGCTCCAATCAATTGGATCATTGGTAAATCCTCTTTCTTTTTGGATGATTGATTGCCAAAATGTACAGTTGCGATCGCTGTATGATATACAGTGTAGGGTTTGTCACCAACCAGGGCTAGCTAGCTAAGCTAACAAGTCAAAGCCTGGTAGTGTTGGGTGTGTGCAACTATGCAAGTTTGTGGGTTGTATTATACTCATGTATTGATTGACTTTGTGTGTATGTTTTGATATGGTTTTGCTATATTTGGTATGGTATATGTTGGCATTGAAGTTCTTTGTTGGATCCACGTGCCTTTCCTAGGTTGGTGCTCACAACACTTTTCATGACAAGAAATCTTTTTTATGAGCATGCACATCATTGTGAATAAGGCGGAGAACTCTTTTAATCAATCACTCGGGTGGACTTTTACTCATTTATGGCATATGTAAACTAAATGGTTATGAAAAAATATAAGAATTTTTGACAAGATATACTAATATGTATTTCACTCAACAAACATATAAGTTTAAATTTGACTTCTGCAAGTTGTAACAAAAATAATAAAATTATTGTAAATATACGTATACTAATTAAAGTTTAATTTGTTAGTTTTGTTAACTTGTAGAAGTCGAATTTGAATTTGCATGTTTGTCGAGTGCTATATTACATATTAATCTATCTTGTGATTCTTTTTAAAATTTTTCATAACCATTTAATTGACATGTAATTAATAAACGAGTGGACGTCCATTCAGGTGACTAGAATCCATCTCTAGATTCCAAAAGAATCTTTTGGTGGACTAGTCCCCCATAGGGTTTATAATATCGTTTTCGACACTTCTAGAGGGGCACCGAAATTTTTGAAACTCTAAACTTCAGAAATATTGAAAAATTTTGAGACGAAAATATTTGAAAATCGAACAATTTTTAGCCAATTAGAATAAATTTTGACCTTTTTAAAAAAATAAAATTTTGAGGGGAAAATACTTTTTTTTGTTTTATGTGGGGCGGGGGGTCGGGGGGTTGTTTACGGAGTTTTGAACCCTAGTCACACACACTCTGTTTATTATGTTTATTGTGGTAAGCTATAAGCAAAGGAATTAGTCTTGTCTATATGGGTACCTTTCTCACGTTGAATAATACTAATACTTTGGAGATTCCCTCTTTGTCCAGCTTTAGTGTGAGTGATATCGACATATAGAGATATCTTCTTTTATCTTTACTAGTATATTGTCCATGTGTTACAACGGGATTTAAATTAAAAAAAATAATCATTGACCTGTTATTAATGATTTTTTAATTTCTACATATATCTATTACTAAAATATAGATCATGTAGCCCCACACTGTTTTGTCCTGAGTTGGTGGTGGGGGTGATGGCAGATTCATCCCTCACCACCATATTGCATTTTATAGTATAGATTGTTAATACATATGGGCCTAGCAAAGGTATCATCGATTGTTTTTATTTTTGTGATTTGAGAATCTTGCATTTCAAAAGAGTCTGATAAGTTTTTAAGATATGTTGACCCAGTTTTTGAAGATGCTCGTAAAGGGAAGGTGTGCGCTCATAGGTTGAGCATGCATGCGTTTATATGAGATCATGTGTCTGTCCTTTTTAAAAAGCAATCTATACAAATGGAGAAAAAAATATATTACTAAAAGTGTAGGCACATGCACATTTTTTTTTCATAGACTAAATTTGACCTAGTGTGTGTAGAATCATAAGTGATGCGATAATCTACATTGTTAAGATAATTTCAATTCTTTTGGTAACTATTCAGATCACACAACGAGAACAAAGCTTGCACTAATCTACATTATTAAAATAATTTCTTAAGAAACACTTTGCTCGGATTTGCTTGTGCAATGGACCACTGCCATATAGTAGCAACAGCAGCGGAATAGCAGAGAGATCATGCATCTATGCTTCTTTTTTTTTGCGCTGTAGTTCCTGTCCCTCTTAGCTTTTGTCATTTCCTTTTATAGATCTCTCTGTTTGTGGCTGAGAGATTGGGTGGGTGTATGTATGCATATGGGACCCACTTGCTTCCTGCTCAACTTTAGCATGCACCCATGATCACATATATTCTAAAAAGCATAAACAGTAACAGTGTAACAGTATGTATTCCATAACAATCATATCTCATGAAAAATGAATTCCAGATATGCCCCTGGCCCCATGACTTTGTTGGTGCTATCTGCATAAATGATTGCCTTTGCGAATTATCATATATTTTTCTCTTTGAAGAAAAAATAGCTTATCTCTTATTATTGAGAGGAACCATCTCCTCTTCAGCAAATATCATTAAAAAAAGAAAAAATAAATCTCTTCCTAAGTGGATTATGGGCTCCTGGATCATGGCCTGTTAAGAGATTTTGGCCATCTGCCCCCATCATATTTTTTTCCTAAAACAATGGCATTAGCGCAAGCGCTCATATACATATGTGCATTTCGCACCTATGAGCACACACGCGCACACCCTCCTATAATCACCTTCGAAGATCGGGTTAGCATGTTTTAAGATTAACGAAGTTACTGTACATGTCTGATTGTTGACGGGTACGACGCTTACTACTTAAAAAAATAATTAACCGTAAATACAAGACACATGTACTATGTCTAGGACATGAATCTAGTTGGCAGATTTCAGATTCCACCACAAGAAACCTAACCAGCTGAGCTCATTATTATTTTAATTAACAGGGATATGAAAAATACTTTCTTCACAATTGCTTTTCATCAAGAGTGAGATGCAGAAACAACATTACATTGTGTTAAGTTGCCACATTACCACAATCCCCAAATTAAGACATTCTAGTCATGTTTAGAGAGCTAAAAATTCTGAGAAATAGTTTGTGAGTAACCAGCTTTTCTAGATTATGTAGTCACCGACTCTTAGAATCTAGAGCAAGAACATGTACTGTTTAAAGGAGCTAAAGATTATGATTGTGGTTGAAGTTGTCCTAAGCTTCTCCAAACCAGCTAGATCTCCTTTGACGGAGCGTGAAGCTCCTCACCGGGAGACCGCGCAGGCCCCCCTTTGCCGGTTCGGTCGGGGGCGCAAGGTGAAATTCTTCGCCTCTGATCTGTGGGATCCCAGCGAGAAAAACGCGTGCACGCAGGCGATTTAGACAGGTTCAGGCCGCTAAGGAGCGTAATACCCTACTCCTGTGTTCTGGTAGATCTGAGAGTATGATGGAATCCAGAGAGAGTCCCCCCTTCTCTCCTAGGCCTGGGCCTCCTTTTATATGGCAAGGGGCTACCACATGGGCCACGAGCTGCCTAAGAAAGAAAACATTCTTTTACATTTATGGCTATCCTACCGTCGGAAGCAGCCTTTGACAGACGCCGCAGCATGCCTTCGCTTGGTCAGCCGACCCATCTGGGGGATGCCCATTTCAGCCTTCATTAAATGGCGGATGACTTCCGTGTCCCGCTCACATTGGGAACGGGAAACATCTGACCGGAGCTGGGGTACCAACTCCGGCTGAGAGACGAGAGACAGAAGGCTCTCATCATTCTGATGGGACGGGGCGAGGCGTGCAGCAGGCCGCCTCGTCCGCGTGCGGTGCACAGGCATCCTGGCACCACCTAACCCACGATCTGACCGGTCTGCGACCGGTCACTCACCGTGACCGGTCACGGACTGGATATGCACGCGCCATGCCGCATTAAATGCGGCGTAGTGCGCCCGTCTGAACCGTTATAAATGCGGTTAGGTGAGTTCTGCCGCGCTCACCTAACCCGCGCACGTGGCATCCAAGCCGCAGGGGGTCGGGGCGCCCCAGGTCTCGGGGGAGAAACGGGAGCGGCCCGACCCCGGGGCAAACCGAGAGGGCTGCCGCCACGTCACCCTCGGGCCCGACCCCTCCGGGGGAATGGGCCACGTGGATCCCTGTGGCCGCCCTTCCCTTTGGTCTCGATACCCCCGGGCCTGTGTCACCGACAGTAGCCCTCGGCGTTACGCCCGGGTGGCCACACTCGGGGGGGGGGCGCACCCAGGCTTGACGCCACCCCTTGGGCCTGGTGACAAGTCGGACCGGCCCCCCGAGGGTGAGCAGGACTCCAACGGTCATGAGCTGCGCACAACAGAGAAGAACGCCAGTCGACATTAATGAGCGGTCTCCTTGTAACTGCAACATTACTCAAGGCGGCGCGCGGATCGGGACACGTCGGTCCATTTCGCCTGGGGACGTAATGATGGCGCTTTTCGTGGTAACCGAGCGTGATTAACGCGCACACGATTTGCCCCTCCTCGATCACCACGGTCGCACGACTGACGCGTGCGCCGGAAGCAGGCGATTGGGGTTAGTGGAGGCGTGCGTGCGAGAAACGAGGAGGCAAGGAGATGGGTGCGGGAAACGAGGAGCCGAGCACGGCGGAGGCAAGGGTATAAAGGGCGTCGAGGAAGGGATTCGTTTCCTTCCTCTCGCCACTTTTTCCTTGCCTCTGCCATCCGTGCCCTAGCTCTCTCGTTTCTCTCGCCTTCCTCTCGCCACACGCTCTCGTTCTCAAGCTCCCCCTCCACCGGCGCCATGACGCGGAGCTCCGTGCCGCTTGTCGGCAGTGTGCTGCCGCCTTCCCGCATCACCAGCAAGAGGCAGGACGGGCTACCGCGCCGGTTCATGCCGGAATCTGCCAGCCCCCAGCGCAGGTGCCAAGCTGGCGGGCGACGGTGGGTCTAGGGGACGGCTACGACGCTGTCCTGGACCGCCTGGCGGGCCTGCAAGCCCAGGGGCTCACGGGGGCCATGGTGTTCGGTGATTACCTCCGCCGCCGGATCGCGCCGCTCCGGCGACGCGCCCGGGGCGCCTGGGAGTACGCCGGGACCGAGGACCCCCTGAGGACCCACCAGGGGCGTAAGTGAGATTGGGACCCCGAGGACTTCAGGATGGTGGTCCAACAGGTGCTAAACCTTAGCTCCGTGGAGTCATCCCTCATCCCTCGGGGGATCCTCCCCCTCTGCAGCGACCCGGAGCGTGCCAACATTCTGGCCATCATGCAGACGGTCGGGGCGTCAGGGGATCGGGCCCCCCGAGGCCATGATGGCGCGGGCGGCAGCCACGGAGGGGACCAATCTACCCCCAGAGGGGGCCACGCTTCGAGGCCCCGCGACGGGGGTTCGGGGGGCAGCCGCCCTGCCGATGCCAAGTGGAAGAGGAAGCAGGAAGCGACCCCTCCTCCATCTCCTCCCCGAGGGGGCGGGACGGTGCACGTCAGCAGCAGGAGTCCGCCTCCGCCAAGTAGGAGTCCGCACTCTGCCTCCGCGAAGACACGCTCGTCGAGCGGGAGCGAGCCCTCGAGGAGGCCGAGGCCGCGGCGCAGCGGCTGGCGGACAGCCTGCTCCTCCGCGAGGCGGCGCGGGAGGAGCAGGCGCGCCATAATCTGGAAGGCGCCCGCGCCGAGAGGGACACGCTGAACCAGCGGGCCTCCGAACTCGAGGCGCGGGCAAGGGAGCTGGACGCGCAGGCGCGCAGCGGCGGGGTGGCCGCAGGCCACGGCGATCTGGCCGCCCGCCTCACAGCCGCTGAGGGTACCATCGCCAAGCTGCAGGGTGCCCTGGACTCGTCCGCCGAGGAGGTTGAGGCCCTCCGGATGTCGAACGAGGTGGGGCCCGGCATGCTCCAGGACGCCGTCTCCCGCCTCGACCGCGCCGGGCGTCAGGCGGGCATCTGGCGCGGGCGGCACCCAAAGTACGCCGCCAACCGGGGGGGCCTCGCCCAGGACCTCTCGGAGATGGCCGGGGACCTTGAAAGGCTCCCCTAGGAGATCGAGGAGACGGTTAAGTCTTTCTCAACGGACCTCGCCTGGGGGGCGGTGGAGCTCGTGCTGGCGAGCCACCAAGCCCGGGACCCCGACTTCTCCCCATGAACGGTGCTTGAAGAATTCCCCCCCTCCCGGAACCGAGGCCAACGCGCGCGCCCAAGTTCGGGATGCCGCCGGTCAAATCGTCCACGGCTTCGAGGGGATGGCCCCTCGGCTCGTCTTCGCTCTTGACTCCGATGAGGAGGAGGACGGCGATAATGGTGTCGACGACGACAGCGACGACGAGGCCGACGACCCGGGTGCGCGGGAGTGAGCCCCCGGGCCCTCGCGTATCTTAATTTTTGGTTCTTTCATCTTTTGAGGCCTTTGGGCCAACGCTTGTACAAACTGACTTCATCTTATCTGCAATCAAACAAAATTTTAACTTCTATGTTAGTTATGCTTGCTATATGCGCGTGATAAGGATGGTTTGTGTCACGATCCCTTTGCATCTTTGGCTTGAGCGAGGGCTCGTGCTCGGGCCCCAGCCTCAAGCGGCGCGGGTCGGAGCTAGTGCCTTGGGGAGATCCGCATGTCGAGACTGGCCAGGCCGGGAACGCGGTGACCGAGGGTTATGGGGACCCGATTGTGGGCCATTGCCGATTCCCTTCCGGAGTTCACCGCGCCCCGGGGCACGGCTCGGTTCTGGGCCCCGTTTGGCGGTTTAGACGACCCGGGCTACTGAGGACAAGGACGAGCACAAGCAGACTGACTCAAGTTAAGATTTTTCAAAAGGAAACGATAACACAGGCGTAGTCCTTAGGAAATTGAAAATGCTTGTTATTGAAATGCTAGGAAAAAATTAAACAAGTATGTGCATATGGGAGCCCCCGGCCAACCCTGCGTGCCCGAGGGGGACGCGGGGTTGGCCCGAGCCCGAGGTACGACACCCGACCCCCTCATGGATAGAAGCGGTGAAGATGCTCGATGTTCCACGGGTTAGGCAGTTCTGTGCCGTTGCCCGTGGACAATCGAACCGAGCCCGGCCGGGGGACACCGATCACTCTGTACGGACCCTCCCATATTGGTGAGAGTTTGCTCAGTCCAGCACACGTTTGGACATGGCGTAAGACGAGATCGTCGACGCAGAGTGATCGGGCCCGGACATGGCGCTGATGGTAGCGCCGCAGGCTTTGCTGGTAGCGCGCGGCTCGGAGGGCCGCGCGCCGCCTTCGCTCTTCCAGGTAGTCGAGGTCGTCTCGGCGAAGCTGATCTTGATCAGCCTCGCAATACATGGTGGCCCGAGGGGACCTCAGGGTGAGCTCGGATGGGAGAACCGCCTCCGCGCCGTAGACGAGGAAGAAAGGCGTTTCCCCTGTCGCTCGGCTTGGGGTGGTTCGGTTCGCCCAGAGTACCGCTGACGGCTCCTTGATCCACGAATCGTCATGCTTCTTGAGGATGTTGAAGGTCTTGGTCTTGAGGCCCTTGAGGATTTCCGCGTTGGCGCGCTCCACCTGGCCGTTGCTTCTGGGGTGGGTGGGTGAGGCAAAACAGAGCTTGATGCCCATGTCTTCGCAGTAGTCGCCGAAAAGCTCACTGGTGAACTGGGTGCCGTTGTCCGTAATGATACGGTTAGGTACCCTGAACTGAGCAGTGATGCCCTTTATGAATTTTAGCGCCGAGTGCTTGTCGATCTTGATGACCGGATAAGCCTTGGGCCACTTAGTGAACTTGTCGATTGCGACATACAGATACTCGAGCCCGCCCGGGGCCTTCCTGAAGGGACCCAGGATATCCAGCCCCCAGACGGCAAATGGCCATGAAAGAGTTATGGTCTGCAGGGCCTGAGCCGGCTGATGCATTTGCTTGGCATGAAACTGACACGCCCTGCATCGCCGGACCAGGTCAGCTGCGTCGTGGAGCGCTGTCGGCCAATAGAAACCCTGGCGAAAGGCCTTGCCGACCAAGGTTCGCGAGGCGGAGTGGGCTTTGCACTCGCCTTCATGGACATCGACAAGAAGCTCGATGCCCTGCTCCCGAGGAATGCACTTCAGAAGGACTCCGTTGGCCCCGCGCTGGTAGAGGGCCCCTTCCACCAGCACGTAGCGCTTGGAGATGCGATTGACGCGTTCACTCCCTCCACGGTCCTCGGGTAGAGTCTGATCTTTGAGGAACGCCTGGATCTCGACTATCCAGGCGACCAATCTTGGGGGGCCAGGCTCGGCCCCCCCGGGTCCCGAGGCCTGGACTCCGACGGGCCTCGGGGGCCGCGCAGGCGCGTCCGTCTCCCCTAGGGGGTCGGGTCGCGCCGACGGCTGGGCCAGCCTTTCTTCAAAGGCGCCCGGTGGGGTCGGGGCTCACGATGAAGCGAGCCTCAAGAGTTCGTCGGCGACCGTATTATCCCGTCTGGGCACGTGCCGAAGTTCTAACCCGTCGAAATGGCGCTCCATACACCACACCTCGTGGACGTAGGCGTCCATATGCGGGTCGGAGCACCGGTACTCCTTGGAGACCTGGTTAACAACCAACTAGGAGTCGCCTAGAACCAGGAGGCGGCGGATCCCCATTCCGGCCGCCACTCTGAGTCCCGCAAGGAGTCCCTCGTACTCCGCCATATTGTTGGTTGCCTGGAAATCTAGGCGAACCAAATATCTAAGGACGTCTCCGCTCGGCGAGGTCAAGGTGACCCCCGCGCCGGCACCCTGAAGGGCCAGGGAGCCGTCGAACTGCATCACCCAGTAGGTGGCGTGAGGCAGCTGTGAGGGGCTCATGTTGGCCTCGGGGGCGGAGAGCCCGAGATCGGGCTCAGGAGCCGGGGTCCATTCCGCCACGAAGTCGGCGAGGGCCTTGCTCTTGATCGCGTGGCGTGGTTCAAAGCGCAAGTCGAATTCGGAGAGTTCGATTGCCCATTTTACCACTCGTCCAGTACCCTCTCGGTTGCGTAGGATTTGGCCGAAGGGGTAGGACGTGACCACAGTGACCCGATGCGCCTGGAAATAATGGCGCAGCTTCCTCGAGGCCATCAGAATCGCGTAGAGCATCTTCTGGGCCTGAGGGTATCGGGTCTTGGCGTCCCGCAGCGCCTCACTAACGAAGTAGATGGGCCGCTGCACCTTCCGGTGGGGCCTGTCCTCTCCGTTGAGGGCACCGTTCCTGGGGCGCTCGTCGTCCGAGGGGCCTTGCCGGGCCCACTCGGCTTCTGTGCCGACGACCTCGGGGTCGGAGGGCATCGGGCCACACCTTCCCGCAGTGGCCTCGGGGCCTTCCTGGGGGTCAGGGGCATCCGGCGCCGTCGGACGAGCGGGCAGAGGGCCACATCCGGTCGTCAGGGGCCTTAGGCCGCCGTCCGGCTCGGGGGCCTCTCCTCCCTTCTCTGTCCTGGGTCGGGTCGACACAGGGTGGGAGCGCGCGGGCCAAGGGCTGTCCTCGTCGCGCTCCACAACCAACGCCACGCTGACTACTTGCGGTGTTGTCGTCAAGTAGAGTAGCAACGGCTCATCGGGCTCCGGGGCGACCAGGATCGGGGGGGAGCTGAGGTATGCCTTCAACTGGGTGAGGGCCCGCTCAGCCTCCTCTGTCCAGGTAAACGGCCCAGAGCGCTTAAGGAGCTTAAATAGGGGCAGCGCCTTCTCTCCCAGCCTCGATATGAATCGGCTTAAGGCAGCCATGCATCCGGTGACGCATTGCACGTCCTTAAGCTTGCTGGGTGGGGCGCATCTGCTCAATAGCTCGTATCTTCTCGGGGTCGGCCTCAATGCCTCGGGAAAAGATCAAGAACCCGAGAAGCTTGCCCGCAGGCACACTGAACACACACTTTTTGGGGTTCAGTTTTATGCGCGCGGAGCGGAGACTTTCAAAAGTCTCCGCTAAATCCGAGAGCAAGGTCTCTTGGTTGCGTGTTTTTACAACCAAGTCATTGACGTAGGCCTCAACATTGCGCCCTATCTGACTGCCCAAAGAAATACGAGTAGTACGCTGAAAAGTAGAACCCACATTCTTTAACCTGAAAGGCATGGTTGTATAACAATAAGTTCCTACAGGGGTAATGAATGCGGTTTTTTCCTCATCCTCCCTAGCCATGCGAATCTGATGATATCCTGAGTATGCATCTAGAAAACACAAAAGGTCGCACCCCGCGGTGGAGTTGACAATTTGATCTATGCGTGGCAGGGGATAAGGGTCCTTAGGACATGCCTTGTTGAGGTCGGTGTAGTCGATGCACATCCGGAGCTTGCCGTTCGCCTTGGGGACGACGACCGGGTTCGCGAGCCACTCCGGATGGATGACCTCATGGATGAATCTGGCCTCCAAAAGCCGCGCCACCTCCTCGCGGATGCAGGCTTGGCGCTCCGGGGCCTGCCGCCGCACCTTCTGCCGGACGGGCCTTGCGTCCGGCCGCACGGCGAGACGGTGCTCGATCACCTCCCTGGGGACCCCGAGCATGTCTGCCGGTCTCCACGCGAAGACGTCGGCGTTTGCTCGCAAGAAGGAGACGAGCGCGTCTTCCTATTTGTCGTCCAAGAGACCACCAATCTGGGTGGTCTTGGACGGGTCGTCGCCCAGGGCGACCTCCTTCACCGGGACCTCGTCGCCTGAGGCCATCCGCTGCCTCGGGGTGGGCGAGATGGAGGCGCCGGGCCTCTCGTCGCCGCCCGCAACCTTGGACACCGCGGCGAGGCGGTCCGCGCGCTGTTCCATACAAGCAAGCGCGACTTTGAGGTTGCCGTGGACGGTGATGGGGCCACTTGGGCCCGACATCTTCATCTGGAGGTAGACATAGTGGGTGGCCGCCATGAACTTCACCAACGCGGGCCTTCCCAGGACCGCGTTGTAGGGCAGATTGAGGTCCACCACATCGAAGTCCTCCCGCTCGGTGCGGAAGTTGGTGGGGCCACCGAAGGTGACCGGGAGGTCGATATGGCCTAGCGGCCAGGTGTGCCCCGGCGTCATGCCGATGATTGGCTGGGACGGCCGGAGCTCCATCCCCGGGGCCTTGATGACATCAAAAGCCACGGGGGAGAGGATGTTGAGAGCTGCGCCACCATTTATCAGGACGCGCCTCAACTTCACGTTGCAGACGGTGGGGGAGACCACCATCGCGATCTGTCCTCCCCGGGCAACGCATGGCGGGTGGTCGGTCCGGTCAAAGGTAAGGGTGACCTCCGACCAACGCGCCCGCCGCGTCGTCTCATGGGTGGGGACTGCGGCCAAAAGCTCTCGCTTCATGGCCTTGAGGCTTCGGCGAGAAGCGTGAGCGCACGCTCCCCCATCAACGGTGGCGACGGTGGCCTCGGGCGCCTGAAAGCTCAGGCCATCATCACCATCGTTGACGTCCTCAGCGGGGGCCTTCTGCTTGGCCTCACCTCGCCGGTTGTCGGTGGAAGTCGCCGGGGCCTTGCCCTCACGGTGTTCCTGCCTCTTCTCCTCCTCCCACTTCCTCGTTCGCTCGGCCAAGTTTTGAACCGCGCGGCAGTCGGTGCTGTCGTGGAGGGAGGTGTTATGCACAGTGCACCACCTACTGGCCGGGCGCTCTCTGCTGGGAGTGTCGGCCTCCTTCTTTTTGTCGCCCACGGGCCTCCCCTTTCGGGGGGCCCGCGAAGCGCCCTTGGCGGCGAGGACATGACTCTCGTCGTCAGAACGGGCCGACCTTTTCTTCCTCCTCCTGTCCCGCCGCCGTGAACGAGCGGCGGACTCGGGGAGAGCCGGAGCCGCCGCTTCAGCGCCGGAGGAGTTCCAGGTCCAGGCCTCCTCCTTGCGAGCCACACGGTACGCGAGCTCGAAGAGCTGCACGGTGGTCTGGGGCTCCTTGGAGGCGATCTTTTCGAGCATGCGGTTGTGCCGCATGCCCCCCCTGAATGGGTAGATAACCGCATGTGCAGGGATGCAAGGTATGGTGTTGCGGACTTGACAGAACCGCTGGATGTACGAGCGGAGAGACTCATCGTCCCTCCGCTGTATCGCGTGCAAGTCCGCCTCTTCGCCTGGGCGCGGATATGTGCCTTGGAAGTTCGTGGTGAACTGCTGGCACAAGTCCTCCCAGGAGTGGACCGACGCGGGTGGCAGGTTCATTAGCCAACCCCGCGCCTAGCCCTTTAGGGCCATGGGAAAGAAGTTTGCCATGAGCCTGTCGTCACCCCCCGCGGCTTCTATTCCAGTCATGTAGATCTGGAGAAACTTAGCGGGGTTGACGTTCCCGTCATATCTTTCGGTGATGGTGGGCCGGAAACTCGGGGGCCAACGGACATTTTGAAGGCTCGCCACGAAGGCTCGACAGCCGGCACCACCAACCGGGGACACGGGGGGCCGGCCCCCATGACCGGAACGGAGCGGCGCCCCAGAGGAGGAGACGCCTTCCGTTGCATGGGCGGCGCGACGAGCGTCGCGTCGGCGCTCGATATCGAGCCAGGCGTCTGGTCCCCCATGCATATTCTCATGAGTCGGAGGCGTTGACGAGGGAACCACGGACGAATGGCGGGTGTCGGCCATCGCCCGTCGTGCCCTTCGCCTCGACGACGTAGAGCCAGCGGTGGCAGCGCCAGCGGTCCCGGCGGCAGAAGACCGCCTACCGGTGCCTAGGCGCTGCTGCGCCGTCATGACCAGGTTGGCCACGTCATCCAGCCAACGTTGGGCCGGGGTCTCTGGATCGGGGACGACGGGCGGGTGACGCAAGAGTGCGCCCGCAGCCTAGAGCGCGCCCTGGGGCGTGCCGCCATCACTATAGGTGAGGCGGTGACGCACCCCGCCTCGCCGTCCTCCTCCGTCGCCTGCGGGCGGCGAGGTCGCGGATCCCTCGACTTCCTCAGGCGCCTTCCCCCACCCAAGATTCCGGCGGGAGGGGGACGACGGGGTGCGAGCCCGATGGCGCGGGTTCTGCTCCCCGCCATCACTGCTGGCGCTCAAAGAAGGATCGTACGCCACTGCCTTTTCGGCCATAGGGCTTACACGAAAGGAAATGGGGGCTCAGAAAAACACGCGTGCGCCCCCTACCTGGCGCGCCAGATGACGGAGCATGAAGCTCCTCACCGGGAGACCGCGCAGGCCCCCCTTTGCCGGTTCGGCCGAGGGCGCAAGGTGAAATTCTTCGCCCCTGATCTGTGGGATCCCAGTGAGAAAACCGCGTGGACGCGGGCGATTTAGACAGGTTAGGGCCACTAAGGAGCGTAATACCCTACTCCTGTGTTCTGGTAGATCTGAGAGTATGATGGAATCTAGAGAGAGTCCCCAGAGAGAGAGTCCCCCCTTCTCTCCTAGGCCTGGGCCTTCTTTTATATGGCAAGGGGCTACCACATGGGTCACGAGCTGCCTAAGAAAGAAAACATTCTATTACATTTAGGGCTATCCTACCGTCGGAAGCAGCCTTTGACAGACGCCGCAGCACGCCTTCGCTCGGTCAGCCGACCCATCCGGGGGATGCCCATTTCAGCCTTCATTAAATGGCGGTTGACTTCCATGTCCCGCTCACATTGGGAACGGGAAACATCTGACCGGAGCTGGGGTACCAACTCCGGCTGAGAGACGAGAGACAGAAGGCTCTCATCATTCTGATGGGACGGGCCGAGGCGTGCAGCAGGCCGCCTGGCGCGCGTACAGTGCACAGGCATCCTGGCACCACCTAACCCACGATCTGACCGGTCTGCGACCGGTCACTCACCATGACCGGTCACGGACCGGATATGCACGCGCCACGCCGCATTAAATGCGGCGTCGTGCGCCCGTCTGAACCGCTATAAGTGCGGTTAGGTGAATTATGCCGCGCTCACCTAACCCGCGCACGTGGCATCCAAGCCGCAGGTGGTCGGGGCGCCCCAGGTCTCGGGGGAGAAATGGGAGCGGCCCGACCCCAGGGGAAACCGGGAGGACAGCCGCCACGTCACCCTCAGGACCGACCCCTCCGGGGGAACCGGCCACGTGGATCCCTGTGGCCGCCCTTCCCTTTGGTCTCGATACCCCCGGGCCCGTGTCACCGACATCCTTATTTTGGAGGATAGAAACTCAGGTGGCACTGCATGAAACCAGGGCCGGCCCTGGGGGTGGGCCAGGTGTGCCGTCGACCCAGGCCTCGGATTGGCATAGGCCTCACCCCATATAGTGTATAAGTACTAGTATGTATACATACGTGGGCTTCTATGGCCCAATACAGCAACACGTCAAGCATCCCAAGTCTCAAGGTCCTCGTACACTTCGGTTTTTGGGGTTTGCCCTATTCTGCTCTGCTTCGAACTCCGAAGACGAAGCGCCACGGCCGCCGGAAGCAAGTACGGTGTACGCAACATTGCCACTCACAGCAGCAGGAGGTAATCATCTAATCGAGCAATTCTAGACTTTTCAGGCCCTGACTATTCTATATTTCTATTCGATCTAATCTAAAGATCCCATGATCCTATCAAAGTATCAATCATCAGTGTTCCCTGATCAATCTGCGGCCTCATCAGACAAGTAAAGATCAGACCACGGTCTTGGCAGGCAGAGGACAGAAAGGATCAAAGGATCACATATTCCCATTGATTGAAAGGTAAGCATGGACTGTTGTTGGCTTGATGCACGCCTGCACATATTGATGATTAATTTATTTGTAGCTTTCAAGTTAAGTTACATACGCTTCCTTTAACTATTGTGTGTCTATTTAAATTTCAGGATCGTTAGGATATAATGTCATCTAGAAAGTTCGAATCTGGTAATGATAAAAGGAAAAGGAAAAGACGCGTGGATGCACTGATAGAATCACAGAGAGGATCTCTTGATAAAATTTTCAAGAGTAGTACGGCTGCTTCGACGAATCCTAATGAGTTGGCGATAGTTGCTGTGGATGAAGCAACTAATGAGAATGAGGAAGAAAATGTCAACATCGGCACCGATGATAACAATGTAAGTTAGCCTGAAAACACGGTTCATGCATCAAGTGCACAAGAACAATCTGCTGGTATTGATGAGGATGAGCAACCTGTTTACACTTCAGATATTTATGATCCAATAAATTGGGATAAACTTGATAATAAAGCACGAGACATATTAGTAGAGAAAGGGCCTATAAGAGAAGAGAACATCGAATTCCCTTATCATGCTGAGTCAAGACATTTTTCATATGCCCATTATTCTAGAAAACTAAGCAACGGAGAGTCACATGATAGAAAATGGTTAGTTTATTCAAAGAATGTTGACAAAGCATTTTGTTTCTACTGTAAGATCTTCAAGTCCAGCATTAGCAAGAGTCGGAGTGGCTTAGCAAATGATGGGTATAGTAACTGGAGGCATATTAGTGAGAAGCTTAAAGACCATAAAAATAGTACCGAGCATATTAGTAATATGAACAGTTGGAATGAATTGAGAGCTAGACTGCAGAAAAAGGAAACAATTGATAAAGAATTGCAGCAGCAAATAACAAAGGAGACTGAACGTTTGAGGCAAGTTTTTTTAAGAATAGTTGCAATTGTGAAATTTCTTGGCAAACGCAGCTTGGCTTTTAGAGGAAGCAGTGAGCAGCTTTACAATGATAATAATGGCAATTTCTTAGCTTGTGCCGAGATGATAGCAGAATTTCGACTTCGTAATGCAAGACCACCTTAGACGTATTCAGAACAAAGAAATTCATTATCATTATCTTAGTCATAAAATTCAGAATGAGTTGATTTCTCTTTTGGCTGATGATATCACAAGCTCTATCATAAAGGTTGTTAAAGAGACAAAGTATTTTTCCATTATTCTTGATTGCACCCCTGATGTGAGTCATCAAGAACAAATGACTTTGTTAGTTCGATGTGTTAATTTGTCTGATGCCCAAATAAAAGTCGAGGAATATTTTTTGGGGTTCTTGAAGGTGGATGACACATCTGGTTTGGGGCTTTTTAATGTATTGGTTGAGGCTATGAACTCCTTCGGCCTTAATATTAATGATATAAGGGGTCAAGGCTATGACAATTGTTCTAACATGAAAGGAAAACATCAAGGGGTACAAAAAAGGTTAATTGATATCAATCCAAGAGCATTGTATATGCCATGTGCTTGTCATAGTCTCAATCTTACTCTATGTGATATGGCAAAATCATGTGATAAAGCTGTTTCATTTTTTGGAATTGTTCAACGCATATATGTGCTATTTGCTAGTTCTACAAAAAGGTGGAATGTCTTGCTTAAACATGTTCCTAGTTTAACTGTGAAATCATTGTCCAATACTCGTTGGGAGAGTCGAATCATAAGTGTTTCAGTAATATGGTATCAAGCTACTGAGTTAAGGTCAGCTTTATCCGAGTTACGCCATTTCGCTGATATTGAACCTAAGGATAAAAGTGATGCAAAAAATTTATTTTATGTCCTTGGCAAATTTGAGTTTATACTTGGTATGGTTATCTGGAATGATATTTTATTTGCTGTGAATAAAGTGAGCAAGAAGTTGCAGTCGCCAGACATGTGCTGTGAGCCCCCGGTTTTGTATACCGGAAACCCCATGTGTATTACAATACCATTCCCTGGATCAGTAGATGGTACACACATGGCACAGTTGTATATCACAAGCTGACATCGTCATACAGGTCTCACAATCTATTAATAATACAAGGATAGCATAAATGGGATCCGAATGGACCAAGCATGGTCGACAACAACACAAAATACCAACACAAATAAATGAGGTAGAGGAAGCGAAGCAGCGGCGGTCCATTTTATCCCACACGCATCGACTGGTGAACCTAGGTCCCTATTCCGCCGTCTTTGGTAACTCCTTGCCAGCATAGCACATGCACAGATCGACACCAACACCTTTTTCTAAAAAAAATTTTAAATAAGCAAGAGTGAGTACCAACCGTACTCAGCAAGCCACCACTACAGAATGCATATAATGTTCATAGGGGTTCAAGGATGGCTTGGTTTATTTGCATAAAGCTAGTTTTCACAAATTATTTTACAAACCTATGCCATAACAGTTTTAACTGAAAACCACGTTAAGTTGAAGTTGTCATTAACCTGCGAGGGTTCATCCACCTTCCCCAAGCCTCGCTTGGTCCGGTTTACCCTCGCATCCAATTTCCACAGTTTTAACCACTACGACCTTTTTGCACATCAGGCAAGGTCACACCTTCCATACCCATCATATTTTAAGCAATATTACAAATTGACGAGGCTAGTTAAGAGTAATATAAGTCCCGACGCTCATTAACCGCGAGCACGGCTATTCGAATAGTTTAATTTACTCACACTGTAGCGGATGTACGCTTTTAATCCCACACTCCGTGACGCACCCAACACATGAGACTTGTCACGGCCCGGTTTTTCAGTTACCCTCGCATGGCGGCACCCGCTCCAAGGACTATGAATCCCCATTGCACCCCCGGAGCCACATTCCTACCTCGAGCCAGTTGTGAGGGGAATCCTGGCGTTCCCGAGATTGAAGGTTACATTATACATATATAAAGCTTTGACGTCATTAAACCACACACTTCCACATTCCAATACCGATATCCAGAACCTACCATGTCTGGGGTGCCACCCCACGAGAATAACCTAGTCCACCGGGTCTAACCCCACTCAAGAAGTGTGGTCGTACTCGGTTCGTTTTCTGCTTAGCTTCTTGACTCGGTCCTTAACTGACCAGGGTCGGCGGCTTGCTGTTCCCAGAACCACCCATATTCTATCCGTGCCGCCCCAGTCGAAATCACTTTTGTTTAATTAAGTTTTTGGGTTTTCACAAAGGTTTTCATGCTGTGGGTGGCGCCTATGTCTCTACCCGATCTCTAACGATCACTCCCATCGACTGATCGGTATAACCACATCCACATATCACACATATGGAGTGTATAACGTCTATGTAAGCAGGGCTAAGCAGTGAATAAATAATCACACGTAAAGTAATATACTCAGGTAACAAAGGTGTGTAAATACATAAGGATAAACAATATCAAAGGTAAGGCTTAAGCAAATGTAGGTACGCATTTTATAATTAGCATGCAATTTTATTTGTAATCAACATATTTATAAAAATAGGATCAACATGTTCGAGGAAGGGGGCGTAGTGACTTGCCTTGCTCAATTGGGGGTTCGTTCTCAATTAGCTTAGTTTCCTCCTCGCAGATGTACCCTGTCCGGTTGAATACTAACGTCACAAACTACTCGCTAACACAAAAAAAAGAGCCAAAAATTCCGGAAAGAATCAAAAAAAATAACCAAACCAGTGCCATTGCGTAGATCTTGATTTTAGAAAGATTTTGATGAAAGTTCCGTTCAAATCCGACTTAAAACGAGGGAGATACAGAATTCAAAAGATTGGAAAAGTTTTAAAACAAAGAAAAGAAAAAAAGGTCTGACGGGTGGGACCGCCCTTAGCTCCTCACGTACAGGTTTTGTTTTTAAAAGGGTGTGCGTATGGTGAGGTGAAGGGCTTGGGCGAGCTACAAGCATGCATGCATATGCATACACACGGCTAGCTAGTTGCATGCATGTGAGCTGCTTGCATGCATGCACACATACAGCCAGCTAGCTGTATGGCGCATGCATGACCGGCGGCACAGCGGCGATCGCTGCGGAGGGCAACCGCGCAGGAAACGGGTACGGTGTTGCACCTCATGACGTCACTGTGCCGCGGCAACAACGGCGGTAAAGAAACAAAAGCAAGAGGAAGAGCAGGAGAGGAGCTCACCTTGCGGCAGCCGGGTAGCGGCACACCGAGCAGTGGTCCTCACACAAAACTACGGTCGTCGATGTACAGCCTGGGGACGGTCGGCCCGCGGATTGCCCTCGCACACCACGTGTTCGATTGGTGGTAACAAACGAACACACAGCGTTAAGGAGTAAATGTTAGCGGGTTAATGCAAGTTAGGGGTTAGGGGTTAGCGAGTTAGAGGTCAGTGAGTCAGTAAGTTAGAGTGTCAGCAGGTTAGTGAGTCAATGGGTCAAATGTTAGAGGTTAGTCGTTCAATAAGTTAGTCGTTCTCGGGGTTTAGATGACAGCGTGGCGCGCGGCGTCGTCGTCGCCGAAAGCAGTACCGGGGAGGAGCATTAGATTTTATCTTTTTATTACCAACCCAACAGGAATGAATGGCTTGGGGAGACAAGATGGACTTCAATAGAGGGGGTTGGGTGAGTAGAGGGATATATGTTAGACTTTGGTGAGGAGGGAGGTTGTTGGTGGGCTTCGGCCTGGAGGGTGTAATATAGACTTTTACAGGAAATGGATTTCTTGGGATGGGCCCGAGGAAATGTGGGGAGGTTCTATGGACTTGTGGATAGATTATCAGGCCGGTTGGCTCATGAAGTAGAGGGAGGTGCTGTAGGCTTTATAGAGAATTTCATGGGCTTAGCCCGACAACGAAGAGGGAGGCGATGTAGACTTTTTCAAAGTCTTCGGTCAAGGTGGGGCCCATGGAGGGAGAGTCAAGACAATGGGGCCCACTGGCGGGTCCCACCTCTTTTACTTTACTTTTCTTTTTTTTTCTTCCTTTTCTTCCCTTCTTCTTCTTCTCTCTTTCCTTCTTATCTTTTCCTTCTCCCTCCTTCTTCCTTTCTCTGCTTCATCCGATGAGAGGAGAGGAGGGTGCCGCGGCTGGAGGACACGGGCGGCGGCGCGCGGCCAGGAGGCGACCGGGCGTGACGGCGCGGCAGTGCGCGGCCGGGGCGGCACGGCTCGCGTGGCACTGCCAGGAGGCGGCGCCGGCATGGGCGGCGGCTAGGGAGGCGGCCGGGTGTGACGGCGCACAGAGGCTCAGCAGGCGGCCGGTCATGACAACGCCATGGCGCGGCAGGAACGGCGGCGCGCGGCAGCCGGGAGGCGGCGCGCCGAGCAAGAGCGGCGGCGCGCGGCCGGGGTAGGTTGGCGCCGGCTCGGGGAGGGCGCAGGCTGGGCGTGGAGGTGCACGCGTCGCGGTAGAGGCGGCGCTGGCCGAGGTGGAGGGGCGGCGCGGCGCGGCTTGCACGCGGGCCGGCCACGGTGTCGGCCGAGCAGCGACGCACCGGGGGCTCGGCTCGGCCTGGGCGACGGCCGGGCTGAGCGTTCGGCCAGGCGGCTCCGCCAAACGCCGAGCCCGTCGTTGTGATGGCAGCAGCCACGGTGGTTTGGGATGGAGAAGGGACGGCGACAGTGGGAATGGGAAATCTTGGAGGCTGAGGAGGACGACGACGGGGCAGTGGCTTTTATAGCCGTCGTGGCCGGCGGACGGTGACAAGGCGGCTCGGCCGAGTGGGGCCGATGATCCTGTTCGGCGGTCGTCGTCGGCAGGGAGGCACAGTAGAGCGAGGACAGTGGCCGGTGCGGCATGGGTGAGCTCGGTTCACACATTTTGGCGTGGACGAGTGACACCGACGAGCTCGTCGCGGTGCCATGGCGCACTGGACCGTGTGCAGAAATGGCCGTTTGCTCGGCGGAGAAGGCGGCGACGGTGCCTAACCATGCTCAGTGCACGGTGCAAGACGGTGCCTAATCTCCGATTTGCAGGGACGGTGCCTAACCATTGTTTTGGCATGAGGCTGAGGAGGCAGAGAAATGAAGGACGTGTGCATGCATGCATGTTGGGAGAGGATGGATGTTGCTTGTTGCTGCCTCGTGTGTTCAGGAAAGTAGATGAGTATTTTGGCTTGCAATGAATGGAGTGAGTAGAAAGCAAAATAATTTAGAATGGGTAAAAATTGAACGAGCGATTTAGGATGCGTCTCGGATTCAAAAATCCGAACACGAGGATTTTATTTAGAGAAAAGAGGAATAGAAGGAAAAACTCGGCTTTTGCCGGTTCCGTCGGTGCACGATTAAATTTGACGAGAGAAATGGCCGTCGGATTTTGATATGTAACTGCACAAAAATATTTGTTGGCAGTAGGATTCCGGAAACAAATATTGCTAGGATCTCTGGATGGAAGGAAAATTATTTGGAAAGATATTTTGGAGGGAACGGATTTGGCGGAGAATGTGAATTCACAAGAAAAGAATTAATTGAGATCTTTGGCACATAATCCTAAGTACACTCAAAGAACCAAATTTTTGAAAATAGGTTTTTAATAAAATAAATTTTTCGACGGGCGAAAATCAGGGAGTTACATGTGCATTGACTCTACATTGCAGCAAATACAAGGCATGATGCAATACTTTGAGACATATAGAAATGAGGAGTTTTCTTGTAGTCTGATTATTGCCAAAGGCATTGCACGTGACATGGGTGTAGCGGCATCATTTCCAGTAAAACCACGAGGAAGAAACAATTTGATGAAAGTAATTGCCAAGAAGAAATTCAAGAACCTGACAAGGCTTTTGAAACCAAATATTTTCTTCCTGTGGCTGATATGGCAAGAATTTCTTTAAAGAACAGATTTGATGAACTCATGGTGTTTAAAGATATCTTTGGTTTCTTAATGAGCTCAACCACCCTAAAGTCATTAGATGATGCTAAGCTTGAAGAGTGCTGCACTAAATTTGCCAATAAATTTTTAGCTGATGGATCATCTGATGTTGAGGTACATGATCTTATTTCTGAATTAAAGATTTTGAAGTTCACCTTGCCTGAAGGTGTATTGTCTGCTATGGAGATTTTCGAACATGTCAGAGAGGTGGATTGTTATCCAAATACTTCCATTGTTTATCGGATCTTATTTATTGTTCCTGTGACCGTTGCATCAGCTGAAAGAAGCTTTTCAAAGTTAAAACTATTGAAGAACTATTTGAGGTCAACAATGTCCCAAGAAAAGTTAAATGGTTTGACGACTTTATGCATCGAGAAGAAGTTATTGGATGAGATCGATATAAATAGTATAATCAATGATTTTGCATCTCGAAATGTTAGAAGAAATTGTTTAAGATAATATCAAGGGCCAAGTAAGTAATTTATTATTACACCTATCCATCTTTTGAACTTCGAGATATTCTAATATATACATTTTTTGTGCATCGAATATTATCTAAATTGATGTGTATTTGTGACACTATATATATAGAGAGAGAAATATATATATATATATATATATATATATATATATATATATTTAAAGAGTAGACTATAGGCCTCTATATTAGTTCTCGACCTAGGTCTCAGAAAACTCAGGACCGGCGCTGCATGAAACCCAAGTTCAACATGAAGACGAAAACTCTACGAAAACAACATTGAAGCACACATGTAGTGTGTAAACATTAATCGATTGAGATAGGGATTGGGTAAAAATAATATGAAATTGATTACATGAATCCAACATAGACACTATGCGCGCACTAGGTGAGCAATTTCTTTAGTGGTGTTGTAGATAATATGGACAAGGACAATATAGGCCCTAGTTCATGGTGTATGCATCGAGACTACTCTATTGTCTATCATAGTACTAGTTTGTCCACACAATGTTGTCTCATCATGCTGACCAACAACTAGCCAAACAAGGAAAAAGTGACCATAGCCAGATCTACCAGAAACTTATTGAGATTTTGATACACAATCTGAAGATCAAGGAGTTAAATCCTGCAAACAGGCCTTTCCTACACAAATTTGGTGTTCGACGCCTCTTTTGCCACTTGAGCTTTGAAACAAGCTGCATTTCTGTCTTTCTATAAAACCCAACAAACTGCAGCAATTCCAGTCAGTATAAAAGCCTGAAGCTTCTTGTTAAACTTGTTAGCCAACATCGATGGCACAATTTAATGGCATTCCATTCAAAGTGCCCAAAATGACATTTGATGAAGATGACCAGCAGAGTCTCAATACTTTCTTCTCAATCATAACCAAAACTCAACAATGATGTTATACATTTAGCACTACGCAAAATGCAGTTTACTCACTGGTTCTAGGCACCCAGTAATTCAAAAACAACACAAAATAATGTTATTTTTGCCAAACACGTCTTAAATTAAACAAGTAAATTAAACTGATGCATATATAAAGCCGGTGAATTTCTGAATTCCCAATCGCGCGAACACGATCGCTTCCCGCCACCTTTCACTCGACGATCACTTCTGCCCCTTCTTCTTCCACAGATCGCTGAGCATCCTTATGGCGCCGCCGCCGTTCCGCTTCCCGCCGCCGGAGCCATGGTGTTCGTCCGCGTCCTTGGCCATCCTCTCGCCAGCGCCGGCGCCCGAGCTGTGGCGCCGCCATTCTACGTCGACGGCACGCGCGCCGGCGCTGTGCTCCACCGCGGCGAGCACCGCGGCGGCCTCCTCGGCCGCCTTGCGCCACTGCTCGCTCTGCGCGCGGCCGCGCTGCATCTCCGCCTCGAGCGCCTCCCTCGCGCGCTCCGACGCCCTCAGGAGCTCGGCGACACGGGCCTCCCGCGCCGCGCTCTCCCTCAGCGCGTGCTCGGTTTCCCTCGCCTTCGTGGCCATCTCCTTCACGGCCTGGGAGGCCTCCTCCGCCATCTTCATCAGCTCGGCGTTGTCGGCTTCGACGGCGGCGATGTCCGCGTCCTTCGCCAGCAGCTTCCCCCTCAGCTCGTCGATCTCCATGTCCTTCCTAGCCAAGTTCGCCCGGAGATCGTCCGCCTCCGCGTCCATCGCAATCAGCTTGGCCTTCAGCTCGTAGACCTCCATGTCCTTCTCCATCAGCTTCGTCCTCAGCTGTTCGACCTCCTGGCCTCCCTTGTTCCCTTCAAGGTCTCCAACAATGGCGGTGACGCTGTTCACCTCATCATCATCAGCAGTCTCCTTGTCTTCCTCGGCGTCGCCCGGCACGGCAGCCTCAGGGACATCGCCGGCCGGCGAGATCACGCCGCATTTCTCATCGCTGACGGCTTGATGCGTCGTCTGTTCGGTGGCCTGCGCATTGGCCTTGCCTCCGACGGCCGCCAACGAGGTGGCGGCGCCGGCGATGGCGACTCTCTTCTTGGCGGAGAAGCGTTTCTTGGCCTCCACGAGCGCGGCGCGCGCGTCCTTCCTCGCCTTCTCGGCCGCCGCGAGCTGCTCCCGCATCTCGGCGAGCTGGCCCTCCGCCTTCCCTAGCTTTGCCTCCAGCTCCGCCACCCGCGACATGGGCGCACCGCCACCCGCCGGCTTCTTCTGCAAGCTCGCCACCATGCAAACACTCGTCAAGAACACACGGGCTAGCTTAGCTGCATTGCTCGTTTCACTAGCTAGAGCATCCTTGCCTCGGGCAGTGGGCTTCGCGGCGACGTGCCACGGGCGGCGCCGGCGCCGGCGCCGACGACTGCGCGGTGGTGCTCCGAGCCGGCCGCGGCCGGCGCCGCCGTCGTCTTCGCGCGCACCGGCGCTCGCGGAGACGTCCGGTGCGGCATCTCAAACACGGCCCTGAAACCAAACATGTTTGATTATTGCCAATTCATTTCCAGAACAAAAAATAAATAAATAAACAAATTTGAATCGATCTTTTCTTGAAAATGCAAATTCGAATCATGCAAACTTGCTCGAAATTTTACCAAAATTACTGAAGAAGCATCAATACCTGGCCGGTTTCGCCGTGACAGTGTCCGAGTCCTCGAACTTGCTCGGCTTCTTCACTGTGCGGACAAGCATCAGGACAAGTGTGAATTAACTTCTTCTCCTTGTTCTTCTTTGCAATCGAGAGTGAGTTCTTCTTGAAACTTGAAAGAAATTCAGATATATCCGGAATTATATCGCAGAAGGAGCGAGCCTTGGGGACGTTTGGTTGGTGCGCGAGTTTGCTTCAGAATTAACTCCGCGCATATAGTACACTAGTACTTCGATTGACTAACTGCGAATGCTTAATCTGGTTGCAGTGCACTGTTCATAAAAGTCATAATTAAAGTATCACCTTCTCTTTTCTTCACAAGTTATGCAGGAGTTCATCATGCAGCTGGAAGAAGTTCTGCTTCCATCGATTGATTCTCCGGTTCGTACCACCTACGGAGTACTTGTTATCTAACTCTGATAGACTGCTAGTAGCTTCATAAACATGATGGATTGTTACCATCAGCTTCAGGTCAGCAAGCTTGATTAAAAAAATCAACCTCTCTTTTTTAACCTACATTTTCTCTTGCCATATTTGACATGTATGGATGAGATAAATTGGAGCAGAATTAAACTGAGTGCTATATCTTACCTGGTTTGATGCGAGGTGTCACCAGCAAGTACTGGATCGCACGGAGATGTAGCTTCAAAGTTTGCACCTGGCGGCTTGCGCCTGCAGCATCTCGCCCCCTCTCCTAGTCAGAAATCGCAGGTACAATACGAGATGAACATTTAGATTCATCGTTTCCATATGGGCCAAAATTTAATTTCTTGGGCTTAATTTTAGAGTTGATTTTGAGGAGGTTTTTTTTGTTATAGTTTATTTTTAAGCATTAACTTTTAGATCATGAAAAACACAGATATAAAAGTTTACTCGTAAATTAGTTTTGGTTGCTTTAGTTAATTTTCTACGGCTTGTCAGCGGTGGATCAAAATATGGAGAGGAAGAAGAACAAAGAGATTAGCGTCTGCTTAGCCTTAATCGCGTACGAAAAGTTAATAAAATCGTTTTGGGGTCTCAGATAATTACACGAATTTTAGGCCTTGGAAGATTATGGGTCAGGGTTTATAATTATTCAGCCCAGTAAATCCTTTCTGGTTTAAGCGGGCTGGCCAATTTTAATAGGCCAGGCCGTATAAATGGGCCATGATTCGATGAGTCCCCCAACTCTCAATACACGGCCCGCTTCGACGAGGGTTAGCGCTGATCGGATCAGCATGCCGATGATTATGATCAAACCTGAACTGATGGGGAAAGCCACGAGGCATAAGAAATTCAGAATGGTCCCTTGAAAGTTCAGCCTCAGGAACAACGTGCAATCGTCGTAGTTCTTATCATGGGAATGAGATCCCCTGCAGGATGTGTATCCCAAGATCATGAGCTGCACAACGATCTTAGTTAGTACTTTTAAAGTGTGTTTTAAAACGGATTGATTAGCCACACGTAATACATAAAACATGAATAGCATATAGTTAATTAGGTATTAATTATTAAAAATTAAAAAATTAATTTATTTGATTTTTAAAGCAATTTTTATGTAAAAAGTATTAATATGAAATACATCATTTAGCAGTTTGAAAAATGTGGTAACGACAATCGAAGAAATAGTCAAGTCGAAATTTAGCTTAGAATGTGCCTTAGATAGCACAATGTTCTTCTTTGCAGAGAATTGTACTTTGGCTTCAGGTTTTCATTGTGCTTTTCACATGTCTCGCTTGACGCTGAATCGGACGGACATGGATTCTATCCGGACCCACATGTCAGTTACGCGATGCAGAATTCAACCCAAGGAACGCAAGCACATGTCAAAACTCAAAAGAAATTCAACTTATCAGCCATAACTAATTTAAATTTTAAAACTTAATTTTAGTGTTGATATTCATGTGTTTTATATCGTGATCTATTTTTTAGGATTGGCTTTTTAAATCAGTATATATAAAAGTTTTATCGGTAAATTATTATTATCATTAATAAGTGTTTCGGTTTATGATCAGCTGTAGGCGAAACGACGACACTGTAACAGTACTAGCGACTATTCTGTTCCCTACCTAGATAATATTTAGTTGTAGTGCCAGATGCATGATAAGATGACAACATTGACAAGTGCTCATAACTTAATTTTGAATTAGAGTAAATTTTATTTTGGGTCACCTTTTATTATCGATGTTTCACTTTTTGATCACCCTTTAAACAATGTTTTCATTTTGGGCCGAGTATTTTTACCTTTGCGTCACTTTGGGTCACCCTCAACTATTTTATCCATCTACACTCAACTTATCGTATATCAAGAAAATGGTTTTACATATAGTTTACATATAGTTGTGAGAGTTTATTGACGAAGAGGAGCCGATGTACTCGAGATTATTCATATGCTTGAGAAGAGAGTCACGTGATCCAAAATAAAACAAAGATAAAAATATCCGATCCAAAGTAAAAACATTAGTTAAAGGTGGTTCAAAGCGAAACATCGATAATAAAAGATGGCCCAAAGTGAAATTTACTCTTTTAATTATTTTGCTCAATGCCCCGTCAAGTGTATCACAACAGTTTGGTGATCTCTCTTTTTTTTCCTAGATAATGGTGATCTCTGTGACAACAGTATTGATCAATGCTATATCAATTTCTCAATGGTCTCTGAATTCAAGGAAACCAAGTATTGGCAGATCATGGAGTCGTTGGATACCTACATAGCTTAAATGCAAAACTTCAACTACCCTATAAAAGCACTTCTTCTATTATTGAACAGCAAAAATACATGGAATTTCATCCTATCGTCACTGCCCTAGCTGTTTTCTCCATCTCATTTAGCCATTTTATATTGTCGCTTTGTCAGTTGTTGCACTAGCTTAGCTAGCTGAAGAAGAAGAAGAAGAAGAATACAGTGTCGGCGGCGACCCTCCTCGCCGGCGACGGAAAACGACCGGTTTTGACGTAAATCCACAAGGCGTTATGAGCTCGAAGATGACTGTGCATCTGCTGCTGAATTATTGAGCTCTCTTGTCGACAAGAAAAATGGTCATCTACCTACCGGTCGTTAAGCTCTCCAAGAACTTGACATTGCATCGTGACGCTGAGATGCAGGTGCAGCTTAAGTCCAAAGAGAATTTATCAGAGAGGACACCAGGTCGTCCGGTCTTTTCCTCCTTTAAGCCGCAGCAGCAGAAGCAGCCAATCTGCAGATCGAATTGTATCAGACATTCACCTACTGCGTGAGAGATGGATAACTAATCATGTGCTCATGTGCAGTAGAACCAGCACGAGAACTATAATTAATTCTCCATGTTTTCACTTGTAGTTTTCTTTAAGGCCCCATTCGTTCTATGCAAAGATTTTTCAGCATACGTAAAGAGATAAACCATTAACATATGATTAATTAAATACTAATTATTATAAACTTAAAAAATAAATTTATTCGATATTTTACAAATTTTCTTACAAAACATAATATTTAATAATTTAAGAAACTTGCTAACAGAAATCGAACTAAATAAATCTGTATTTTAATAAAAAAAACGAATGGGACCTAATTGTAACTAATTAATCTTGACTCATGTAGTTGTTGTTGCAGAGACCAATCTGCCAAGATGTAGTAACGAGTTAACAACTAGCAACATGTCGTTCAGGTGGCCACTTCCTGCCACGTCATGTGTGAGTAAACAAGTATAGACAACTAACTACTCTAGTCACCATGCAAGCTACTGTGCACTGAATATCACACGAACTCTTTGCTCTTTATTAGGCAGGTTGTTGCAAGAAGCCTTCCTTTAAATTATTATTTGGTTGCCCAAAATGCCAATGCAGTGTAGTGCGCGAGGTCAGTGACACGGTGAGAGTAACAAAGTGGTAGCGAGGAGAGGACACAGCTTGCGGCGCCGGTCATGGCCGACGCGAACAAGCGCATCGACCTCGCCGCGCCGCTCATCTCCGTGCGGCGACATGGCGGTGGCGCGGGCGCCGACGGCGAGGTGGCAACGCGGACGGATGGCACGCCCGGCGGTGTGCCATTCCGGTGGGAGCAACGGCCCGGTCATCCCAAGAGCGTCCGCACCCGCCGCGCGACGATGGTGGCCACGGCGAGGGACGAGGAGCCCGCGCGGGACGCCATGGCGGTGGTTGCCGTCGCCGCGCCCGTGCGGGATCAGGAGGCGCGGTTCTCCGACGCGCTCTCCGTGGCGGACAGCTGCGTCACCGTGAACTGCAGCAGCGCCACCGGCCTCAGCGACGTCGTCGTCCGGCCTCCGCGCGCGGAGCCTGCAGGCGCGCGCGGCGTCGGCGGCGTCGGCGGCGTCATGATGGACCGCTTCCTGCCGGCCGCGCACGCCGTGGCTGTCCTCTCGCCGCAATGCAGCTCCCGGAAGGCCAGCATCGCCGCCGCCACTACTGCCGCGGCGACCGCGCGCAATGGCCACGGCGACGCGTTGCTACCTCCTCCCGAGCCATCGCCGACGATTCAAACTCTGTGCATCGTTCCGAGAGAGAAGACCGGCGACGCCGACGCCGCCGGAGCCGCCGTCGACGACGACGACGGCGAGTGGGATGCCCACAGTACGCGGGGCGTCTCGTCGAGGAGGTGCGGGCTGCTTCTTCCCACGAGGTGCATGAAGAGCACCTTGCTCCTCCTCAACCCAGCGCCCGCCATGAGACGCCGCGGCGGTGGCCGGCGGCGAGACCGCGGCACGCCCCTCCTCTCCAAGATCGGCAGGAGCCAAAGCTTGGCGAACCCACTCGTCCGGAGCGCGCGAAACCGGCAGCATCTTGGACACGACACGAGCATCATGGTAAGCAGCAACAAACATCTCCTCCACCTGCCGCGTGACGAATCAAACGCGAGCGATTCTGACGTGTTCGTCCGGGGCGTTGCAGCAATCCTGGGAGGAAGTGTACATCAACTCCCTCCGGCGATCAGGCCGCGGTGGCCGGAAGGGTCTCGGCACGTTGCTGTCGCCGGAGCTGGACACGACAATGCCGTCGGTGCGTGAGCTTTACCTGGAACAAGGAGACGGCGTCCACCCCAAGGCTACCCACCTCGGCTTCCTCCTGGTATTCGACAGAAGCGACGACCAATGCCATGACAGCCACTGCTCACCGGCGCAAAGCTGCTTCCCTGTCTCCGACGAGTCAAAGCTGCCGCCGCCTCCTCACATCCCAAGGCCAGCGCCACCCAAGGTGTTCGACGGCGGGAAGAAACCGAGGCGTGACGCCGGCGCCGGCGCCGGCGGCTACGGGTGGCCGCTGCTGTTGGAGGACAAGACCGCGGCGAGCCGTGAAATGGTGCCTCTGCTCCCGCCGCTGCCGTCGATGAAGTCGCCGTCGGAGTCCTGGCTCTCGCGGGCGCTGCCGTCCGTGTCAAGCAACCCTCCGGCGACGTCCTTTCTCGGCATCCATGTGCAGCACAAGAAGCAGGCTCCACCTCCATGGTGCTCGTCCCGAGCTCCGGCCAAGGTCGCCATCGACGACCATGCCAGGCCGCGGCAAATGCGAATACATGATCTACAGAAATCATAGTGTAGTGTAATACTTCTAGCATTTTACTGTACTTATTTTTGTTGATTTGCTGTGCTTCTATGTCCTGGTAATTGCATTGTCAGTGCTAACTTGTACTTGTATTAATTGTGTCCAGGTTGTTTAGGTTCACAGAGAATTAATTAAAGCTTGGTCCATTGGATTCTGAGACATGACCGCTGATCGACGACGGGGCCAGTGGTTGTTCATACACGCTACTACTAATCTACAATTGAAACGTTGCAAGTGTGCTGTTCTTGCAGGTCCATGCGTGCTGTATATACTAGGTCAAGGGGAAAACCTGTGATTGCAAATTAATCATGCATGTACAATGTCGAATTACTGCAGTTCGCTTACCTGATTAATTTAATACAGTCATCTCAATTTAGTTACAGCCATCTCTGATCTTGCCAAGCTAGCTCTTAATATGGCAAAGAAGCCATGCAGAACCAGCAAGTTGTACCTGAACACACGTGCAAAAGTGGAAGTGTAAATGCTTCTCCGTAGGGTTTAATTTTTCGATTTTGAAGTAAAAATCACTTCTCACCAGTTTACCAAAATTTGACCAAAAATCAATAAAAACCGACGACTTTCGATCAACGCGGTACGAAAATCAGGTAATACTAACTGGTTTTCACGAATCGAGACCTAACGGTTTCACAAAAGCCGACTGGTTTTCACAAAATTCCATCAGTTTTGTGAACCCTAGTACTTCACAAGCTCATGAGTCCGAAATTTGGCACCACGCTGCGCAGCTCTTCCCCCCATCGTCCCCTGCATTTTTCTCCGAATTTTTTTCCCGGTGTTTCGATCCATCAACGAAGGGGTGGAAGGCGGCGATCATGCGTGCGGATATGTCCAGCGTCCAGGCCATGGGGCGTGGCGTGCGCAGCGGACAGCAATATGGGCCAATTCGGCCGAACGCCCACCAGGGCATGGGCCGCATGGGCCATGGCCTAGGCGCTCTCTGTCTCGGCCTGGCCAAAGTAGCGGACTTCTTGTTATATGGGCCGCGCCGCCCGGACCAATCGGGGCCGAGTCCCCGGCGGTAGACAAACGGTTTGCTCTCTCGCGCCATCGCGAGTTTTTTTTATTTTTATTTTTATTTATTAAAAGATTTATAAAAATAATTTTTTATTTTGAAAATTTTCAAAACTAATCGCCCATCGTCCTTGGAGGGCGTTTTTTAAAAATCGTCCTCCCAGAGAGTGATTTTAGTAACGTGGTAGACGGCCGTTGGCCTGGGGGACGGCATTTTTGCAGGTGGCCCCCTCGCCGTCATCTGGAAGGGCGATTTTTCACTGTGAGGGGCCGCCTGCACAGGGTGGCGAGGGATGACATTTTTGAAGGCGACCCCCTTAACGTCCTCTGGGAGGACGATTTTTAGCCCCCTGCATATATAAGCCCTCCCCCCTCTCGAAATTTTCATTATATTCACTCAAAATCCAGAAAAAAAAGGAGAGAGGGGTGAGGGAGAGCTGAAGGAAAGCGACGAAGCCCTGTCCATTTTCTGACTCCACAGCAGGTAAATACAATATTCTCTTTGAAATATTTGTTGCATATTAGTTGTATTGTCATATATTTTAGTAGATCTGAAACCCACTGTATGTTTGTATAATTTAAGAACAAAGACATACGAAATTGAGACTTAAGACATAGTGCAAATTGTACAATATATTTGAGTTATATGATTCATCTGGAGCACGTATCTGATTTGTAGAATTTGAGACCTAGGACAGATAATACATTTTCAGAAACTTTAACTAATGGCGTAGTACATATTGATGAATTCGACATTAGATCCGATGGTTATGGTTCAAACTTAGTTAACATATTTTTTTGTTTCATTAGGCAGAATGTCAAGTAAGGTCATATTTCAGTTAGTATACGGTGAAGGCAACCTTAGATTTGGTCCAGATGGTGTTGATCTGTCAGATTTTAGATTGACATCGAAGGGCATCGATAGGCCTGACGAGAGAACATTTCAGTCAATTTATAGTTGGTTGCTGCGAGGATTTAGAATAGACCCAGAAGTCAACACAATGTCAGTATCTGTTGTAGTGAGTCGTGCAACAGAAGGTTATTTTTGGGAACTAATGCCCATGGATAGCACTGATGCTTGGAGACGATATGTGGAAATGGCTTTTGAACGGTCATGGCCCCTTGTTATTTTTGTTTCGATGCATGAAAAGGATAGAAACCTTGGAATAGAAACCAAAGATGTTGAGGGTCCTAGCCATGTGGGCGATTGTGTTGGACCATCAACCAATGAGGAAAATCAAACAAGGGTCGTGCAAGCCATGGGCGTGGCGGATGAGGGAGAGATAGTCGGTACAATCGTCGATGGAATGGAGAGGGAAGATTCGGATAACGAGCAAGCGGAGGGTGACTTGTCATCCGATGAGGAAGACGATGTAATGCTCACTGATTGGACAAAAAAGGACTTCTCAGGACTTGTTATCTCTGAGGGGCAACATACACAGTGGGAATACAAGGAGAACGAGGTAATTCAGGATGCTAGATATGCTCATAAGGAGGATATGAAGGAGGCGGTGAAATATTGGGCGGTCTCATTGCAGAGAAAGTTTAGGGTGGTCAAGTCAACCAACTATGTGTACGAAGTAAGGTGCGTGAGGAAAGATAGTCCATGGCGTGTTGTCACACCCTGAGGTTCTCCCAAATCGTAAAAATCAAATTTAATAATTTATCTGAGAAATTGTTGAATTAAATTTGGAGAAAAACCCAATTAAATAATGCATTAAAGAAGTGGAAATGGCAAGGTGGAATTTTTCCTGAGTTCCCCATGTCAAAATACATTAACAGGATTTTTAGTGGAATTTTCAGAGCCCTAAAAATAATTTTAACCAATTAAAAACCCTCAAGCGCAATAAATAAATCCCTGGGAAATCCTTTTTCCTTTTCTTTTTCTTTTTCCTCTTCTCGGGCCGTCGGCCCATTTTCCCCTCCGGCCCAAGCCGAGCCGCGCGCTCCTCCTTCCCTCCCGGACCGGCCCAGCCGGCCCAGGCCGCTTCCCCTCCCCTCCCCGGGCCGCTTTTTTCCCCCCCGGCCCAAGGCCGCCGCGCCCCTCCCCTTCCCGGGCCGGCCCGAGGCCGCGGCCCGAGCCGCCCGGAAGTCCGCCGCGCCTCCCTCGCGCCGCGCCCGCTGACGCGTGGGCCCCTGCAATGGTTATTTTGCATAAAATACGCATTTAAAAACAATAGTTGAAAACAGTAAAACAGTTGAATTAATTAGTCATAATTAAACCATCACTGTCCAACGCTACACCACGTTGCGACAGGCCCAACCATCCACCTGAACTAAACCATTTCCATTAAGTCAAATTATTTAAGAGTTCAACTAATCACGGTGAATCTGGTTGATCGCCCATAACCGCGGGCACGGCTATTCGAATAGTTTTACTCTGATCAGAGGTGTACATCTGTACCCACAAGACACAGTCCTACAACACATTACTGTGCGCCGACATACCACCACGGTATACCGGAAAAGGAGCTGTGACAGGACCCTTCGCATAACCCCCTCTAACCAATCGTACCACCTCGGGTTTCGCCCCCACTCCTCAAAAGGCAGTGGGCAGCCCCCCTCGAGCCTTGGTGAATCCGGTAGCCGCATAGACCCTCGCCGGGCCCATCCAAACTCCATCACGCTCACCCTAAATAATGTACATCGGCTGAGGCGCGCGGGCGGCGGCTAGGGTTAGGGTTTGGCCGAGCGGCGGCGCGCGCGGGCGGCGGCGGAGCGGCGACTCGCGGCGGCGGCGCACGGGAGGCGGCGGAGGCAGCGGCGGGTGTGCGCGGCAGCGGCGGCGCGGGCGGCGCGCACGGCTGCGCGAGGCGGCAACCGAGCGGCGCACGGGCTAGGGTTAGGGCGGCGGCGGCGCGGGGAAAACGAGGGGCGGCGGCCTCGGGGGGGGGGAAATAAATAGGGCGCGCGGCGGTAGTCCCGCCGGGAAACGCGGCGGCGCGGGCGGCGCGGCGGCCGGCCGAGTCGGAGACGACTCGGCCGCGGGCCCACGCGTCAGCGGGCGCGGCGCGAGGGAGGCGCGGCGGACTTCCGGGCGGCTCGGGCCGCGGCCTCGGGCCGGCCCGGGAAGGGGAGGGGCGCGGCGGCCTTGGGCCGGGGGGGAAAAAAGCGGCCCGGGGAGGGGAGGGGAAGCGGCCTGGGCCGGCTGGGCCGGTCCGGGAGGGAAGGAGGAGCGCGCGACGGCGGCTTGGGCCGGGAAAAAAAAAGAGATGGGCCGACGGCCCGAGAAGAGGAAAAAGAAAAAGAAAAGGAAAAAGAA